>QRFJ01000171.1:1050912-1077410 GCA_006176705.1 Cocos nucifera
CAACTTGAGACCCTAAGACCTCTGCGTGGAAGCCAATCCGACCTGGCCTTTAACCCATGCACGCCTCAACCCAAACTCAACCCGGTTTAATTTTCTGAGCTTGGTTTGAAATCGGATTGATACGGGTCAGGTCAGGTTGAGTCAAGTTGGCCGATCAATTTAGCTCAAGTCATCTGTAAATACTTCCATGCCATATGAAAAAGCTAGATTATAGCATTATTCTGCAAGCAAGCTGCTCATAGGTGCTTTTCTGGTGCCAATTTTAGCTGCCGCATGGAGACCACTTGTCCTCATAGCCTTAAAACACAAACTTCTCAATGTATGGGAACCACTCATAAAATTTGGATCCAAAATATGTTTTCGAGATGCTGTACCTGCGTTTGAATCTTGTGGGCCAGGCCAATAGTGGAGAAGAGGCCATGATGCTCTTTTTATGGGTCGCCAAACACTCAGCCCATATCCAGGTTACAGGATCGATTCAAGTTAAAATGTCAATCAATTCAACGAATGCAGATCTTCCAGATCTATTTGCAAGCCTAAACGCAAAGCAAAATTATTTAATCATATAAAACTTTCCTATAACTGATTCCAGTTAGTTGTTCTTTATGCAAAAGAATTGTGATTTTTTTTTTTCTTTTTAAGCTTTTTTTGCTTGCGGGAAACTGATCTGTATGCAGAACTTGATCGATGGTCTTCTTGCCATGTAACTAAATAATATTTTGTGGTGAGCAAGAAAATCTTCGCCAATATATATATATATATATGTATGTATGTATGTATGTATGTATGTATGTATGTATGTATATGTTGTAACCTAAGATTTTACTTGAAATGACTAATCATAAAATATTATTTTAGTTTTTTAATTTAAAATAAATATTTTAAATTTTTTTAATAAATAGTGGATATAGAACTAAATATATGTCCAAATAAATTCTTACATATTCTTCATTCTAAAATAAGTAATTTGTATGAGAAAAATAATTTATTCATATAAACATAAGGGTAAAATAGAGTTTTTCACCCGGCAAATCTGAGTAGTTTCATTATATCCTATTGTTCAAATAAACAATAATATGTTAGACAATAATTGCTATTGTCATTGCAGGAAAAGAGTGATGCTACGGAGCCGCTCACAAAAAGTCGTTTGCAGCACGTGGCACAACAAAAATGGTATAAATGGTGAGAATTGTTACTATTGTGGAATGAAGTCAGTATAATCTTCGTCTATTTAGGATCCATCATCGATTTATCTCAATGGATCATTTGAGCGAAATAATATGATATTTCGCTCATGGTTAGCTATAGATCAGGTTAAGCCGACCTACAATTTCAGTCGATCTACTAAAGATCGCCTCTTGATAAAATAAGGTAGGCCTTCATATCTCATACTCATCGGATTCAGGTCGACCGTGGAGCTATATGAATAGGCTCATACCTCGTCAATGACCGATCTACAACCATCCCTGTTGAAACTGCATCATCTCCGAATCAGAAAAGTCGGATAAAAAGAAATCTTTCACAATCCCATCTCCTAAGAAGGAAAGAAATCTTCTGAATCAATCTAAGGCGATTAACTCGGAAAGTCGTTAGAGTCCGAAATGGATACGACTCCAACTCCTCTCCTATAAATAAAGGAGCTCCGGGATCCTCCAGGTATAACATTCAATTCGATGCTTTTTTTTTCTCATTGTTCTCCAATCTCCTAATTTAAGCGTCGGAGGGTCTTTACTAGAGAACACTCCGATGGAGACTTTATTGCAGGTGAACGGGCGAAGCTCCAACGAAAGTTCATCCTCGGTCTCATATTCTTCGGTGGTCGAGCTCCTCCATCCTCGTTGGCCGACCTCAAGCCAGAAGATCTAGGAGCAACAGTTGGCACTAGAGGAAGGGCCTCGATTGTTTCCGAGGTTTAATTTTGAGGGAAGAAAGCATGACACTGGATGTCATGAGAATCCGAAGGAGAACATCAAATGCATCCTAGCGTTCTAGTGGTCGGAGGATCTACAATGCTCAATAGGTTAATACATCTCCATCCAGGAAAACCCACCAATGACGTCGGTGGTCTCACAGGAGTAGTATGACATCCTGCTTCATCAGGTGCAGGCACTATCAGCCATCGTAAGAGAAATATAGTAGACCGATGAGCATCATCCGATCGAAGAAAATTTAGGTCTGGTCCGAATAAGGCCAGAGGAATGACACCCCCGAAGCTCTAGGGCAGAGGCCAGTCGTCATAGCCGACCTACTGATCCTTTCCATCGAAAATCTGAATGCTCGCCAACATCAATTTTCAGAAGAGGCTCCACTCTGGATTATGAGACTCCTCAGCACCGAGTCACTCGTGAGGATGACATGGAGAAAAAGCTCAAAGAGATGCAATGGCAGCTGGATGCGTTGCAGGAGTTGAGGAAACAAGGGGAGGATTTGGGGTTTAATGTCAATCCCCCATTCACTCAGAAGATTATAGATGAACCCTTGCCACGTCAGTTCAAGATCCCTCAGATGGAGCTTTACGATAAAATGGCCGATCCTGTAGATCATCTAGACAGTTTCTGAACTCTTATGTATCTGCAAGGGGCTACCGATGCGATACTATGTCGAGCTTTTCCTTCAACTTTGAGAAAGACGGCTCGACATTGGTATTCGAATCTAAAATTTGGCTCCATAGATTTTTTCTACCAGTTGTTGCCCACTTTGTAAGCAGTCATCGGCAATGTCGTAACACTGACTTCCTCGTGAGCATCAGGCAATGGAAGAATGAGCCCCTTTGGGAGTATATCAATTGCTTCAATGTAGCCACCTTGGAGGTCCAAAATTTAGACCTATCGTGGCCATGACGGCGTTCAAGGCCGGCCTCATCCAAAATGACCTATTATTCTTTCTCAACTTGGACTATCCGAAGGATTTCGCTGAGATGCTAGAATGAGTGGAGAAGTATGCCCAGGCCGAAGAGGCTTGGGACCAACAGGGGAGTAGCTGAGATGGTAGGTCGGATCTATCCCAAAAAAGGGAGAAGAAAAAAGATCATAGATGGATGCAGCACCATCGGAAGGATCCATGATTTCATCAATTGGGCACCCCACCTCGGAGTAGCCGACCAACATCTCCAAAGCCACGAGGCTGATCTAGAACTCCACCTTGGAGGTTCAATTATCACACTCCTCTCAATACACCCCAGGCTCAGATTCTGATGGAGATCGAGCGACAAGAAGATTTATCTCGATCTAGAAAAATGATAACTCCTACTCAAGTAAGAAATTCGAAGAAGTATTGCCGATATTATCGTGACCATGGGCATGATACCGAGGAGTGCTGGCAGCTCAAAGAGAAAATAGAGGTACTAATCAGGCAAGAACGACTTTGGCACTATGTGGATGAATGGCGAATCTCGACAAATCTGGGTCGTGACCAACCTCGGTAGGTGAAGCGCACAGAGAGCAGCCGACCGTGGGAGAAATCAAGGTAATTACTGAAGGAAACCTCAATGGAAACACTTCGGATTGGGATCGACCAGGAGAAGAACTGAGAAAGAGAAAAGTAGATGGTGAAATTACTTTCACCGATGAAGATTTGAAAGAAATAAGTCAGCCCCATGACGATCCTATAGTCGTTTCTTTGAATATTGCTAATTATGATGTACATTGAATTTTTGTTGATAATGGAAGCTCGGTAAATGTTCTATTTTATGATGCCTTTGTTCGAATGAACTTAAGCCCCGAACTACTGACGAAGAGGAATGTACCTCTAGTCGAATTTTCTGGTGCTACGGTTCTAGTGGAAGGGACTATCTTACTAATGATAAAAGCTGGATAAGCTCCGAAGTAGACGATTGTCGACATAATTTATTTTATTATGAATAGCCCCTTTGCCTACAATGTCATCTTAGGTCGGCCTGGCCTAAATATCCTTCAGGCCATAGTATCGACCTATCACCTGAAGGTCAAATTCATGACTCCACATAGAATCGGCGAGCTCAGGAGAAACCAGTCGATCGCAAGGGAGTGTTACATGGCTATTTTGCATGGAGCGGTGGTTGAAGAGCAACCCATGAATGAGTTAGACGTTCGGGATGAACAAACTAAACAAAGAGGCTTTCCAACAGAAGAACTGATCTTTGTACCGATCAAGGATGATTCGAACAAGTTTGTGAAGGTTGGCTCAAGCTTATGTGAAGAGGATCGATAGCACCTCATCACATTTCTACGAAAAAATACCGACGTATTTGCTTGGTCAGCTTCAAATATGCCCGGCATCGATTCGCAAGTCATGGTACACCGACTCAGTGTAGACCTAAATCATCGTCCGATCAAGCAGAAAAATGGAGCTTCACCCCTGAATGCCAGAGGATGATATGAGAAGAAGTTGATAAGCTCTTGAAGGCCGGCTTCATTCGAAAAATTTATTATTCGGAGTGGTTGGCTAACGTCGTCCTCGTTAAAAAGGCTAATGAAAAATGGTGTGAGGATTTGTGATGCTCCCAAGTCTTGGAAGGCCATGGAAGGAGTCAGGATGTTGGCTCCGAAGATTCTAGGGACTTGGTTGGTGCGTCGTAGATCTTAGACACAAGGTGAAGCAAGAAATCAAAGTCGGAGAATCAAGACTGCAGAAAAAGGATTTTCTATAGGTTAGCTGACTCAGTCCAAAACTGGATTGGCTAAATCTCAAAGCATAGAAAAAATAGAGAGCTGCGTGCTTGGGACTGCTGGCATGGCATAGGACTGGGCTGGCTCAGTTTCAAACTGAGCCGACCCAGTGAAACTTAGCCAGCTCAGTACGCGGGCAGAGTTATGCGAGGGTCTATTTTGGACTAGGATCTGGGTTGATCCTAGGGATCTTAAGGCCTGATTTGAGATATCTTAAGGTGGCTAATTCATGTATGGATCGGGTCTAGATTCAGAGGATAAGAGCATGAAAGACATGGGTGTACATGGGCTCGGTGAGTGCTTTCATGTTTGGGTTAGCTAGGAGAGTTTTTGGTCGGGCCTAATGGCTATGTATAAATACATAGGTTGTATTAGAGTTTTATTATGCGGTGAAAAGTATGGAATATAGACCTTTTCTCTCTCAACTCTCTTCTTCTCTTCTCTCTAGAGTTGCTGCCCTAGGTTCTTGAAGAAGCCCTAGAAAATCGAACGTCTCCCTCAAGCCTAAGGAGGGAGGTGTCCCATTACAGATCCAAGTAAAGGATCGATGGTTTACTACCCATAGAGAACGTCATTGGTTCCTTCAGGTCTATGCTAGAGATCAAGAACTTCCGCAATATGATATCGGTGCTTGTGATATCAAGGATGATTGACGTTCGAGTGATATCATGGGTCTACAATATGGTATCAGAGCTAGGTGATGTCTGAAACATTATGGATCGTAATATGGTATTAGAGCCAAGTTTCAGAGCCTGATGGTGCATGAAAAGAGCCAGATTTTAGAGTCTGATGGTGCATGAAAGCAAAGAAAAAGTCATACAAGGTGAAATCAGAAAGCTGCATAGGGATTCTATGGTATGTCTCAAATCTACCTTATTGTTGCTGTGGTTTGGCCAACCGAGAGTAGCGAGTTGAATGTGGAGGTTGAGAGGATTAATGAAAAGAGATTTTTCCAGGATGAAAGGACTTGGTGCATGATTTATTGATCGGTCTTGGTGGAAAAGCTAGGGTGTATGATGGTTATGTGCCAGGCAGGGAGCGCTGGAGTGCTGCAGTAGCGCTTTCCTAAAGATGCAAGACTGAGAAAGGCTCGACGATATAGCAGTCGAAAAAAGTATCTCAGCAGAGAGCATCAGAGTTCTCTAGGAAGATAGGCAGTGTAGAGCTATTGAAGAGAGGTTTTTCAAGGGAAAATGGTCGAAGAAAGGCTGAAGAAGCGACTATACGTCCTTCGGTGTCTGAAAGATGGAAAAGTAGTCGGAGATGTATTCAGTGGTTCGACTAAAGTATGAATTTGCGAAGCCTTGGGAGTGATGGAGATGGATGATCCATGGAGGTCCAGCAGATTAGGACTGGATGGCTGTAGAGCGGCGTAGAGACGAGTCAGGGAGCATTAGAGTGCTGCAGGAGTGCTATCCTAGAGGTACGGGGCTGAGAGAGGCTCGGTGGTACAGCAGTCGAGGAGTGTATCTCAGTAGAGAGTGTCAGTGGTATCTTAGAGAAATCAGGTGCAGGTCTCAGGGAGAGTCAGGAGGTCTCAGAGAGCACCAGTAGGGCTCAGACAGCTGGGAGTATCATGGATCAAATTTCTTCTACAGGAGCACCAAGGAGAGTTGCGGTTCAGGTGGAGAATGGTTCTCCGGGCGCAACTAAAGCGATGGCTAGTGTAGGGGCAGAAGAGAAGGACTAGGGTAAAATTTTCTAGGGTTCAATCATTGGATTTAGAAGAGTTGGATGAGCTCTTGGATTTTGGAGGTGCCCACGGATTGCGGAGGTATCTGAAATGGCTTCGAAGAGAGCCGTAGAGTGCAGAGGGTTCGAAAGGGCAGCGACGGTGTTCGAGGTAAAATGATAGGCCCAACAGTACAGCATTGGATGGTTGGCCTCGAGGGACTCGATGATAAAGTCGGCTTCTGCGGCATCAGATGGACTTTGGATATAGGTGGAGCTTCGCAGTGGTGGCTTTACAATTGGAGAGAAAATTTGACATGAGTTCAGAGCACGGGTGATGCACAGTTTCAGGTGGAGCGGTGTGTGCAGATGGACAGACGTAGTTCTGAGAGGATCATGTCAGATGGTACAGTATGTGCTGGTGCAGAAATATTGTAGGTTCTTCAGAAAAGTTTAGAAAAAGTGATGCAACTGCTAAGCAGAAGGGATCCTACAATTTTAGGATGGTGCCAAGAAGCAAGCATAGGTCTTCAACGGTGGAGGCGATCATCCCAAAGGTCTCAAGGGTGTACAATAGCTGAAGAGGATTGGCAGAGGCAACGTTTGCATAGGAGCTGTCAAGTGCGTAGGGATAGCGGGATCATGTAGGAGGTCATTGCCGAGGAGTTTGCCAAGGCTTGGGGCACCAAGGTGGAGATTGTGAGGATTTATGGTGCTCCTAAGCCTTGAAAGACTATGAGAGGAGTCAGGATATTGGCTCCGAATATTTCAGGGGCTTGGTTGGTGCTTCATAGACCTGAGACATAAGATGAAGCAAGGAACCAAAGTCGGAGAATCAAGACTGTAGAAAAAAGATTTTCTGCAGATTAGTCGGCTCAGTCCAAAACTGGGTTGGCTAAGTCTCAAAGCATAGAAAAATAAAATGCTGTGCATTCGGGACTGCTGGCACGGCACAGAATTGGGCTGACTCAGTTTCAGACTGAGCTGACCCAGTGAAACTTAGCCAGCTCAGTGCTGAGATTGAGCTAGCTCAGTGCGCGGGTAGAATTACACGAGGGTCTATTTTGGGCTAGGATCCAGATTGATCCTATGAGTCTTAAGGCCTGGTTTGAGAGGTCTTAAGGTGGCTAATTTATGTATGGATCGGGTCTAGATCCAGAGGATGAGAGCATGGAAGACATGGGTGTACATGGGCTCAGTAAGTACTTTCATGTTTGGGTTAGTCAGGGGAGTTTTTGGTCGGGCCTAATGGCTATGTATAAATACATAGGTTGTATTAGGATTTTATTATGCGGTGAAGAGTGTGAAACACAGACCTTTTCTCCCTCAACTCTCTTCTTCTCTTCCCTCTAGAGTTGCTGCCCTAGGTTCTTGAAGAAGCTCTAGAAAAGGGGGCATCTTCCTCAAGCCTAAGGAGGGAGGTGCCCCATCACAGATCCAGGTAGAGGATTGGTGGTTTGCTGCCCATAGAGAACGTCACTGGTTCCTTCAGGTCCATGCTAGAGATCAAGAGCTTCCGCAATATGATATCGATGCTTATGATGTCAAGGATGATTGGCGTTCGAGCGATATCATGAGTCTATAATATGGTATCAGAGCTAGGTAATGCCTGGAATGTTGTGGACTGCAATAAATGGCGCACGTGCATTGATTATGTGGATCTCAATGGAGCATGCCCAAAGGATAGCTATCCTCTGCCGCGTATAGACCAACTGATGGATGCGATCTTGGGACATCAGCTCCTATCATTCATGGATGCTTTCTCGGGATATAACTAGATCCGAATGGCATCCGAGGATAAAGAAAAAACTTCTTTCATAATTGACCAAGGCCTTTCTGCTATAGGGTCATGCCGTTTGGCTTGAAGAACGCTGGAGCGACCTATCAAAGATTTGTGAACAAATTTTTTAAAAAATAAATTAGAAGAAATATGGAAGTATACGTGGACGATATGCTCGTCAAAAGTAGGGCTTCTGAATATCATATTATCGATCTAGAAGAAGCATTTTCTATACTACGGCATTTTCGAATGAAGCTCAATCCGAACAAATGCGCCTTCAATGTCACTTCCAAAAAATTTCTTGGGTTCATGGTATCACAACATGGGATTGAGGCTAATCCGAAGAAGATTCAAGCTCTTCAAAAAATGAAGCCTCTGAAGACGATTAAAGATGTGTAGTGACTCACAAGAAGGATCGCAGCCTTAAATAGATTCCTATCAAGATCGACAGAAAAGAATCTTTCATTTTTTAAAGCTCTTAAGCAACCGAAGGACCTTCAATGGATAGATGAATGCCAGACAGCCTTCAATGAGTTAAAGAAATACCTCGGCTCCTCTCCTCTGTTAAGCAAGCTAGAGCCCAAGGAGGTATTGTACTTGTATCTAGCTGTTTCTTCTTCGACAATTAGTTCTATTCTGATCCGATAGGAGGCCAAGGTATAGAAGCTGATCTATTACGTGAGTCAGATACTTCACGATACTGAGACCTGGTATACGAGACTAAAAAAAATTATCTATGCTCTCTTGATATCTGTGAAAAAGTTATGCCCATATTTTTAAGCGCACACCATCGCAGTCCTTATAGACTAACCCATTAGATCGGTATTGTATCGACCAGATACTTTGGGGTAGCTAGCTAAATGGGCTATCGAGCTAGATGAATTTGATATCAAATATTTGCCAAGACCGTTCATTAAAGCTCAGGCATTGACGGATTTCATCCTGGAATGTACAATTCTAGATGAGGAATCCAGTCACGTTGAAACCCCTTCAACTGATGAATGTTGGACCCTACATGTTGATGGATCTTTGAATGCCATGGGCTCCGGAGCCGGGTTGATCTTAACTAGCCCAAAAGGAGTAGTTGTGGAATATGCCCTACGGTTCGACTTCCTAACTTCCAACAATGAAGTTGAGTATGAGGCATTGGTAGTGGGATTTAGAATGCAAAAGAAATGGGAGTTTGGCATCTTAGAGTACATAGTGATTCGCAGTTGATGATCGATCAGGTTCAAGAAGAATATGAAGGCCGGGAGCTGAATATGGTTAAGTATCTGCAGAAGGTCAGAGACTTGGCTTCTAGCTTTTTAGCGATGGATGTTCAGCAGATACCAAGGGTGGAGAATGTGTGGGCTGACCTTCTTTCTAAGCTAGCAATCCATGGGGTGGTCGACCTAAAGAGAAGCTCATACATGAAAGTCCTGAAGAAGTCGAGTATTGAGGAGGTCTCGATAATGCAAGCTGATCCAGAACCGAGCTGGATAGATCCTATTCTTCATTATTTGCAAGATGGAATTTTGCCTATGGATCGAGACGAGGTGAAAAGATTGAGACATCTCGCTCCATAATACGTCATTTACAAAGAAAAGTTGTATAAGAGGTCCTTCACCCTACCTCTGCTCAGATGCTTCCATCCTTCGGAAGCCGACTATGTCCTGTGGAAAGTTAACGAAGGAATCTGTGGTAATCACCTGGGGGGCAAGACCCTGTCCCACAAAATATTATGGCAGGGATATTTTTGGCCAACCATGCAAAGAGATGCGGTCGATATGATGAGCAAATGTGATCAATGCCAAAGGACCTCAAACATTCAATGCCGACCATCAACCCCATTGGCCCCGATCATGACCCTTTGGCCTTTTACTCAATGGAGAATAGATATCCTCGGACCATTTTCCATCACCGTGGCACAGAAGAAGTTTCTGATTATCGCGATTGACTATTTTACTAAATGGATAGAAGCAGAGGTAGTAGCTATGATTATTGAAGTCAGAGTTCAAAATTTTATTCGAAAGTCTATTATATGTCGATATGGTTTACCCTGCGTTATCATAACCGATAATGGACGATAATTCAATAACCTAAGATTTACAGGATTCGGTAATGACTATGGAATTTCTCACAGATTGATATCAGTAGGTCATCCACAGACTAATGGCGAGGTTGAGGTGACAAACGGGATATTATTGCAGGGGTTGAAAGCTCGCATAAGTTAGGTAAAAGGATCATGGGCCGAAGAGTTGTACAACGTCCTTTGGGCGTATCGCACGATGCAATGTGTCCCAATTGGAGAGACATCTTTTATGTTGGCCTTCGGTACGAAAATTATGATACCCATAGAGATGGGGTTACCCACACTGCGAGTAGAGGAGTTTGATAAAGATAGCAATTCCTTCGAGATGAGAGTGAATCTGGATCTGCTGGAAGAAATTCGAGAATGAGCTTAAGTTCGAATGGCCAACTATCAATAGAAGATTGTTCGATACTACAATACTTAAGTAAAGAGCAAATCTTTTCTGGTAGGATAATTAGTTCTTCATCGAGCTGAGATTTTTCATCCATCCGAACGGTCAAAATTATCATCGAATTGGAAAGGTTCTTATCGCATGGCTGAAGTAGTCCGGTCTGGAACTTATCGTCTCTATCGACAATCTTCGAAGATCTTATCCTTAGAATGTAATTTCGTCATCTTGAATTTTTATTCGATAATGAATAATGACTTCTCTCAAATTTTATTTTCGCCAACATGCGCTCCTCGACCACGATCGAAGAGCGGAACGCATCTCCATTGGATCTCGCTAATGTGTGCTCTTCGATCACACCCGAGGAGCAAAACACGTCTCCATCGGATCTCGCCAATGCATGCTCGTCGGCCATGGTCGAGGAGCAGAGCGCATCTCCATCGAATCTCGCCAATGCACGGTCCTCGACCATGATCGAGGAGCAGAATGCGTCTCCATCGGATCTTGCCAACGTGCGCTCCTCGACCACGATCGAGGATCGGGATGTGACCCATGAAATTCATGAAAACACGCTCCTCGACTATGGCTGAGGATCGTAATGTGCCGGCATGAATCATTTGTCACTTCTTAGTCACACCACCTAAGATCTACGCTAACCTGCTTCTCGAAAAAGAAAAATCTGACGAATAACATACGAACTCAGCAACTTAGCAAAAGAAGACTTTGTATTAAAGTTAAGTGTTTACAAGTGATGGTTGGTCCATACAAAAATACCTCGGCAAAGATCAAGGGCAAACAAAAAATGTTGACCTAAAAAAAAAAAAAAAAAAGAGAGATCAGACATGCCCGATCAAAATGGTACATTAAGCTCCATCTAGAACTCTAGATTCGCCGACCTCTGCTTGGTCTGGCAGGGTGATAATGGCTAGGGATGGTACCGATGCTGCATCCTTGGTAGCTAGATTGTCATGCATAGGGCTAAAGACATCTTCCATTTGAATCTTTCGACCCTCAGCTTCCTCGACCTCCTCATCGTCCGACTCCAAGAGGTCCATGTTCTGGTCGGGGAAGATTCTCTGGACCTTCTCTTTCAGATCTATGCCCCCTTGTAGGTAGGAGAGCGATGCGAAATCTGCCTTGATGTTGCGGAATTCTTTCGAGGCGTGGAAGGCCTCGACCGCCTCTACCTTGGCGGCCTTCATTCATGCCTTTTCGACCTTCCTCTCTCCCAGCACCCGAGCTTCAGCCTTAGTCAGCTTGGATTTCAGCTACTTCACCCTCTCCCTGAGGGACCTGGACTCTTTCTCGACCTTCAGACAAGATAGCAGAGCATCGTCCGCCCTTCGGTGGGCTCGGGCGGCTTTCTCCTCGGCTTTCTTAGAGAGGCGCTGAACCTTTCTAATTATTTTGGCAAAATAATCCACATGATAGATGAGCTAAAAAAAAAAAAGAAGCTGAGCCGAGGAATGAATGAAAGAGCTAAAATGAAGGTCGGCAAAAAACCAACACGCATCCGAAGAAGAGAATCATAGGAGTCCTGGATGCAGAAGGCACCCTCGACCTCCTCGAAGGTCTCGACATCGGCTGATAAAATGACCGACTTCAGCAAGAAACGGATAATACGGTAGTCGTCGATGCCCTTCCTTTTATCCTCGATATCCGAGGAAACTTCCACTAGAGAGACACTCCCTAAAACATCGGATCCGCAGCCAGATATTCGGATGGAGATCTTCGGCCCACCTGAGCTTCTTTTAGAAGAGGATGCAGAAGGTCAGAGGATGGACTCCCTTAGAGCAGTGGACTGAATCGGCATCACAGCCTTCGCTGACACCAACTTCTCCTTCCTCGGGGCGTTGGCCGCTCTCGAGGAACCTCCTACCATGGGTTGCGCCAGGACACCTTGGTTCGAGCGTGTTTGGGGGCTACAGCCGTGCTTGTCTTCCTCTTCTTTGCCATCTGACGAAGAGTTTCAAGGTCGGACGGGTTCATCGCTGGACAGAAGACACAAGACTCGATCAATGATAATGATAAGACAAGAAAAGACGATCCAAATAAAATCGCATGAGAACACTTACTCCTCGGATCAGTTGGAATCAGTTCGACCTTAAATAAGTTTTCCTCGGTAAGGAACCTGGATAGTGGAAGAGGAGTAAGACTAAAGATTTGACTCAAGATCTCCTCCTCGACATTGGACAGTGTTGGAGGTCTGACAGTCGACCTATGAGGTCGCTCCCATGATGTGCTTAAATTTCATGGTTGCTCGGCCGACACAAAAAAGAAGCATTCCTTCCAGTTATGCTCCGAGGATGGAGTGCTTCGAAAAAGATGGCATCCTCTCCAAGGAGAAGCATACCACCATCCGACCTTTATCGGATGCTCCTTTAAAGTGAAGCAAGCTAGGAGAAGATGGAAGGTAGGCTCGATCCTAAGGAGGAGGTAGTGGATGAAGAAGCCTAAAATCAATCGCCAGAAGTTCGGTGCCAAACAACAAAAGCTAATTCTATATAGGTTCAGAAGCTCGACAATTAAAAAATGAAAAGGCAACCTAAGGCCAACCTTTAGTAATTTCTCGTAAACACCGATCCGTCCAGGCTGAGGAAGAGCTATACGCTCCTCGGGACCAACGACCTCTAACTTAAAATCATCGGGGACATGGTACTTCATCCTAATGATTTTTAGGTCCTTCGAGGTGAGGACGGAATCTATTATGAAAGAGCCATAGTCTAGAACTTCATGTTTTTCGGATTGGCCTAGAGAACGTACTACCTCGGAACCATGATCCTCGCTAGAAGGGCTATCCGAGCTTCAAGAAGATCAGAACAGACTAGATTGACTCATGAGTACGAGGAGACTGACCTAAAAGATGAGGAGGCCGAGCAATAAGGGGAGTTAGGATGGGATCGATGGTAGCTCAGCTAAGTCCGAGCTATTCCTCATGCAAAGTACCGGAGTTCACCCTTTAAGCAACAGTAGCAGTCAAAAAGAGTAATACAGACCCTATTTATAGGAGGCATGGACGGCTCTGATCTACTCCCGTTTCATCCATCCTTTTAGATCTTCGTCAGGTGTCAGATACCCATTGGTCGGGATAGGTAGATCCGAAGCAAAACAACGGACGGTTACATTTCATGGCTGATGGACTTCTCCCAATCTTATCATGCTATCGATCTTCAACACTGCAATGCGGGCATGATTTGAAGATTGGTCTTGACTTCGATAGGATACTTACATCGATCACTCAGAGGAAGATCGATCTCGTAAGTGGGGAGCAAACTATTGTAAAATGGGACTGGTGTGGCCTCGGCCTATTTAGGGTCAGCCGCCGACCTACCCTAATGGATCGTCTGAGCGGAACAATGTAACACTTCGTCTGCGGTTAGCTGTAGGTCGACTTAAGCCGACCTATAATTTCGACCGACCTACTGAAGATCGCCTTCTGGCAAAATAAGGTAGACCTTCATAACTCATCCTCGTTGGGTTCAGGTCGGCCGTCGAGCTATATGAATAGGCTCATAGTTCGTCAATGATCGACCTATAACCGTTCCTGCTGAAACTACGTCCTCTCCGAATTGAAAAACTTGGATAAAGAGGAATCTTTCGCAATTCCATCTCCCAAGATGGAAAAAAATCTTTCGAATCAATCCAGGGCAACTAACTCGAAAAGCCGTTAGAGTCCGAAACAGATATGACTCCAACTCCTCTCCTATGAATAAAGAGGCTCCGGGACCCTCTAGGTATGACATTCAATTCGACACTTTCTCTCCTCATTGTTTTTCAATCTTCTAACTTGAGCGTCGGAGGATCTTTGCTGGAGAATACTTCGGTGGAGACTTTATTGTAGGTGAACGGACGAATCTCCAGCGAAAGTTCATCCTCGATCTCATATTCTTCGGTGGCCGAGCTCCTCCATCCTCGTCGGCCAACCTCAAGCCAGGAGATCCAGGAGCAACAGTTACAAAATGGAAGAGTAATGAGTTTTAAATTGCCTTGGTGGTATTAATGGGTCTAAGAAAAGCGTTGTACATCGCGACAAGCACCTCAAAGCATTATCCACAAAAAGAATATTGCAACAAAATAGCAGTAATTGTGATCTTCCTCAACCTATGCCAATCATTCTATTTATTTTAGTAATACAAGGGTGGGGAGGGGGGGGGGATTATATCTTACATTGTATGCACCATACGGTACACTAAACAATCATGGCAAATTATGTAGTGTATGATATCATATTTTCATGATTAGTCAACTGGGGCTTACACTACGTGCACTAAGGTATTGGTGTAGTGCACGGCCACATTGATGCATATGATGCAGGATATAATTGCTCATTTAAGTTGGGATGAATGATCCAATTAGGACTAGTAGGATTTTTTTTCTTCTGAGATTTGGGCTAATATATTCGTAGATATTTGTAAATATAGACTTAATCCAATCTATAATATAATGTTTTTGGTAGTTGTATTGGTTCAATCCATAAATTTTATAAGATTTTGGATCTAATTTTCAAATAGATCTTTAAAAGAAATGTTAATTGCCAAGGGAAGAAACAAGCATCTCAAAGATTGCAAGCCATGATGGATGCCTCTACTTGCAAGCCACCATACCGAGTGACTAGCTTAGGTATGAGCTGCCACGATTGCAATAAGGGAAGAGTTCACGTTATTATCAATAAGTTCACGATACGATTAATTTACAACCTTTTACGATCTAAATTTATTTTGCTTGCCAACCGGGCTGACTCGTTACCGAATGGGACAGGTATGAAACCGCTGGGTAGAAACTCACCGTAGGAGCGTAGGACACGCGGGTGGTCCGAAGTGGGCAGACCCATGTGAGGTCGGAGCTGACCGGAAGGCCAACAGGGCCACGGACTTTGTCCCTTTTCGGGAGAACGTTGCCATCGAACGCCAGATAGCCCCAAAAGATTACTTTTCCCAAGCCCCATCCCGCTTTAGCAACGGCGACTACACCAAAGCATGACTTCCTCCCCTCCTTCAGAATGGGAGAGAGTTCGAAACCATTCTCATCATCAACTGAGCTAAGCAATGCCTTGTAGACGATTGGGATGTCGAAAATTATATTACTAGGATGAACGTGACTTGCCATGAGAAAATTCTTGTAGCTCTTGTGAGAGCTAGAAGTTGTATAACCTTATCTTATTTATTTGATGTAATATATCATATTTGTTAATGATGCTACCTGGTAATTTATTCATTTTAGATGGAATTTTTGTTCTAGCTGGATTGACTTGTTGGTAGGTCACCGAGAGAGGATATCATGTGTTTGTTGGGTGTTAAACTGGATATTACTCGTCAAGGATTTTAAAATCCTATATATAATCGTTTGATCAGAAGTTTTTTCTCATCGGTATATGGTATGAATGAGCATAGTCTAAGAACGTGAAGATGTCATCTTAGTTGCAATGACTAGCGTCCAATCAAAGGCTTGTCAATTTAGAATTCTTGATTGATGTTGGCAATTAAATCCACTTAAATACTCATGTGTTGTTAACTTACCAAAAAAAAAAAAAATACACATGGGTTGCTGGGTCTGGAATGTCTCCTTCAAAATCTCTGGACGGAACGACCAGCCATATGTGCTGAAGATTAAAGGAGATACTTTTATCAGATGGAGGGATTGTTACGTTAAAGAAGAGGATGAGTGTTTGCGAGAAGTTATTCCAACAATATCAAAATGATTCGCCAATACGTAAGTCTCATATCTAAGTGTCACATGGTCGAAATGTATCTTTCCCATTGCTTTTCACTCATTAAACACACACTTATAGCTTCGGAGGCATGGATCTTTTTCTTCTAGTTCGATACATGTGGTCCTAGTTTTCGTTATCATGTATATATATAGGCCTCTGGCAGTTAACATTGACCCCTATGCCTATTGGTGCCGTTATTGGTGTTCCTAATGTGCGTCGAGTGTATGTTTTCCACCGGACGTAATTTTTGACCGGCTTTAGGCGCCTGTTAAGAGGCAAGAGGCTATAGACATCGTGATATCAACCTTGAAATTTATGTGAAAAGGACCGAAACTAAAGTAAGATTCTATTTGCATGGACTGGGAGGCTCCATGTGGAGGGATTATTGATTGGATCAGGGCCACCAGCTCAGCTATGAATCGAATATTCATAAAAATTTGATAAAAAAGAAATAAAAGAGAGAGAGAGAATAATATGGACGTGTCTTTATATGGTTGGATTGGTCCACCAGTTAGCTGATGGATTTGGTCCAACCGATAATTTCACCCCACAAGTCATGGAAGTCCAACCAATGGATGGGCGAGTTAGCACTTTCTCGTGCCATGCACCTTTTTGACCTTAAACGCACGGAAATTGCGGACCCATGTTGAGGTGAACGGGCGCTTACTCTCCCTCTTTGTCTAATGGTCTGATGGGAGAGAGATTGAGAGAGAGAGAGAGGGAAAAAGAAAAAGGTCGGAAGAATTCGGAAAGGCTTCAATGATGACGAGGGTAATAAAGGGGTGGGCGTAGAAATGTAGCGCGGCTTCCGTGGACTTTATCCACTCCTGATGGAGATGGAGAAAGGGAATAAAGTTATCCTTTGGAGCTTTATAGCATGGGGTAGTTTGTAGTTGTGGATGGAATGGCTTTAATCTGGCTTGGCTCCCACCATTTGGCGTGGATTGCTAGCCAAGTTGATGACATATAACATGGTTTTCTTAGTTTTGCCACATCATGTTGACGTCAATAATCGTGAACATTTACAACTTAATTAGCGTAGTTCTTGCAGAATGATTATTTGTTTTTTAGACTAAATTGATTTAAAAGGCAGTTTGTTGTAGAGCTATATTGGTTTAGTTACAAGCAAATGCACACCCATCAGGCCATCACTGTAACGCAAACAAAATGTAATTGAAAACTTACAGGCTCTTCAGTGAATTTTGGAGATTTGCATAGGTTATATGTGATGAATAATAAGATATGCAAGTTATGTATATGTAAACTTGGAACATTTGTTGGACCAAGAGTATAGAAAGAAAGTGTATCGTACCTCTTCCAACTTAATCTTAGGTTTCTTACCTTACTTCCTTTTCTTTTCTTTTCTTTTTTTGACTATAAATGGAGGTAGCAGAGAGCTTCCCCCAGCTTTTATTAAAGATAGAAACTATTTACAAAGGTATAAGAAGAACAACAAAGAGAACAATCAGAAATACAGAAAAACCAAAGGGATTAGTTGTTGTTTTCAGATCAGCCATCCAAGTTTTTGAGCCAGAGATTGGTGGCTGTCCATGGCTTTATCACTACGTAAGTTCCGCCAATGAAGAAAAGATGGAATGTCCTCGTTCAATATAGAGTTAATAGATAACTTATTCTCTAGAAAGACCCAGGAATTTCTCTCTAGCCATGTGTATGTGTGCTAGCACATTACCGTGGCCGGCTGATCCCAAGCTCTTCTCAATCATCCTGTGACTTTCTTCACCTCCAAGACCTCAAAGGTCGGTTGGCCAACCCCTAATGCTTAGTTGCACTTTCGAGGTAAGCCACAAAGTTCTACAGCACAAGGACATTTTAAAAATAGGTGAGAAATTCACATTGGCACCATAAAAGTGAGCAATCAATCCACTTTCTTTTATTTTTTTTTGGTCAAAATCTCATCATTATGATGCCTATGAAGGTAAATGCTTTATTTTTTGGATCAAGAGGAATATTTTAAAATTTTTTTCTCTAAAATCCTAATTAAATCTGAGACTCCTCAGATATGATCTTATTGATCTGATAATAAAAATTAAAATAAAAATTAAATTTAATTTAATTATACCTTTGTTTTGGATAATCCAATTATCCTATGATGATTCCGATGTTTGTCTGAGGTTCTGCATGTAACCACGTAAGCGTCTGGCCTCTATTGGTATCCACTTGGATAGGATATGAAGATCTTCTCATTCTCAATCAATCATTCAAAAATTAGATCTAGATCTGATCTTGAAGGTTTTCAAACTTTTTTTTTTAAGAACAGTCGTTGTCTCTTACAGCAGTATTGTCTTCTTCCTTTCCTAGTGCCTTTCACTTATTTGGATTGCACCTTACTCGTGCCCAAAATCTTTTGGGTGTGGAGAGGAGAGAGAGGACCAGAGGGTGGCATGGAGGAGGAGGAAGAGAGGCTTTGTGGCATAGGCTAAAGGCAGAAGCATTAAATTCTAGGTGTAGATGGGGTTTATATAGATCCTGCTGCACCATGCAGTGCCACATCATCCTGGCCAATCACATTCCTTTGTGCAATCAGATCTAAATCTGATTGATGGGATGACATCGATCCAATCAGATGAAAGACCCTCAAAATCATTCTTAGGTGGCACCAAGATTGGGTCAAACAAGACTTCGTGGTGCCATACAGTTTAATCCCTTGAAGCAACCTGGAGTCCCATCTGTATGAGACTCCATTTTTTATCCTCATGGGGTGCATGCCTCCCTAGATGTGCATCCTCTTCCTATCTGCATTGAGGCATGTGCCCTCTTCCTATCTGCATTTTAGCAGGAGGACAAGGCCTTAGGTACTCTCCTATGGGCGCATGACACATGGACAGATGTTTAAGTGTCCAGGATTAACATTTGACCAATATTCGAAAATAAGATTTAACAGATGATCGAAAATAACAAATATTATCTTAAATTTATCTCATAAATTAAGACAATCATTTTTTGATCTGGACAAGCTCCAGTCAGACTAAGTAAAGGTTTCTGAGTGAGTCCAAATACATTTGGCTTAGTCGAGACAAGCTTTAATGATTATTAAAGGAGAACATTATGCTCAATCGTGTGCTAGTATGGTATCCTTGAATCTAATTAATTTTTTTTCAAATCAATTGAACCGGATTAGTTCAATTGATGATATCCAAATTCAAACTCTTGTTCGTGTGATTTAGTTAGGTTCAGTTTCATATGGTAATGGGATATGTTTCGATTTCTATCATTGACATCATCGAAATACCTTCCAATGGATCAAAACTTTTTAATTCAGACAACTAGTATGATCGATCATCCAAATCATTCTAATTACTTCTAAAATCCATCAGTGACACCTAGCAGTATATGGTGGTAATCCATCAGAACTGAAAGTAAATCTCTCGGTGCAGTTATCTGTGTGATTAAGTTTCTCTATCTTGAGCCCCAATCGGATTAGGGATAAGGTGATCTCGTCAAACTCTAATTTTCGTCATATGAATTAATCATTCGATTCAAGTACAATGTGAAAATTCTAATAGAAACTCTTTCTATTATTTCACTCTACCATGGCCATAGGCTTATGGACTTGATTCTCATGATCATCATAAGACTGCTCCTCATCTACCGAGGTAGATAGATCTCCTATTAGTACAATTCAAATCCTACAATGAACATGCTATAGCCAATATACACCTCAAAATTTTGAATAGCTAGGAGATCGAGTTATGGTGTAGTCAAACTATAACATCCTCAAGGTAAACTGTCGATGCACATCAGATCAAAGAATCGGATACACCACTGCAGCTTTGAGTCAGTCATCGATGAGAAGGTAGACTTCCTCATGACTGCTCGAGGTGGTCACACTTAATGTCCTCATTCTCTAATAAGTATCTATACTCTCGCTTTGATGTCTCTACACCATAGACTTAAGACTCATCTATCCTAAAGAAGCGATCATACACCAATCTTTCGGATCAATCATCATCCTCATGATGATTCTATGGTCGGAAGCATTTTATGAATTAATAATGAAAATTCATATCTTAAATTTTCAACTCTTGAAAATATAAACTATCATTATCATTAACTTAAGGGATGTATCACAGACACTTTTAAATACACACTGTGATAGAAAATAATCTATTTTATTATTTATAGTCAAAATTATAATTTTATCCTTAGAAGTGTATTATAAGTGTCAGCCAATCTGACTTCTAGGGCACATATATCTAACAAACTCCCATTTGACCTAAAGCCAATTGGCTACAAATCTAAGTCTCATCTTCTCAAGGTGAGCTTCGATCTTCTACTAGTTCAACGATTTTGTAAGTGGGTCTGCGGCATTGTTTGCGGAGTCGACTCTCTTGATCTCAATGTAACTTTTCTTAAGATAATCATGGATGAGGTGGTATCGCCGCTCAATGTGCTTAAATTTTTTATGAGACCTCGGCTCCTTAGCAAGGGCTATGGCATCATTATTGTCGTAGTACAGAGGAATGACATTCAATGGCATCACTTCGATCTTTGTGGTGAACTTCTTATACCAGAATGCCTTCTTCATAGCTCCTGACGCAACGATTTACTCTGCTTCTATGGTAGAATCTGTTATCACTGTCTGCTTGAAACTCTTCCAACTAACAGCACTACCATTACACACAAACAGACTTCGAAATATCGATTTTCGATCATCTATATCGGACATAAAATCTGAGTCTATATATCTCTGGACTTGGAGTTCTCCATTACCAAAAACCAACATCATATCTTTAGTTCTTCTCAAGTACTTAAGGATACATTTCACAGAAGTTTAGTATTCTTCATCTGGATTCGACTGATATCTGCTCGTGACACTCACAGCATGGCCAATATTAGGTCGTGTACATAACATGGCATACATGAGACTTCCTATTGCTGAAGTAGAAGGGATCTTGCTCATGCATTCAATTTTCTCAGATGTGTTGGGACATATTTTCTTAGAAAGATGAATGCCATGTCTAAAGGGTACCAATCACCTCTTGGAGTTTTCCATGCTAAACCTATTTAGTACTTTCTCTATGTACATCTTCTGTGAAAAATCTATCATCCTATTCGGTCTATCTCTATATACCTTAATTCCTAGAATGAAGGATGCTTCTCCTAAGTCTTTCATGGAGAATTCTTTAAATAACCATATTTTAACTATGGTCAACATAGAAATATCATTTCTAAAAAGGAGGATATCATCTACGTACAGTACGAGAAAAATAATAGCACTCCTACTGATCTTTTTGAAAACATATGGTTTCTCCTCGATCTTGATGAAATTAAATAATTTGATCACATCATTAAAACGAGTATTTCAGCTCCAAGATGCTTGCTTAAGTCCATATATGGACCTTTACAACTTGCATATTTTGTGATCAACATTACTGGATGTGAAATCTAGCGGCTGTTTCATATATATATTTTTCTCAAGGTATCCATTTAAGAACGTCGTTTTCACGTCTATTTGCTATATTTTAATAATCAAAATAGGCTGCAACAGCAAGCAATGTACGGATGGATTTTAGCATGGCTACTGACGAAAAGATATCCTGATAGTCAATTTCTTTGCGCTGATTATATCCTTTTGCTACTAATCTAGCTTTGAATGTCTCCATATTTTCATCTGTACCAATCTTTCTCTTATAGATCCATTTATATCCAATAGGTACTATACCTTCAGATGGATCTACCAAGGTCCAGACTTCGTTTGAGTGTATTGAGTCAATTTCTGACTTCATTACCTCTAACCATTTTTCAAAGTCGATATCCGATATCATCTCGTCATAGATTTTAGAATCATCACCATGAACCCCATTATCTATGAGGAACATTTTTTCTACTTTCTCTGAAATAGTACCTAAGTATCTCTCAAAGGGACGAAAAATTCTTTTCGATCTATGAGGTGGAGGAGATAATGATTGTATTGGCTCAATCTGATTTGGTTCCATAGGATCCTTAGCTCGTTGCTTTTGGAAGACTTTCTCCTCGAGCTTGATCTACATTCCAATGCCACCATCTTGAATAAACTATTTTTCAAGAAAGATGGCATGCCAACTCATAATCACATTGTGGTATTCTAAAATGTAGAAATAATATCCTAGTGACTCTTTAGGATATCCTATGAATGAAGCTCTAAAGGATCTAGAGTCTAACTTATTCACTTGTTATCTTTTGATATGAGCCGGACGACCCCAAATTTTGAGATGACTCAGACTTGATTTCTTACCATGCCATATCTCATATGATGTGGTAGGAACGATTTTAGAGAAAATCCTATTCAGTAAATATATAGCAGTTAACAGATTATGTCCCCAAAAAAATTAGAAAGATCTGTGAAGCTCATCATGGATCGGACCATATCTAATAGGGTCTGGTACCTCCGTTCTGAAATTTTATTGAGTTGAGATGTTGTAGGTGGAGTCCATTGAGAGTGTTGGGGATAAATCCCGCTCCTGCCGAAGCCCGGCCCGACGCTCAGCCCAATGTAACCAGTAGCTGCTGAAGAGCTTCAGCGCCAGGCGCCAGGCCGAGCCCCTAAGACGGCCGAACTGCTTAGAGGCCGAACTCCCCTACACCAAGGTCTCGGCCGAACCGCTTAGAGGCCGAACTCCCCTGCACCAAGGTCTCGGCCGAACTGCTTAGAGGGCGAACTCCCACCGCCAGCCGAACTTCCTGACGGCCGAGCTCCTTGGACTCCAAGCGCTGGACTTCTTCAGGAGACGGACTCCTCCCAGACGCCCGTTCGGCCATCCGAGCTCCTCCCAGGTTTTCCCTTCAGATGAACTCTCCTACGAACCCATGCAGCCGAACTCCTTCGAACCCCACGGCCGAACTCCTTCGGACCGACCCCAGGCGAGTCCGTGCAGCCGAACTCCTTCGGGCCGACCCCAGGCGAGTCCATGCAGCCGAACTCCTTCGGGCCGACCCCAGGCGAGTCCATGCGGCCGAACTCCTTCGGGCCGACCCCAGGCGAGTCCATGCGGCCGAACTCCTTCGGACCGACTCCAGGCGAGTCCGTGCGGCCGAACTCCTTCGGACCGACCCCAGGCGAGTCCGTGCAGCCGAACTCCTTCGGACTTCCCACGGCCGAACTCTACAGATGGCCGACCCTTCAGCCAGACGAACTCCTCCAGCTTCCCCTTCGACCGAACTCCGTTGCAAGTCCAAACTCCGTTGGATGAACCGTCGCCTGCAGCAAGGCCGGACGGCGCCTTCCTCTCCGTACCGGACTCCATGCGGCCCACGGCTCGCCGGTATGGCCCCCATGATCTACCGGACAACGCCTTCCTCTCCGTACCGGACTCCATGTGGCCGACTGCTCGCCGGTATGGCTCCCACGACCTACCGGACGATGCCTTCCTTTCCGTACCGGACTCCGTGTGGCCGACTGCTCGCCGGTATGGCTCCCACGACCTACCGGACGACGCCTTCCTCTCCGTACCAAACTCCATGCTGCCCGACGACTCTCTGCCAGACGGCACAGCCGTCACCCTCAACTAAGCTCCGCTATAAAAGGACCCCTCCCGACACACTAAGGCTAAGCTCTCTGAACCCTCGACTCTCTAAGCCTTTCTCCACCTCCCTAAGCTCCGGAACTCATTCCGGGCACTCCATTACTGTTGGTCGGAAACTAACTTGACCGTCGGAGGGTCCTGCCGGAGCCACCACCCCACCGGTTCCGGGCGGGACTTTATTTTGCAGGTCCCCGGCGGCGCCCAGCGGCCTCGATTGCGGCGGCCTCCGGCGGCGACGGATTTCTGCACCAACAGATTGGCGCCGTCTGTGGGAATCAAGGGATTGAACCTTCGAGGTTCCCTTGTTCTTAAAGGAGTGCTCGGCGACGATTTCCCTCCCCTGCTCCGGATCTCTCTCCTCCCTCTTCAGTATTCCTTCTCTGGAAAGAGGAAATGCCCCCCAGAAGGGCTTCGACGCGGCGCTCGACGGCTTCCGCGGCTCGATCCCCTCCGAGTCCGTCTGTCCCTGCTCCGGCCCCGGTGACTCAGCCCCCGTCAATAACCGCAGTGGATACGGAGCAGTTCAACCAGCTCATCCAGCACGTTCGCGGTCTCACGGAGGCGGTGCAGGCGGTGCTGCACCGACAAGTCCCAGTGCCAGCCCGACCGGCGCGGGGCTTCCCGAGGTCGAATGATCCAGGCCGAGAGCGACAGGCCTGGGCAGCCCGACCTCCGATACCCGGGTTGGAGAGGCGGAGGAGGGAGAGCCCCTTGTTCGGATCATAGATCGACCAAGGGTGAAGCCTTGCGCCCATCTCACCAGAAAGCCTTGGAGATCAGAGACCGGGAGGACCTGCTGGGCCAAAGGCTCTCGGAAATGAACCGGCGAATTGAAGAACTTCGTCCCCCCTTGCGTGGTGACGACGTTTGTGCAGACCCTCCTTTCTCGCAGAAAATCATGCAAGAACCTGTTCCACCGACCTTCGAGCTCCCTCAACTGGAAAGCTACGATGGAACTTCTGATCCGGTTGATCACCTGGGGGCCTTCCGGGCCATGATGCTGCTTCACGGCGCTTCAGATGCCGTGCTGTGCCGAGCCTTCCCGTCTACCTTAAAGGGAGCAGCGAGGAACTGGTACTCGGCGTTGAAGCCCAACACGATCTTCTCTTTCGCCAGATGAGCAGTCGGTTTCGCGGCCCACTTCATCAACAGCCGACGACCGAGCCGAGGTTCAGATTCCCTGATGAGCGTCAAGCAGAAGCAAGGGGAATCCATCCGGACTTACGTCACTCGATTCAACGCCGCGGCATTGGAAGTCCGGGACCTGGACCAGTCTGTCGCGATGGCCGCACTTAAGGGCGGCCTTCAGAAAAATAGCTTGCTGTTCTCTCTGGAAAAAAGGTATCCCAGGGACTTCGCCGACCTGCTGGCTCGAGCCGAGAGATATGCCCGTGCAGAGGAAGCCTTCAATTGAAAGATGAGGAGCTCGTCAGAACGGGTCGGCTGGGTAAATTCCTCGTACCGGCCTGAAGCAGAAAAGATCGGCTAAGGGGCTGCCGTAGCCAGACTACAAGAAGGTCGGCCACCTTACGAAGTCATTCACATGGCCCCTGGAAAGATCTCGGTGCATCAGCGATTCGCCGTCTCCCAGCAAACAAAGCTTGCACCGAATTGAGGAGTTCAGCATGAGGAGGTCGTCCACCCCGAGCTTATTGCCGAAGAATACGGAGAATCAGCCTTAGGGAGGAGCCAATCGCCCCTAAGAGAGAAACGGAGAGCAGGAGTTCCCCGCTGAAGCGGAATGAAGTTCGGCGTGAGGAAGGCCGAACCCACCTATGAGCCCGTCAGCGAGGAAGCTCGACAAAAAAAGTATGAAGTCCTCCGCGGAAGCTTCCGCGGAAAGTGGAACGAGGTTCGCACAAGTAAGGCCGAACTCACGCTCCAGAATGTCCCCAAAGGAAAACCGCCTACAAAGTGTTCACTGAAGGCGGAACGAAGTTCGGGCGAGAAAAGCGAGCTCCCCTCGAGCTCTTTGAACAAGAGCAGCAGAAAGTTCTCCACGGCGGGTCTCGTGGGAAAGAGGATGAAGTTCGGCTCGAAGAAAAGCCAGGCTCACCCCAAAAGCTCGGCATCGAGGTAAAATGAAGCTCGGTGGAAAGCCGAACTCCTCAAACTCAACCTCCAAAATAAAGTTCGGCGGACAAGGACGGAACGAAGCCCCTCCCGGAAGGTTCCGCAACTACGACCCGCCCTCTAACTCGAATTCTCGCAAAGCGAGAGCCAACCGCTAAGACCTGAAGGACTACGGCCTCTCCAAACATGTGCGATCAAGGAGAAGATCGGCTATAGGCACTGCCGTAACGGGAAAGGTCAAGAAGGTTGGCCGTCCCGCGGCGTCGTCAACGCCACCCCGGGGAGGAGCTAGGAGCTAGCTACATCGGTGATTGTCATCCCCACGACAAAGTCAAGAGACGCATGTCCAAATTATGAAGGCCGGCAGGAGATAGAGGAGGTCGTCTGGACGGGACTTGCCTGCTCGAGGGAGCTCCGAGGAACAACACCCCGTCGACCCTCAAACGAGAGCGCGCTGTCCACAACTTCCCTTCGGTAAAATCTCCCCTCTGCAAATATTATTTCTGGATGCGAAATCTATGCGATGACAGGAAAGAAGCAGTCGGCGGCGTTAGGAACAGGAGGAGAACCTCGTCCTAGCACGAGCAAAGTCGAAGGCCCCGTCCACAAAGGACGGGATGGGGGGAGAAGCGA
>QRFJ01000171.1:1078410-1401141 GCA_006176705.1 Cocos nucifera
GCGGCTCGATCCCCTCCGAGTCCGTCTGTCCCTGCTCCGGCCCCGGTGACTCAGCCCCCGTCAATAACCGCAGTGGATACGGAGCAGTTCAACCAGCTCATCCAGCACGTTCGCGGTCTCACGGAGGCGGTGCAGGCGGTGCTGCACCGACAAGTCCCAGTGCCAGCCCGACCGGCGCGGGGCTTCCCGAGGTCGAATGATCCAGTCCGAGAGCGACCGGCCTGGGCAGCCCGACCTCCGATACCCGGGTTGGAGAGGCGGAGGAGGGAGAGCCCTTGTTCGGATCATAGATCGACCAAGGGTGAAGCCTCGCGCCCATCTCACCAGAAAGCCTTGGAGATCAGAGACCGGGAGGACCTGCTGGGCCAAAGGCTCTCGGAAATGAACCGGCGAATTGAAGAACTTCGTCCCCCCTCGCGTGGTGACGACGTTTGTGCAGACCCTCCTTTCTCGCAGAAAATCATGCAAGAACCTGTTCCACCGACCTTCGAGCTCCCTCAACTGGAAAGCTACGATGGAACTTCTGATCCGGTTGATCACCTGGGGGCCTTCCGGGCCATGATGCTGCTTCACGGCGCTTCAGATGCCGTGCTGTGCCGAGCCTTCCCGTCTACCTTAAAGGGAGCAGCGAGGAACTGGTACTCGGCGTTGAAGCCCAACACGATCTTCTCTTTCGACCAGATGAGCAGTCGGTTCGCGGCCCACTTCATCAGCAGCCGACGACCGAGCCGAGGTTCAGATTCCCTGATGAGCGTCAAGCAGAAGCAAGGGGAATCCATCCGGACTTACGTCACTCGATTCAACGCCGCGGCATTGGAAGTCCGGGACCTGGACCAGTCTGTCGCGATGGCCGCACTTAAGGGCGGCCTTCAGAAAAATAGCTTGCTGTTCTCTCTGGAAAAAAGGTATCCCAGGGACTTCGCCGACCTGCTGGCTCGAGCCGAGAGATATGCCCGTGCGGAGGAAGCCTTCAAATTGAAAGATGAGGAGCTCGTCAGAACGGGTCGGCTGGGTAAATTCCTCCGGTACCGGCCTGAAGCAGAAAAAGATCGGCTAAGGGCGCTGCCGTAGCCAGACTACAAGAAGGTCGGCCACCTTACGGCGTCATTCACATGGCCCCTGGAAAGATCTCGGTGCATCAGCGATTCGCCGTCTCCCAGCAACAAGAGCTTGCACCGAATTGAGGAGTTCAGCATGAGGAGGTCGTCCACCCCGGAGCTTATTGCCGAAGAAATACGGAGGAATCAGCCTTAGGGAGGAGCCCAATCGCCCCTAAGAGAGAAACGGAGAGCAGGAGTTCCCCCGCTGAAGCGGAATGAAGTTCGGCGTGAGGAAGGCCGAACCCACCTATGAGCCCGTCAGCGAGGAAGCTCCGACAAAAAAGTATGAAGTCCTCCCGCGGAAGCTTCCGCGGGAAAGTGGAACGAGGTTCGGCACAAGTAAGGCCGAACTCACGCTCCAGAATGTCCCCCAAAGGAACCGCCTACAAAGTGTTCACTGAAGGCGGAACGAAGTTCGGGCGAGAAAAGCCGAGCTCCCCTCGAGCTCGTCCGAACAAGAGCAGCAGAAAGTTCTCCCACGGCGGGTCTCGTGGGAAAGAGGAATGAAGTTCGGCTCGAAGAAAAGCCAGGCTCACCCCAAAGCTCGGCATCGAGGTAAAATGAAGCTCGGTGGAAAGCCGAACTCCTCAACTCAACCTCCAAAATAAAGTTCGGCGCTGGCAAGGACGGAACGAAGCCCCCCTCCCGGAAGGTTCCGCAACTACGACCCGCTCCTCTAACTCGAATTCTCGGCAAAGCCGAGAGCCAACCGCCAAGACCTGAAGGACTACGGCCTCTCCAAACATGTGCGATCAAGGAGAAGATCGGCTATAGGCACTGCCGTAACTGGAAAGGTCAAGAAGGTTGGCCGTCCCGCGGCGTCGTCAACGCCACCCCGGGGAGGAGCTAGGAGCTAGCTACATCGGTGATTGTCATCCCCAGCGACAAAGTCAAGAGAAGCATGGTCCAAATTATGAAGGCCGGCAGGAGATAGAGGAGGTCGTCTGGACGGGACTTGCTGCTCGAGGGAGCTCCGAGGAACAACACCCCGTCGACCCCTCAAACGAGAGCGCGCTGTCCACGACTTCCCTTCGGTAAAATCCTCCCCTCTGCAAATATTATTTCTGGATGCGAAATCTATGCGATGACAGGAAAGAAGCAGTCGGCCGCGTTAGGAACAGGAGGAGAACCTCGTCCTAGCGTGAGCAAAGTCGAAGGCCCCGTCCACAAAGGACGGGATGGGGGGAGAAGCGAGGACGACGGTCCTCATGTGCCCCCACAGCCGGCTAGGAACAGGAGGAGAACCTCGTCCTAGCGTGAGCAAAGTCGAAGGCCCCGTCCACAAAGGACGGGATGGGGGGAGAAGCGAGGACGACGGTCCTCATGTGCCCCCACAGCCGGCTAGGAACAGGAGGAGAACCTCGTCCTAGCGTGAGCAAAGTCGAAGGCCCCGTCCACAAAGGACGGGATGGGGGGAGAAGCGAGGACGACGGTCCTCATGTGCCCCCACAGCCGGCTAGGAACAGGAGGAGAACCTCGTCCTAGCGTGAGCAAAGTCGAAGGCCCCGTCCACAAAGGACGGGATGGGGGGAGAAGCGAGGACGACGGTCCTCATGTGCCCCCACAGCCGGCTAGGAACAGGAGGAGAACCTCGTCCTAGCGTGAGCAAAGTCGAAGGCCCCGTCCACAAAGGACGGGATGGGGGGAGAAGCGAGGACGACGGTCCTCATGTGCCCCCACAGCCGGCTAGGAACAGGAGGAGAACCTCGTCCTAGCGTGAGCAAAGTCGAAGGCCCCGTCCACCAAGGACGGGATGGGGGGAGAGGCGAGGACGACGGTCCCCATGTGCCCCCACAGCCCGTTGGGAACAAGAGGAGAACCTCGTCCTGACGTGAGCAAGGTCCAAGGCCGAGCCCCAGAGTCTACGGCAAGCTTCACTGCAGAAGACGAGGTCTCCTTCGGACCTCAGCTTCAACTTCGGTGTCAGCATCAGCGGGAGACGGGATCTCCCCCAAGCGATCATAACCTTGACTGCAAAAGAGGAGGTCTCCCCCGAATCGACTTCGGTTGATGAAGGCGAATGTCAACTCCGACCCTGACCACGGGGGGCGACATTGACTCCGGCCTCAACGTCGGCTTCACCAATTTTGGCTGGAAACGAGTCCCACTTCAACTCCAAACATCGACTGGGGATGAGGTCTCCCCCAAGCCTCAGCTTCAACTTCAGCGTCAATATTGGCTGGAGATGAGACCTCCCCCGAGCTTCAGCTGCAACAAATGCGGAGCCAGGAAGAAGACTTCGGCAGTCGCCTGTTTTGGTACTCCCTTCCTTCAATTTTTGAACTCGGGAGTGGGGGGGCTACTGTTGGGGATAAATCCCGCTCCTGCCGAAGCCCGGCCCGACGCTCAGCCCAATGTAACCAGTAGCCGCTGAAGAGCTTCAGCGCCAGGCGCCAGGCCGAGCCCCTAAGACGGCCGAACTGCTTAGAGGCCGAACTCCCCTGCACCAAGGTCTCGGCCGAACTGCTTAGAGGCCGAACTCCCCTGCACCAAGGTCTCGGCCGAACTGCTTAGAGGGCGAACTCCCACCGCCAGCCGAACTTCCTGACGGCCGAGCTCCTTGGACTCCAAGCGGCTGGACTTCTTCAGGAGACGGACTCCTCCCAGACGCCCGTTCGGCCATCCGAGCTCCTCCCGGGTTTTCCCTTCAGCTGAACTCTCCTACGAGCCCATGCAGCCGAACTCCTTCGGACCCCACGGCCGAACTCCTTCGGACCGACCCCAGGCGAGCCCATGCAGCCGAACTCCTTCGGACCGACCCCAGGCGAGCCATGCGGCCGAACTCCTTCGGACCGACCCCAGGCGAGTCCATGCGGCCGAACTCCTTCGGACCGACTCCAGGCGAGCCTGCGGCCGAACTCCTTCGGACCGACCCCAGGCGAGTCCGTGCAGCCGAACTCCTTCGGACTTCCCAGCGGCCGAACTCTACAGATGGCCGACCCTTCAGCCAGACGAACTCCCCCAGCTTCCCCTTCGGCCGAACTCTGTTACAAGTCCGAACTCCGTTGGACGAACCGTCGCCTGCAGCAAGACCGGACGGCGCCTTCCTCTCCGTACCGGACTCCATGCGGCCCACGGCTCGCCGGTATGGCTCCCACGATCCTACCGGACGACGCCTTCCTCTCCGTACCGGACTCCATGCGGCCCACGGCTCGCCGGTATGGCTCCCACGATCTACCGGACGACGCCTTCCTCTCCGTACCGGACTCCATGCGGCCCACGGCTCGCCGGTATGGCTCCCACGATCTACCGGACGACGCCTTCCTCTCCGTACCAAACTCCATGCTGCCCGACGACTCTCTGCCAGACGGCACAGCCGTCACCATCAACTAAGCTCCGCTATAAAAGGACCCCTCCCGACATACTAAGGCTAAGCTCTCTGAACTCTCGACTCTCTAAGCTCTCCCTCCACATCTCTAAGCTCCGGAACTCATTCCGAGCACTCCATTACTGTTGGTCGGAAACTAACTTGACCGTCGGAGGGTCCTGCCGGAGCCACCACCCCACCGGTTCCGGACGGGACTTCATTTTGCAGGTCCCCGGCGGCGTCCAGCGGCCTCGATTGCGGCGACCTCCGGCGGCGACGGATTTCTGCACCAACAGTAATGAAGTAGAAAATTGCCTCTAGCTGGCTTCTTAGCGCAAATGTTACAAAAGAATCCTCCTTTTTATGTCTTACAAAAGGAAGCTTAGTTATTTTGCCATGAAGACATGATCATAAAGTGGATATGACTCAAAAGTCAACGGACTCAAAGCCCGATGTTCTTTAATTTGTTAATCCTATCTTCTGCTATATGACCTAGCCTTAGGTGCCATAGATACCTATCATTTGGACTATCCCTGGGTCATTTTGATCTTATGACATTCATATTTTGCTCGATATTAAAGATAGATACATCAATATGTAACTGATAGAGACTGTTAATAAGAAAATCAATTGCAATTTTATTTCTTTCATAAAGAATATTACAATGGTCCTTAAGAAAACTAATTACATAGTCTTGTTGTGCTAAACATGAAATAGAAATCAAATTTTTGCTTGCAGCAGGCACATAATAACAATCTTTAAGTACTAAATCTAAGTCAGATGGTAGTCGAAGAGGGTAGGTTCCTACGGCTATAGTAGCAATTCTTGCTCTATTTCTGACACATAGGATCATCCCACCATCCCTCAGCCTTCTGCTATTCTTAAGATCCTGCATGAAAGTGCACAAATGAGCACTAGAATCAGAGTCAAGCATCCAACTGAATGTAGAAGAAATCGTAAGGTTATATTTAATAACGAGCATACCTCCAGAAGGATCTATCTTCTTCTTATTCTTTAGGGTGGCCAGGTATGTAGGGCAGTTTCACTTTCAGTGGTTGTCAGTATTGTAATAAAAATACTTTTTTTTGTCAGTGATCTTTTTCTTCAACTCTGCCTTCTTTTTCTTTCCACCTTCCAACTTCTGCTTTTTCATAGACTTCTTCTTCTTTCCAAAAATTTTCTCTTGAAAGAAATCCATTCCATAGCAAGTACTAAGTCTTTAGAATCTTTCATAAAAAGCTCAGCAGTAACATATTCATAAGCTCGGCCAGAGTATTCTGAAGTTTATGCATATGATAGTTCATGATGAATTATTCATATGCATCAGTCAAGAATTGCAGAATTATATCATTCTGCAGATCCTGATCTAATTACTTCACTCCGAGCTTCTCAAGCTCTTTCAAGTTCTCGATCATCATTAGACAATGATCTTGGACTGACTGTCCATCACGCATTTTAGTCTTAAACAGTCGTTTAGTGATCTGATATTTGGCTGCACGACTTTATTCACCAAATAACTCTTGCAGATGAGCTAATATTTGGTGGATAGTCTTGATATCTTCATGTTGGTGCTGAAGCTCATCAGACATCGAGTCCAACATGTAGTATTTGGCCTTATTATCTTCATCTATCCACTTATCAAAAGACACTCTCTATTCAGCGAACGGACGAGTTGGTAAGGTGGAGAAATTCTGATCCAATATATGAGTCAACTTTTCGAAATCTAAAATAATTTTAAAGTTTTGGAGTCAATTCTTGTAATTGGATCCGATCAGTCTATGGATGTCCAAGATACAGGCTAGTAGATTAGATGCAGACATTTTTTGTTTCTATAGAGAGTCAAAGTTTTTAATTATATTTTATAATTAAAACTTGACCAATTTATTTAAAAATTTAATTTTTTAAATAAATTAGCTCCTACTATTTTTTGGATCCCTATACTTTTTCTGTAGAGATGCAAAAATCTCTATGATTACTGATTTTTAGTGGATGGTGCAGTCCCACCAACTGACTCATCACCTCACCTAACAGTTATTAGTGATGGATTAGTCAACGAGTGAACAACTCTTATCCAATGATTCTCTAATCACGGTGCACCCAGACTTGGTCTCTAATTCATGAATCTTATCATGCTCGAAATATTGATCCACTCTTTAGTTAAGTTAGACCCGTCATTTACATGGATTGGATTTCTAGTTGGATCTCTCACCGTATCCAAAATATTGAGTCCAATCCATCCTCCAGCTCGTAGCATCCAATGCCTAATAGACATTGTTGCATCTTTTCGATGCAACTGAATCATTGTGACCAGCCAAGAACAATCAATCTCGAAAAGAGCCCGCACATCTACGATGGTGGAAGATCCTATACTTAATCTTTTTTTAGGAAGATTTGATTTAGGTCTCTTTAAACTTGACTTGACATAGCTATAACCATTATGACTAGTCTAGTAGCATGGGTCAGCTCGGATTGTTAGCCACCTTAGATCAGGACTAGATTAATAAATATGATCAGGTAAGTGAGACCGATGGAAGGGATATACCATTAACTCGATAAGAACGCATTTGAGTCGAGTAGCTCCTAATTAAAAATCAGTCGATCGTATCTGTCAAACTTATCTTAGATATCAAATTGTTGAGCCAGATCCAATCGGATTAGCTTATAATTTAGACTCTAACCACTAAGCCTAATTAGGTCTTAACTCAATCGATCACTCATGTGACTCGATCTTGATCCAGACTTAATCCTATTAGGCTGATCAATTTAAGTACTCTTGATCCCACCTAACCAACTTTTGATTCGATTTGATCAACCACTAGATCTAATTGAGCTACCCAAGCCCGAACTCAACTTTATGAATATGTCTTAGATATGAAATTTTTTAATTTTAGATCTAATATATTTTATAATCTTAATTCTTAATTAAATTTAGGATTCACAAACAAATATGTATATAAAATCTTAGGATTTCAGGATCTAGAATTTTGTAGAAAATAAATTTTTGATTTCTGATTAAGGACGAACGCGCAGCACTCCTACACACCATAAGAACACTCCATCGAATGAAAAAAGAGGATCTTTAAATCCTACTTCATTCTTATGATCGGATGGCCAAGGAGAACGTCTTAATCAAAAACATAATAAATCTACAAAACTAGTTAGATCTACATCATTTATCATATATATAAAAAATTAATCTAATTAAAAATAAATTTTGCATACATCTTATGTATCATATCATGCATATTTTTAGATCTTAAATTATCTCATAAATATCTAAAAAATAAGATTTAAATTTGATCATATCAAATTAAAATTTATTCTAGATAATTTTGTAGAACTATTCTATAACTAGTCTAAACATGCATATATCATATCTCATATGAATAAATTAAATAAATTTATTTTCTATTTTTTAGATCTAATTATAATATTTATAATATTAAAAAATAGTAAATAAATATAGCTAAAAATTATAATTAATTAAATTAAAATTATGATCATGCTAGACTACACATAGAATAATTCTATTTCTAGTCTAGTCATGCATCTCATACATCTTAAATCTAGATTATTTAATTTTTAATTTTTTAATTTTAGATCTAATCATATTTAATGTGACATCTAAATTCTTCTAATTATTAGATTAAAAATATATTAAAATTAGATATAATGAATTATGAAATCTGGCTCTGATACCAGTTAAAGAAAAAAGTCTTATTTTCCGGATTAGATTTATTCAAATCTGATTGGATCAAGAGAGATATTTTAAAAATTTTTTCTTTGAGATCCTAATTAGATCTAAGACTTCTCAGATCTAATCTTATTAATCTAATAATAAAAATAAAATAAAAATTAAATCTAATTTAATTATACCTTTATTTTGGGTAATCCAATTATTCTGTGATGATCCCGATGTTTGTCTAAGGTTCTAGATGTAACCATGCAAGCGCTTAGCCTCTACCGATATTCACTCGAGCAGGATCTGAAGATCTTCTTCTTTTCAATCAATTCTCCAAAAATTAGATCTAGATTTGATCTTGAAAGTATTCAAAATTTTTTTTGAAGAACAGTCATTGTCTCTTGCAGCAATGCTGCCTTCTTCCTTTTCTAACACCTTTCACTTGCTTGGATCACACCTTCTCATGCCCAAAACCTCTTGAACGTGGAGAGGAGAGAGAGGATCAGAGGATGGTATGGAGAAGGAGGGAGAGAGGCTTTATAGCATGGGCTAAAGATAGAAGCATTAAATTCTAGGCGCAGATAGGGTTATATAGACCCTGCTGCGCCACGTAGTGCCACATCATTCCGATCAATCATGATCCTTTATGCAATCAGATCTAAATCTGATTGGTAGAATGATATCATCTGATTCAATCAGATGAGAGACTCTCAAAATCCTCCTTAGGTGGCATCAAGATTGGGTCAAACAAGACTTCTTGGCACCACACAGTTTAATTCCCTGAAGCAATCTAGAGTTCTATCTGTATGAGACTCCATCTTTTATCCTCATGGGGTGCACGCCTTTCTAGGCATGCGCCCTCTTTCTATCTGCATTTTAGCAGGGGGATAAGGCCCTAGGTACTCTCCTATGGCGCATGACATATGGACAGATGTCTAAGTATCCAGGATCAATATTTGATCAATATCCGAAAATAAGATTTTAACAGATGATCGAAAATGGCAGGTATTATCTTCAATTTATCTCATAAATTAAGACAACCATTTTTTGATCTGAACAAGCTCCAGTCAGACCAAGTAAAGATTCCTGAGTGAGTCCAAACATATTTGGCTTAGTCAAGACAAGCTTTAATGATTATTAAAGAAGAATATTAGGCTTAATCATGTGCTAGCACGATTTTCTTGAACCTAATTGAATCTTATTTAAATTAATTAAACTGGATTAATCCAATTGATGATATATAGATCCAAATTCTTGTTTGTGTGATCCAGTTAGATTTAGTTTCATATGATAATGGGATATGTCTCGATCTCTATCATCGACATCATCGAAACATCTTTCGATGGATCAAAACTTTTCTGATTCAAACAACTAGTAATGATCGATCATCTAAATCATTCTAATTGCTCCCAAAATTCCATCAGTGACACCTAGCAGTATATGGTGGCAATCCATCATCAGAAGCTGAAATGCGAAACCTCTCGGTGCAGTTATCCTATGTGATTAAGTTTCTCTATCTTGAGCTCCCGATCAGATTAGGGTTAAGGTGAAACTCGTCAAAGCCCTAATTTTCTGTCATATGAATGTAATCATTCGATTCAAGTCCAATGTGAAAATTCTAAATAGAAACTCTTTCTATTATTTCACTCTGTCCATGGATCCATGGACTTATAGGACTTGATTCTCATGATCATCATAGGGCTGCTCCTTTATCTACCGAGGTAGATAGATCTTCTATTGGTGTAATTCCAATTTCCTACAATGAACATGCTATAGCCAACATACACCTCAAAATTTCGAATGGCTAGGAGATCGAGTATGGTGTAGTCAAACTATAACACCCTCAAGGTGAACTGCCGATGTACCTTAGATCAAAGAATCAGACACACCACTGCAGCTTCGAGCCAATCATCGATGAGAAGGTAGACTTCCTCTGACTGCTCGAGGTGGTTATGCTCAATGCCCTCGTTCTCTAACGAGTATCTGTACTCTCACTCCGATATCTCTATATCATAGACTCAAGACTCATCTATCCTAAAGAAGCGATCGCATACTAATCTTCTAGATCAATCACCATCCTCATGATGATCCTATGGTCGGAAGCATTTTATGAGTTAATAATGAAAATGCATGTCTTAAATTTTTAACTCTTAAAAATATGAACTATCATTACCATTAACTCAAGCGATATATTATAGATACTTTCAAATACACACCGTGATAGAAAATAATCTATTTTATTATTTATAGTCAAAATTATAATTTTATCCTTAGAAGTGTATTATAAGTATCAGTCAATCTGGCTTCTAGGGCACACATATCTAACAATCTATTCTATTGGAACAGGAATTCCTGATGTGATTTATAAAACTAAATAAAACTAATAAGAACTTTATTATAATTAGAGAATTATAAATGACTTGTACAATATCAAGAAATAAAAATAAGCAAATCTGAAAGCATGCAAAGTGCTATCTTAATTAAGACGTATTCTTATTTCTTGTATAGAAAAAATTAAAAAAATTATTCCAAGAAACAACCGACATCTTCCGTTTATAAGCACGATCATGAAGAAGACTGATAAAGATCCTTTCAACACCCATAAAAAAAATCATAAAGAAAAAGATTTAAAGAGAAAAGTTAGAAGGAAGAGAGGGAGAGGCTAAATAGGATGTCTAAAATCAGATTTCAAGATAACTTTTTTATAGCCATCATCCAATGTGATCATTTGGACTTTTATTGATCCATTAAGACCATAATTAGGAGCAAAATGGTTAGAAATTAAATACATGATAACGAAGAGATTAATTAATGGCACCATAAATATTTAAATGATAAAATTAAAGATAAGATTAAAATGCTTGAAAAGAGATTTTAGAAAAAATTTAAATTTTTCTTTTTTTGGATTTCTTTCAGCATATCTTCAAGGCAAGCCATACGAAGACAAACTTTCCAGCCACTAATGCTTTTCAAATGGCCCTATAAAAAGACCAAAAAAACTCCCATGACCGATAAATTTGTATAAAAAATTTAATAGAAAAAAAACCATTATTAGTAAGTTTCTACACCTATCCTCGAAGGTTTGCTCGGCTCCAAAATAGAAAAGATTCCTTGCCTTACTGTCAAACATCGTAATGTACACGATTGTCTCAAAGACCTTCTAAGTAGTATTTTACATGCTAAAGGGGTGGGAGTCCTCATCCAATAAGCATTAAAGTATCATATTGGTGATTAATTAACATCTCACATTGACATATCCCACTTGGAAGAAACATAATACTTTTCTCGATCGATCCCTCATATATTTACATTTTTTGAACTATTAAATTCAAAACTCAAATATTTGTATAGCACTCTATAAACTATTTTTTATATAGATTTAAATTACTTCCTCAAAAAATCTTCATATCAAAAACATTATCGTGTGCACGAAGAAAAAATGCTGTGAAATATATTAGCACAATCTTGAAGCAAGTTTTTTTAGCGTTTTTGCAGTGGTAAAGGGTAACAAACTTTCCATAATGATCATCTCTCTGAGATCCACTTGGTTAAACTTATTTAGTATACCGGCCCTTTTCCTTATCATTTTTTGGTCAAAATCTTCAAGCTAAGCCACATGAAGACAAACTTTTTTTTGACTAGCATTTCAAATGGCTCCATAGAAAGAAGAAAGAATACTCCCCAATTGATAAATTTGTATAGAGAATTAATAGAAAAGGTACCATCGTTAGTAAGCTTCCCCACCAACGCATCTACCATCTTTAAAAATCCGCTGGGCTCCAAAATAGAAAAGATTCCTTGCCTTACTTTCAAACTTCGAAATGTACATGATTGTCGCAAGAACCTTCTAGAAAGTATTTTACATATCGTCTTGGTGATTGACATCATGCATTAGCATATCCCACTTTGAAGAATTATAATAACTATCTCGATCAACCCCTCATATATTTTTTATTTTTGAAATATTAAATTCGGAACTCAGATGTTTCCATAGCACTCCATTAAAAGTATTAAAATAACTTATTTTGTGCAGAGATTTGGATTATTTCCTCAAAAGATTCTTCATATCAAAAATATCACGTGCGTTCATGAGTAGGAAACATGTTTCCATATACGCATCTAAATGAAAACAAGAAGGCAACAGAAGATGCCGTGAAACATATCAGCACAATCTTAAATTTCTAAGTGGTTTTCCAATGGTAATTAACAGACCTTCCATAATGATAATCTCTCAGATCTAGTTCGGTCCCCATGTCCCCCAGAAGTTGCTCGTAGCCTTTATTACATCCACCTAATCATATCTGGAATTATATCTTATAGAATTCTACGATCTACTGCAATGGTCAAATTGTTACGCTAGTAGCAATGATGGATTATTCATTTGTAATTTAAATGGTGACGTTGAAACGGTCCTACAAAGATTTCATTTCAAGGATCGAATACGGATCATGGGTACTGATGCGATGCTTTGACCTTGTTCGTTTCCCCGAACATTAAAGCATTCTGGGTTCAATGCGCCAAAAACTGTAGATGACCCGTTCAAGAGGTAAGACCAGCAGCTAGCTGTTCCGACAGGGACTGGGGAAGGCTGGCCGTCGGCCGTAAATCGTACATATAGGTCTTTTTTGAAATCGTTCAGAATCTGACGTGTACATTTGAGGTCAGTCCCAAAAAAATAAAAAGCAAAAATGCATTTCGGAGGATGTCAAAAATTAACCCAACACAAAAATTTAACCTGACCAGATCATTCTGGTTTGGATCTTTACGTGTCGTTGTTCTTTCTAGTTTAGATCGGTATTGATCGAATCTTTTAACAAGCCTCTAAACGTATCAACTATGGTTAAAGTTTTGATCTCATTTTTATCATGAGGATGAGGATGAGGATGGATTTGTACGTGGGTCGAAATAGTTTAGATCGTGCTAGTCATGACATTGAATTATTATTTTTTAAATAATTAATCTCTTTTTATTCTAATTATTTAAATTATCTTGAAAATAAGCCATTAAAAATTGTAAACTGACTACATATGTTAGGTCAGATATATTCTTTATAAAATAATTAAATTATGGAACAAATAGATCGAGTCTGGTTGTACTTATAGATCCAAGTGTGGATTTGCAATCTAGGACTTTGATTAGATGTTAAGTTAGATATAGATCAAGATTTTGTATATTATTGCCCTAACTTGAATAAGCTAAATCTAACCAAATTTTAGCTACCTTGTAACAGAGCACTTCCAAAATTAATTTATCAATCTTATATTCGGATTCAAACTCTGGATTATATTTTATTAGATTCAAATATCCGTATATATTAGCAACTATTATTAACAATTATCAATTTATCATGATTCATGAATGAACTAGTCAATTTTAGTAGGCTTTCCTCTCTATTGGTCATCATCATCTTCTTTTTATTATCATTAAGAACTAGAGTGTTTTGCACATCTTCTTCTAAAAATAGTAATTGGCAGCCATTCATCAAAGGAGTAGCAAATTTTTTGATTCATTGATTGTGTCATGAAGTATTAGAATTACGAGCTAACACGAAGATTTTAGTTTTTAAAATATTAAACCAACTGGAAGATCAATGAGAATATCAAAGGAATATTACTATTCATAATCATAACATGAATATTACAAAGAGATGAATTCCATATAATATTAATAAATCATTTTGTGTTTGTACAATATAATAGGTGTTCGCCAAAACCATCTCAACACCACCAAACTTTAAAAAGAAAAGAAAAAAAAAAATCATGATACCAGCCGACATAATTAATTTGCATGGTATTATTAAATATTAGTTTGAAATTAAGAGGACATGCGAGTCCAGATTACATGGGGTAACAAGACTTAGACGCGCCCGTAACAAAACCACATCATGCATCCTAGTCAAACTTGTAGGCCACCACATGATGGCTCCTCTTCCTTTCCTCCGCAAACACTTCCTCATGCAACTCCCACAAACCAACATATCAATAATTTATCTACTCAATCCATAACATTCAAATGATTGAGACTTGGAAGCACGGTAATATACAATTTTCACCTGGAATCCAAGGGAACTATGAACTATGAACTATAAACTATAAGTAGTAGCAGACAAACAAGCATGAATGAATTGTGCTCCAATTATACATAAATGCAAATAGCTAAAAGGAAACATGGTATACGGTGAAACAATGTCAAATTTCAAATTATGCATGAACATTCAAAAATCAATAAAGATGTTGAAGAGTTTATGTATTATAGATGGGACATTTTAAGAATAGCTTAATCATACAAGAGTTATTTGGTAATAATCGAAATGTGATAGTTGCAATATCAATATGAGCACTGTTGGGGATAAATTTCGCTCCTGCCAAAATCCAATCCAATTCAATGCTCAGCTTAATACAATCGGTAGTCACGGAAGAGCTCCAGCGGTCGAGTCTTAGCCGAACACTTTCAAACGATCGAACTTCTCAGCGGTCGAGCTTCAATCGGACTCCTATGGTAGTTGAACTTCCTCTGAACTCCTCAGTGGTCGAGTCCCAGCCGAACTCCTCAGCGATCGAGCTCCAGCCGAACTTCTTCTAGATTGCTCTTGCAATCGAATTTCTCCAGGAATCGAACTTCTTTCGGATCGCTCCTGCAGTCGGACTCCTCTAAGAGCCGGACTCCTTCTAGAATTCTCCTTCAATTAGATTCCTTCAGGAGTCGAACTCCTTTCGAATTGCTCCTATAGTCGGACTCCTCCAGAGGCCGAACTTCCTTCCGACATCCCTTTCGACCGAACTCCTCTCGGATGATCCCCTCTAGACGTACCCCTTAGGAGTCCGAGCTCCTCCGAAATGGATATACGTCGAGGTTCTTCACCAACCAACGTCTGCTCCCTCGAACTACGGCTGTTGAACCTCGACGGTATGGCCATCACTACCAATTTAGTGATACCACTCTCTCCGTAACCAACCCCATGCAGTCTACGGTCAAACGACATGGCCACCACTATCAGTCTGACGACATCACTCTCTTCATAACCAGTCCCATGCGGCCCACGATCGGACGATATGACCGCCACTACCAGTCTAATGACATCTCTCTCTCCGTACCGAATTCCATGCGGTCTAGAGCAGTCCGCTACCAGACGGTATGGTCGTCACCATCATTCAAGCTCGGTCTATAAAAGAAATTCTCCAGATATGTTTTCTCGAGGCTTTTCTTTTTTCTCTAAAGCTTAAAGCTCACTTTTCATTCCTGAGCACTCCATTTCTTTTGGCCAGAAGAGCTGACCTGATCATCGGAGGATTCCGTCGGAGTTACCACCATCGACTTCGGATGAAACTTTATTTTGCAGATCACCGACGTTGACCTCGTCCTCCTCCACTCCAGCTCAATCCGGCATCAACCAAATTCTGCACCAACAGAATTGGTGCTAGAAGGAGGGCCCCTTCTACCTCTGGTATTTTTCTGTTCTTGAAAGAGTGCTCAGCGACGATCTCTCTCTTTCTTCTCTAGAGATCTCCTTTCTTTCTCTCTAGAGTTCTTTTCCAAGAAAAAATACCTCCTAGGAGAGCTTCGACCCGATGATCGATGGCCTCCATGGCCCAATCCCGTCCAGACCCATCTACTCCCGCTTCAGCCCCGACAACTCAAGTTTCACTTGTAGCCGTGGTAGACGTGGAGCAGTTCAATCTGCTTGTCCAGCAGATTCGTGGTCTCACGAAGGTGATGCAGGTCATATATCGGCAGGCTCCGGCACCAGTTCGGTCAATGCAGGATTCTTCGAAGCCCTGTGGTTTGGTCCAAAAACGGCCAACTTGGGCTATCCAACCTCTGATCCCTGAAAAAAAAAAGTAGAGGATGGAGGGCTCCTGCTCGGACCATGACTCGACCTAGGGAGAAGCTTCGCATCCATTCTATCAGAAAATCCTGGAGATCAAAGACCATAAAGACCTTTTGGATCAAAGGCTCTTAGAAATGAGCCGACGAATCGAAGAGCTCCGTCACACTCCCTCCTCGCACGGTAATGACATTTATACTGATCCTTCTTTTTTGTAAAAAATTATGTAGGAACCGATCCCACCGAACTTTAAGCTCCTGTAGTTTGAGAGTTACGACGGAACCACCGATCCGATCGACCATCTGGAAGTCTTTCAGATAATGATGTTGCTCTACGATGCGTCAGACGCTATTTTGTATCGGACTTTCCCCTCTACCCTTAAGGGAGCCATCAGGAATTGATACTTGATACTTAAGCCGAGTACCATCTTATCATTTGATCAGATGAGCCATCAGTTCGCAGCCCACTTCGTCAGCAGTCGATGTCTGCACCGAGATTTGAATTCTCTGATGACCATCAAATAGAAGGAGGAAGAATCCATCCGAGCTTATGTCACCTGGTTTAATGCTGCTACATTAGAAGTCAGGAACCTGGACCAATCAGTTGCCATGGCCGCTCTTAAGGGCGGCCTCCAGAAGAATGACTTACTGTTCTCCCTAGAGAAGAAGTATCCTAGGGACTTCGTCGATCTGCTAGCTCGGGTTGAAGGTTATGTCCGAACTGAAGAGGCCTTCAAGGCCAAGGACGAAGAAGCCTTAGGAGAGCGGTGGACGAACGAGTCCAATAGACCCACCACCGATGGAGGGTCGAGTGAAGTTCGACCGTGCTCACGGACTCCCTCCGGATGCAAGCGAGCCTGAACTCCTTGAGCTCGTCATCAAGGAAGCTCCGACAGAAGGGCGCAAAGAAGTCCTCCTTTCGGAAGGTTCCATAACTACGCTCCCTCAACGCTCCTAAAGCTCAAGTTCTGATGGAAATTAAGAACCAGCTACCAAGATCAGAAGAATTACGATCTCTCCTAAATAAGTACGATCAAAGCAAATACTGTCTCTACCATCGCGACCATGGCCACGACACTGAAGAATGCATTCAGCTCCGAGATAAAATCAAGGAGCTTATCAGGAGAGGCCAGTTGGTCAGTTCCTCAGATGCCAGTCTGAAGCAGAAGAAGATCGATCGAGGGCGCTGCCATAGCCAAAACTACCAATGATGGATAACAACAAAAAGGTCGGTCGCCTCCCATATCATCTATGCCACGTCTGGGAGGGGCTTGGTACTTCGGCGATCCGTTATCTCTCAGTCATAGAGCCAAGAAGAGCTCGCTCCAAATTGAGAAGGCCAGCATGAGATTGAGGAGGTCATCCGGTCCGAAGCTTATCGCTTGAAGGAACTTAGAGGAACAATGCTCCCACGATCCTAAAACATAGAGAATCTGAGAATGTGCTGTCAGTAATTTTTCTTCGATAAAATTTCTCTATTTCAATATTAATGTTTCTCAATGCAAAATCTATGTGATGACAGAAAAGGAGCAATCAATAGTGGCCGTGTTAGGAACAGGAGGAGAATCTTATCCTAACATGAGTAGATCGAAGTCCTTCAACCTCGATCAAAGATAAGATCTCTTCTGAGCGATCGAGTCAACCTCGGCTAAAGATAAGATCTCTTCCGAGCAACCGAGCCAACCTCGGTCAGAGATAAGATCTCTTCCGAGCGATCGAGTCAATCTCCGCTAGAGATAAGATCTCTCTCGAGCGACCGAGCCAACTCGGACTGAGTCAACCTTGGCTAGAGATAAGATCTCTTCCGAGCAATCGAGCCAACCTTGACTAAAGATAAGATCTCTCTCGAGCGACCGGAGTCAACCTCGATCAGAGATAAGATCTCTCTCGAGCGCCCGAGCCAATCTCGGCTAGAGATAAGATCTCTCTCGAGCGTTCGAGCCAATCTCGACTAGAGATAAGATCTCTTCCGAGCGCCGAGTCAACCTCGGCTAGAGATAAGATCTCTCTTGAGCGATCGAGCCAACATCGGCCAAAGATAAGATTTCTTCCGAGCGACCAAAGTCAACCTCGGCTAGAGATAAGATCTCTCGCGAGCGACCAAGTCAACCTCGATGATAAGATCTCTCCCAAGCCATCGAGCCGACCTCGATCAGAGATAAGATCTCTCTTGAGTGACCGAAGTCAACCTCGATCAGAGATAAGATCTCTCCCAAGCGACCGAGCCAAACTCAGCTAGAGATAAGATCTCTCCCAAGCGACCGAGCCAACCTCAACTAGAGATAAGATCTCTTCCGAACGCTTGAGTCAACCTCGACTACTGGAGATAATATCTTCCCCAAGGAGCTCAATCTTCGATCTCGGTCGTAGGAGATGAGATCTTCTTCAACCTCGATCGGAGATGAGATCTCTCCCGAGCTTTAACATGAACTGGCGTAGAGCCCTGAAGAGAACTTCGGCAGTCGCCTTTTCTGCACTCCCTTCCTTCGAGTTTTGAACTTGAGAGTGGGGGAGACTATTATTGGGGATAAACTCCGCTCCTACCGAAGTTCAGTCCAATGCTCAGTCTAATGCAATCGATAGTCACCGAAGAGCTCCAGCAGCCGAGTCTTAGCCGAACTCCTTCAGTCGGTCGAATTTCTCAGCGGTCAAGCTTCAGTCGGACTCCTACGGTAGTCGAACTCCCTCCGAACTCCTCAGTGGCCGAGCCCGATCAAACTCCTCAGCGATCGAGCCCTAGCCAAACTCCTTCTAGATCATTCCTGCAATCAAATTTCTCCAAGAGCCGAACTCCTTCTGAATCGCTCTTGCAGTCAGACTCCTTCAAGAGCTAGACTTCTTCCAAAATTCTCCTTCAACCAGATTCCTCTAAAAGCCGAACTCCTTCCGAATCGCTCCAGCAGTCGAACTCCACTAGGGATCGAACTCCCTTCGAACATTTCCTTCGGTCGAACTCTTTCTGAATGATCCCCTCCAGACGTATCCCCCTTAGGAGTTCGAGCTCCTTCGAAATGGATATACGTCGGGGTTTTTTACCAACCAACGTCTGCTTCCTCGAATTACGGCTGTTGAACCTCGATGGTATGGTCGCCACTATTAGTCTGGCGACACCACTCTCTCCATAACTAGCCCCATGCGGTGCACGGTCGGATGACATGACCACCACTATCAGTCTGACGACATCACACTCTCCGTAATCAGTTCCATGCGGTCCACGATCGGACGATATGGCCGTCAGCCTGGCGACACCTCTCTCTCCGTACCGAATCCCATGGGGCGTAGAGCGGCCCGCTACTAGATGGTATGGTCGTCACCATCATTCAAGCTTCGTCTATAAAAGGGACCCTCCAGATATATTTTTTCGAGGCTCTTCTCTCTTCTCTAAAACTCAAAGCTCACTTCTCATTTTTGAGTACTTTATTTCTATTGGTCAGAAGAGCTGACTTGATCGTCGGAGGATTTCATCGGAGCCACTACCATCGACTTCGGATGAAACTTTATTTTGTAGGTCACCAGTGGCGACATCGTCCTCCTCCACTATAGCTCGATCCGGCATCAATCAAATTCTATACCAACAAACACTAATGTATCTCTTTGAAAAAGAATTAAGAAGGGAAGAATTGAAGATGCTTTATAATTTCTAGTATGAAAGAATAATTCAAGTGATATGATGTATAACAAGTAAAAAGTATCGTTCACTATTAAATAATATATTTATTAGCTCATCAATTTATATCTTTTGAATAGTAGGTGTATATTAATTGCATAATTGTAGTATAGCTAGTGTCTCTGCCCCGAGAGAAATCTATATCACATTTACTAAGCATGTGCTCCGGCATGTAGGAAGCATTGCGTGTAATTTAAGAAAGAAGATTGGAGTTAACAATCAATGTGCACCTTGACATGCTCCGTGCATCAATGCATTGGAGATAATACTAGCTTACATACAATAATATGTCATACTATATGACTGAAGGTGAAGCAAGAAAGGGAATTTTTATTTACAATCTAATTAACATAGTTTGGTATGATTTTTTTATAAATATTTAAAATAATTTAAAGCTGCCAGCTGATTTAGTTGGACAAGAATATAATAATCCTACCACACAAGTAGCGCGCACCACCGGAGCGCTGTAAACGTGAGCTGGTAGCCGAGCCGAGCCGAGCCAAGCCAAGTCAAGCTGCGGAGTGAAAGGGCAAGAGAAAGGGGGCGGTCGACAGCCCAGCCGGGTTGGAACTTTTGGAAAGGCCAGGGGGGATTAGACCGAAACGAAACGTGGCACTCAATGATTTGTCAGCACAGCTCGGAGCAATAAATACCAAAAGGTTGTCTCTACTTCACCTGCCGATCTGGCCCGGTTACGGGTTAGCAGCGGCTACATGGATCCCTACGTGGGTACCATCCTCTTCTCTCACTCCTCTCCCATCCAAGATTCTCCTCTCTGCCCAAAATACCCTCCCTGACTCTAACTTCGCAATGTTCACACCGAAAGAATGAGGGCATTTCGGGAAGGGAAAAAAAAACCAAGACTCTAGGGAAGGTCCCGCCTATAAATTCCCCACCATCCCCCCAGCTCCGCTGAGCTCATAGCAGCCAACGGAGATTTCTCCTGCACCCATCCCCAGAGAAAAAGATCTTCGGGGGAAAAAAATAGAAAAAAATCCTGTTCTATGCTCCTAAGAATCTCTCTCCTCTTCCTCAAATCCCTCCATGCCATTGCCGGAGTACCCCTGATCTTGTGCCCAAAGTTTTCCCCAACGTTCCCGATCTCACCCCCGGTTCGCTCGTTTTCCTATTACTAATTTCCTCGATCCTTTTTGCCCCTCCATTTTTATCGGAGAAGACCGCCGGAACTATGGACGGAATCCCTGAAACCCTACCGCCGCCGGCATTTCCGGGCGAGATCAGCTCCGCCCTATCGGAGATCCTCCTATCCGGAATTGACCCCCTGGACTCCATCTTCTCCCACCTCCCGCCGCCGTTCCCGGCAGCGCGGGAGCCCCTTGGATCCGGTGTCTACCGATACCAGACGGAGCTCCTCCGGCGGCTCGCCACCGAAGCCTGGCCCTTCTCTGCCCCCTTCGCCTCCCACGTCACTCCGCCCGCCTGGGCAGCGACGAAGGCCGATCAACATCACCGCCACTTCTACGGCGTCGGGCCGGTGAACAAGAAGCTCTATCGGGGCGTCCGGCAGCGGCACTGGGGGAAGTGGGTGGCCGAGATCCGTCTCCCCCAGAACCGGATGCGGGTCTGGCTCGGCACCTACGACTCGGCCGAGTCGGCGGCCTACGCTTACGACCGCGCCGCCTACAAGCTCCGCGGCGAGTACGCCCGCCTCAACTTCCCGGACCTCAGGGACCGCGGCGATTGCCCTGAGAAGCTCCGCGCTCTCGGATCCGCCGTCGATTCCAAGATCCAGGCCATCTGCCAGCGGCTCGAGCGGCAGAGACGATTGAAACGGATATCTGAGTCCGAGAAGGGGAAGACCAAGGGAGAGAGACGGAGAGACAAGAAGTCGGCGGCGGCGGCGGCGGTGGCGGCGGAGGGCCCATCGGAGACGTCGTCGTCTGTCTCGGCGGAGAGTTTGAAGACGGCGGGATCCACGGAAATGGAAGCCGAGTGTTCGCTGGCGCGGTTGCCGTCATACGATCCCGAGTTAATCTGGGAAGTGCTGGCTAATTAATCCAAAAAAAAAAAAAAAAAAAAACTGCATTAGCTTCATAAATATGTAACTAAAGGATAACTAAAATGGGAGGGTTAATACTGAATAAATGTGAGTGTTGTAACCGAGATATTTGATATCCGAAGTGATAACTGGAAGGATTTTTAGGCCGAGGTTTGGCATGTGGAGGACAGCAAAAAAGCTAGGATTAGGATAGCATGTCTGGTTGGCTATAAAGTTGTGGTCCTCGCGGAGTGGGATTTGTTCCTATACGAAATCCTTTTTCTTTTTGTTTAAAGGATTTTGATACTAATGAATGATATGTGTGGCCTTCAATTTTTATGTGAGCAACAAATGTGTTTGAATCATTTGTATGTATGTGTAATGGGAAGAGCTGTGTTCATTTCAATAACGAATTTAATGTTCATTCATGCAGAACCAGTCATCAATGTGCAAAAATAGTGAGATTTCGAAATAGTAAGCTAACAATGGCTGCTGTAATTCACTATGAGATTCGCCATGCACGTGCAAGATTTTATCCTTTGCCTTCTCCATGTTTGCCTTTTTGTTTGATTTAGATCGTCCATAGGCAGATCATGTTCTTAAACGAAACGCCCTTGAAAATATTGTAAGGAATGCAAATTGGTGAGAAGATATTACGGCAACTTTATGAGCGTGTGTTGAGACCATCCGGATACGAGATTTTTCTTAAAAACTAAATTATTCTTCAAGATAAGTTTCTTGTTCAAGTAAGACGGCACATAACACCTTTGAGGAGAAACTGGTGTTATCTATATCTTGATTGCTTTTATCTCATCGTCATAAATTTCAATGTAATTTTCAGAATTATATTCATTAAGTTAAATAGAATAAATCAAGAAGGACGATAATGCATGGCAGAGAAATTAAGATGCAAGCAAAGAGATTCCAACTGTGATATTTTTATGGATTAAGAACTATCCAAGCGCACACGCAAAATATTAGTTTATTGATATATTGAATCTTTTAAAGCACCTTGTCAAGGTCTAGGATTATTAGCCCACCAATTGCAAAGAATAGCTAGTTGACAAATTGGCTTACTTTGCATAGGGAATCAAGATGAACACAATTGGATAGGTAATCTCCTCAAGCAACAATATAAACTTATGTTTTTAGACTCTACATGTGGCTCGAGCATATGATATTACTGAAACAAGAAAGAGATAATGATCATGTACTGTTATTAAAAAGATTGATATATGATATTGGATAATGGTTGCCGGCGGATATCAATTGAAAATATGGTAAGAGATCAAAGGATAAGAATCTCGGAGTCATAATTTGAAAAAATTATAAAAATATCAAAATGATGGGGATGTATCAGCAAAAACTTCTCGTGCACGCACCTCTTCACGTGTAATGCTAAGCCCTTGAAAACAAGAATATTAGATGAAGGCCCTTTACAACAAAGTGGCACTCATGCTATGTTGTTGTGTGTACCAAGACATATAAGTAGTCACGTAGGTCTAGCATTCTTTATTGTTTCTAATAAATAAAAAATGTGGTGATTAATATATCATTCATCCAACTGCAAACTACTATTTTCATGAGCTTGTCAATTCATGCTTGAAAGTTAACTTGTGGGAGAGTTTGAAGTTATAGACGATCAGTTTCATGTATATGAAAATTCTTTATACGGGATGAGTGTATTGGAGTAAATTGCTAATAGATCATTCATCCAATCAGATGTTAACCGTTTCCAACTCGTTAGTTTATGCTTGAAAGTTGGTATGTGGAAGAGTCCAGTGCTACAAGAATCAATTTCACGTACATGAAAAATTAGCATTGAGATAAAATGAGATATTTGTTACCAAAATACAAAATATGATGAGCTACCAAGTCTCTATTGCGGACCCAAGGAGACTTCGGTGTGCACCTAATAGGAAGAAATTATTAGGTAAAGCAGGTTCATCAAAGGAGGAACCTGTTGGGGGTGCCTAGTGTGATCGGCCTGCTTTTCGGGCTTCTTTGTGGCATTTTATCGAACAAGTGGTAAGTTTGCATTTTGAGTAGAGGATTGATAGACAGAAAGGGTAAGGTGGTGATGGAAGTAGAGCATCGGTGGCTGCCGATGAAGGGGGTTGTATGTGGGCAAAGATTGCTTAGGGTCTACCATGGCAAGTGTTGCTCCTGGATCTCCCGGCTTGAGGTCGACCGACGAGGATGGAGGAGCTCGGCCACCGAGGAATATGAGGCCGAGGATGAACTTTACTGGAGCTTCGTCCGTTCACCTGCAATAAAATTTTCATCGGAGTATTCTTCAGTAAAGATCCTCCAACGCTCAAGTCAGGAGATTAGAGAATAATGAGGAGAAAAAGCATCGAATTGAATGGCATGCCTGGAGGATCCCGGATTGCGAAAGATTCTTTTTTTATTCGAGTTTTTTGATTCGGAGAGGATGTAGCTTCAGTAAGAACGGTTGTAGGTTGGCCATTGATGGGCTATGATAGGTCATCCTATTCATATGGCTCGGTGATCAATCTGGATCCGACGAGGATGAGGTATGAAGGCCTACATTATTTTGCTAGAAAGTGATCTTCAGTAGGTCGGCCGAAATTGTAGGTCGGCTTAGATCGACCTACAGCTAACCACGGACGAAATGTCGTATTGTTCCACTCAGATGATCCATTGGGGTAGGTCGACGGTCGATCCTAAATAGATCGAGGCCGCACTAGTTCCATTCCATAATAGTTTGCACTCCACTTATGAGGTCGATCTACCTTTGAGCGGTCGATGTAAGTACCCTATCGAAGCCGAGGCCGATCTTCAAATTATGTCCGCATTGCAGTGTTGGAGATTGGTAGCATGATAAGATTGAGAGAAGTCTAATAGCCATGAAATCTAACCATCCGTTGCTTTGATCCGGATCTGCTCGTCCCGACCAATTGATATCCGACACCTGACGAAGATCTTGAAGGATAGATGAAACGAGAGTGGATCGGAGCTGTCCATGTCTCTTATAAATAGGGTTTATTCTTTTTGACTGCTACTATTGCTTAAAGGATGAACTCTGGCACTTTGTGCGTGAGAAATAGCTCGGACTCAGTCGAGCTACTATCAACCCCGCCTTAACTCCCCTCATTGCTCGACCTCCATGCCTTTAGATCAATTTTTTCCGCACTCATGAGTCAATCTAGTCTGTCCCAATCTTCTTGGAGCTTGGATAGCCCTTTTGGTGAGGATCGCGGTTCTAGGGTAATAGGTTCTCTAGGCAAATTCGAAGAACGTGAGATTTTGGATTATGATTCTTTCAAAATAAATTTCGTCCTCTCCTCGGAGGATCTGAAAGTCATTAGGATGAAATACTATTTCTTCGATGATTTTAAGCTAGAGATCGTCAGTCCCAGGGAGCGTATAGCTCTTCGTCAGCTTGGACGGGTTGGTGTTTATGAAGAATTGCTAAAAGCTGGTCTCAGATTGCCTTTTCATTTTTTAATCATCAAGCTTCTGAATCTGTAGAGAATTAGTTTTTTTTGTTTGGCATCGAACTCCTGACGATCGATTTTAAGCTTCTTCATCCACTGCCTCCTCCTCGAGGTCGAGCCTACCTCCCATCTTTTTTGAGCTTGCTTCATTTTAAAGGAGCATCCGATGGAGGTCAGATGGTGGTACGTCCCTCCTCGGAGAGGATGCTACCTTTATCAAGGTGCTCCTTCCTCGGTACATAACTGGAAGAAGCGCTTCTTTTTTGTTTTGATTGAGCAACCATGCAATTTCAGCACATCATGGGGGCGACCTCATAGGTTGGCCGTCAGACCTCCAATGCTGTTCGACGCCGAGGAGGAGGCCTTGAGTCAGATCTTTAGTCTTGCTCCTCCTCCGTTGTCTAGGTTTCTTACCGAGGAGAACTCATTTAAGGTCGGACTGATTTCAATTGATTCGAGGAGTAAGTGTTCTTATGCGATTTTATTTGGATCGTCTTTTTTTTTTCTCATCATTATCATTGACCGAGTCTTATGTTTTCTGTCTAGTGATGAATCCATCCGACTTTGAAACTCCTCAATGGATGGCGAAGAAGAGAAAAACGAGCACGGTCGTGGCCCTCAAACACGCTCGAATCGAGGCTGTCCTGGTGCAGCCTACGATGGGAGGTTCTTCGAGAGCGGCCAATGCCTCGAGGAAGGAGAAGTCGGCATCGATAGAGGCTATGACGTCGATTCGGTCTGCTGCTCCAGCGGAGTCCATCCCTCGACCTTCTGCATCTTCCTCTAAAAGAAGCTCGGATGGGCCAAAGATCTCCATCCGGATGTCTGACCATGGACCCAATGTTCCGAGGAGTGTTTCTTCGATGGAAGTTTTCTCGGATATCGAGAATAAAAGGAAGGGCATCGGCGACTACCGTGTCACCCATTCCTTGCTAAAGTCGGTCATCTTACCGACCGACGTCCAAACCTTCGAGGAGGTCGGGGGTGCCTTTCGCATCTAGGACTCCTACGATTCTCTCCTTCGGATACTTGTCGACTTTTTTACTGACCTTCATTTTAGCTCTTCCATTCATTCTTTGGCTCAGCTTTTTTTTTCTTTTCTCTTCTTCTTTTTTTTTGTAGCTCGTCCATTATGTGGACCATTTTGTTGAAGTAATTAGAGAGGTTCGGTGCCTCTCTAAGGAAGCTGAGGAGAAAGCTATCCAAGCCAACCGAAGGATGAATGATGCTCAATTATCTCGACTGAAGGTCGAGGATGAGATCAGGTCCCTTAGGGAGAGGGTGAAGTAACTGAAATCTGAGCTGGCTAAGGCTGAAGCTCGGATGCTGGGAGAGAGGGAGGTCGAGAAGGCACGGATGGAGGTCGCTAGGATAGAGGCGGTTGAGGCCTTCCATGCCTCGAAAGAATTTTGCAATATCAAGGCGGATTTTGTATTGCTCTTCTACCTGCAAGGAGATATAGATCTGAAAGAGAAGGTCTGGAGGATCTTCCCTGATCTGGACTTGGACCTCTTGGAGTCGGACGAGGAGGAGGTCGAGGAAGTTGAGGGTCAAAAAATTCAAATGAAAGATATCTTCAGTTTCGTGCATGACGATCCGACCGTCGAGGATGTAGCATCGATACCACCCCCAGCCCTCATCACCCTATCGAACCAAGTGGAGGTCGGTGAATCTGGAGCTCTGAACGAAGCTTAATGTACCATTTTGATCTGGCATGTTTGATCTTTTTTAGGTCGATCTTTTTTATTTGCCTTCGATTTTTATCAAGGTATCTTTGTATGGGTCGATCATCACTTGTAAATACTCAACTTTAATACAAAGTCTTCTTTTACTAAGTTGTTGAGTTCGTATGTTCTTCGTTAAATTTTTTTTTTTGAGATATAGATCAGCATAAATCTTAGGCAGTATGACTGAGAAGTTGTGATGAATGATTCATGCCAGCACGTTACGATCCTTGACCATAGTCGAGGAGCGTGCATTGGCAAAATCTAATGGAGACGCATTCCATTCTTTGGCCATGGGTGAGGAGCGCACGTTGGTGAGATCCGATGGAGATGCGTTCTGCTTCTTGGTCGTGGTAGAGGAGCGTGCGTTGATGAGATTCAATGGAAACACATTCCACTTTTCGACCACAGCTGAGGAGCGTGCATTGGCGAGATCCGATGGAGATGAGTTCTACTCCTCGATCGATGGAGATACATTTCGCTCTTCGATCATAGCCGAGGAGCATGCATTGGCGAGATCTGATGGAGATGCATTCCACTCCTCGATCATGCATTAACGAGATCTAATGGAGATGCATTCCACTTCTTGATCATTATCGAGGAGTGTGCGTTGGCGAGATTCGATGAAGCCGTATTCCACTCCTCAGCCATAGCCGAGGAGTGCGCATTGGCGAGATCCGATAGAGACACATTTCGCTCCTCGGCCATAGCCGAGAAGCTTACGTTGTCGAGATCCAATGGAGACGCATTTCGCTCCTCGACCATGGCTAAGGAGCGCACATTTACGAAAATAAAACCTATGAGAAGTTATTATTCATTATCGAAGAAAAATTCAAGATGAAAATTACATTCTAAGGATAATATTTTTGAAGATTATCGACGTTCCAAATTCTTAGGATCAGAGTTCTGTCCAATCAACAAAGATGGCAAGTTCCAGGCCAAACTACTTCAGCCATGCGATAAGGATCTTCCCAGTTTGGCAACAATTTAGATCGTTCGAATAGACAAAAAATCTTGGCTCGATGAAGAACTAATTATTCCATCAGAAAAGATTTGCTCTTTACTTAAGAATTGTAGTACCGAACAACTTTCTGTTGATAGTCAGCCATTCGAACTTGAGCTCATTCTCAGATTTCTTCTAGAAGATCCAGATTCGCTCTCATTCCAAAGAAATTACTATCTTCATCGAACTCTTCCATTCGGAGCGTGAGTAACCCCATCTCTAGGGGTATCATAGCTTCCGTATCGAAGGCCAACATGAAAGGTGTCTCTCCAGTTGGGATACGTTGCATCGTGCGATGCGCCTAAAGGATGTTGTACAACTCTTCGACCCACGATCCTTTTGCTTGGCTTATGCAAGCTTTCAATCCCTGCAATAATGTCCTATTTGTCATCTCGACCTCATCATTAGTCTGTGGATGATCTACTGACATTAATCTATGAGAAATCCCATAGTCATTACAGAACCCTGTAAACCTTGGGTTATTGAATTATCGTTCATTATCGATTATGATGGCATGGGATAAATCGTATTGACATATGATAGACTTCTAGACAAAATTTTAAACTCTGGCTTTGGTAATTATAGCTACTGCCTTTGCTTCTATCCATTTAGTAAAATAGTCAATCACGACAATCAGAAACTTCTTTTATGCCTTTTTGACGAAAAATGGTCTGAGGATATCCATTTCCCATTGAGCAAAGGGCCAAGGGGTCGTGATCGGGGCCAATGGACTTGATGGTTGGCGCTGAATGTTTGAGGTCTTTTGGCATTGGTCATACTTGCTCACTAGATTGGCCGCATTTCTTTGCATGGTTGGCCAAAAATATCCCTGCCATAATATTTTATGGGACAAAGCCTTGCCCCTTAGGTGATTACCATAAATTTCTTCATGAACTTTCTGCAGGACATAGTTGACTTTCGAAGGACAGAGGCATCTGAGTAGAGAAAGGATGAAAAACCTCTTATACAACTTTTTTTCATAGATGATGTATTGTGGAGCGAGGCATCTCAACCTTTTTGCCTCATCTCGATCCGCTGGCAAAATTTCGTCTTGCAAGTAATGGAGGATAGGATCTATCTAGCTCGATTCTGAATTAGCTTGCATTACCTAGGCCTTCTCAATACTCGACTTCTCCGGGACTTCCATATATGAGCTTTTTTTTAGGTCGGCTATCCCATGGGTTGCTAGCTTAGAAAGAAGATCAGCTCATATATTTTTCGTCCTTGGTATCTGCTGAACATCCATTGCTAAAAAGTTAGAAGCCAAGTCCCTGACCTTCTATAGATATTTAACCATATTTGGCTTCCGAGTTTTAGATTCTTCCTGAACCTGATCAATCACCAACTGCGAATCACTATGGACTTTGAGATGCCGAACTTTCATTTCTTTTACTATTTTAAGTTTTGCTACCAATGCCTCATACTCAGCTTTATTATTGAAAGCTGAAAAGTCGAAGTGTAGGGCATTTTCCACTACTACTCCCTCTAGACTGGTTAAGATCAATCCGACTCCGAAGCCTACGACATTCGAAGATCCATCAACATGTATGACTCAACATTCATTGGTTGAAGGGGCTTCAGTGTAACTAGATTCCTCATCCAGGATTGTACATTTCAGGATGAAGTCCGCCAATGTCTGAGCTTTAATGGACGATCTCGGTAAATATTTGATGTCGAATTCACCTAGCTCGATAGCCCATTTAGCCAATCATCCCGAGGTGTCTGGTCGGTACAATATCGATCTAATGGGTTGGTTTGTAAGGACTGTGATGGTGTGTGCTTAAAAATATGGGTGTAACTTTTTTGTAGATATTAAGAGAGCATAGACGATTTTTTTCAATTTTGTATATCTAATCTCAACATCGTGAAGTATGCTGCTCACGTAATAGATTGGCTTCTGCACTTTGGCTTCCTGTCGGACCAGAACAAAACTTATTGTCAAAGAAGAAACAGCTAAATACAAATATAATACCTCCTCGGGCTCTGGCTTACTTAAAAGAGGAAAGGAGTCGAGGTATTTTTTTAGCTCATCGAAGACTGTCTGGCATTCATCTGTCCATTGAAAGTCCTTCGGTTGCTTAAGAGTTTTAAAAAATGGAAGGCTCTTTTTCGTCGATTTTGATAGAAATCTATTTAAGGCTGTGATCCTTCCTGTGAGTCGCTGTACTTTTTTTATCATCTTTGGAGGCTTCATCTCTTGAAGAGCTTGAATCTTTTTCGGATTGGCCTCAATCCCACGTTGTGATACCATGAACCCAAGAAAATTTTCAGAAGTGACACCGAAGGCGCATTTGTCCGAATTGAGCTTCATCCGAAAGTGCCGCAGTATAGAGAAGGCTTCTTCTAAGTGGGTGATATGATATTCGACAGCCCTACTTTTGATGAGCATGTCATCCATATATACTTCCATATTTCTCCTAATTTGCTCCTTGAAAAGCTTGTTCATAAGTCTTTGATAGGTTGCTCCAAAATTTTTCAAGCCAAACGACATGACCCTGTAACAAAAAAGATCTTGGTCAGTTATAAAGAAAGTTTTTTCTTCATCCTCGGACGCCATTCAGATCTGATTGTATCTTAAGAAAGTATTCATGAATGATAGGAGCTAATGTTCCGTGGTCGCATCCACCGGTTGGTCTATGCACGGCAGAGGATAGCTATCCTTTGGGCTTGCTCCATTGAGATCTACATAATCAACACACGTGCACCATTTTTCACTGGCCTTCTTGACGAGGATGACGTTAGCCAACCACTCCAGATAATAAACTTCTCAGACGAAACTGATCTTCAAGAGTTTATCAACTTCTTGTATCGCCCTCTAGCATTCAGGAGCAAAGCTTCATTTTTTCTATCTGATTGGATGATGATTTAGATCCACATTGAGTCGATGTACCATGACCTACGGATCGATGTCGGGCATATTCGAAGCTGACCAAGAAAACACGTCGACATTGTCTCGTAGAAATGTGATGAGGTGCTATTGATCCTCTTCACATAAACTTGAGCCGACCTTCACAATCTTGTTCGGATCATCCTTGGTTGATACAAAGATCAGTTCTTCTGTCGAAGAGTCTCTTTGTTCAGTTTGTTCATCCTGGACGTCTAACTCATTCATGGATTGCTCTTCAGCCACCACTCCACATAAGGTAGCCATGTAACATTCCCTTGCGACTGACTAGTTTTCCCTAAGTCCGTCGATTTCATGTGGAGTCATGAATTTAACCTTCAGATGATAGGTCAACACTATGGCCTGGAGGATATTTAGGCCTAGCCGACCTAAGATAACATTATAGGCAGAGGGGCTATTCATGATGAAATAAGTTATGTTGACAACCGCCTGTCTCGAAGCTCGTCCAGCTTTTGTCGTTAGTAAGATAGTCTCTTCCACTGGAACCATAGCATCAAAAAATCTGACTAGAGGTATATTCCTCTTCATCAATAGTTCATGGTTCAAGTTCATCCGAATAAAGGCATCATAAAATAGAATATCCACCGAACTTTCATTATCAATAAGGATCCGATGTACATTATAATTAGCAATATTCAGAGAAATAACTACATGATTGTCATGTGGCTGACTTATTTCTTTCAGATCTTCATCGATGAAAGTAATTTCATTATCTGCTTTCCTCTTCCTCGATCCTTCTCCTGGTCGATCCTGATCCGAAGTATTTCCATCGAGATTTTCTCCAATAATTATTTTGATCTCTCCCACAGCCAGCTTTTCTCCATGCAGTTCATCTTGTCGAGGTTGGTCATGATCCATATTCACCAAGATTCATCGTTCATCCACATACTGTTGAAGTCATCCCTGCCTGATTAGTGCTTCTATTTTCTCTTTGAGCTGCCAATACTCCTCGGTATCATGCCTGTGGTCATGATGATATGATAATACTTCCTCGAGTTTCTTACTCGAGCAGAAATTATCATTTATTTTGGATTGAGGTATATCTTCTCGTCGCTCGATCTCCATCAGAATCTGAATTCGGGGTGTGTTGAGAGGGGTGTGGTAATTGAATTTTCAAGGTGAAGTTCTAGATCGATCTTATAGCTTTAGAGATGTTGGTCGGCTACTCCGAGATGGGATGCGCGATTGATGAAACCATGGCTCCTCCCGATGGTGCTGCACCCATCTATGATTTTTATTCTTCTCCTGCTTTTGGGATGGACCTGACCTACCATCTCGGCTACTTCCTTACTGGTCTCAAGCCTTTTTGGTCTGGGTATACTTCTTCGCTCGTTCTAGCATCTCAGCAAAGTTCTTCGAATAGTCCAAGTTGAGGGAGAACAAAAGGTCATTTTGGAGGAGGCCAGCCTTGAACGCCGTCATGACCATCGATGGATCTAAATTTTGGACCTCCAAGGTGGCTGCATTAAAGCGATTGATATACTCTCGAAGGGGCTCATTCTTCCATTGCTTAATGCTCACGAGGATGTTAGAGTTACGATGTTGCCGATGACTGCTTACGAAGTGGGCAACGAACAGATGGCTCAACTGATAGAAGAAATCTATGGAGCTGAATTTCAAGTTTGAGTACCAATGTCGAGCCATCTTTCTCAAAGTTGAAGAAAAAGCTTGACATAGTATTGCGTCGGTAGCCCCTTACAGATGCATAAGAGTTCGAAAGCTATCCAGATGGTCTATGGGATCGGTCACTCCATCATAAAGCTCCATTTGAGGGATCTTAAACCGATGTGGCAAGGGTTCATCCATAATCTTCTGAGTGAATGGGGGATCGACATTGAACCCCAAATCCTTTTCTTGTTGCCTCGGCTCCCGCAATGCATCCAGCTACCGTTGCATCTCTTTGAGCTTTTTCTCTATATCATCCTCATGAGTGGTCCGGTGATGAGGAGTCTCATGGTCTGGGGTAGAGCCTCTCCTGAAAATTGGTGTGGACGAGCATTCAGGTCTTCGACGAAAAGGATCGGTAGGTTGGCTGTGACGACTGACCTCCGCCCTTAGGATTCGGGGGCATTGTTCCTTCGGCCCTATCCAGATCGGATCTAAATTTTTTTCAACTGGACGGTGCTCGTCGGTTTGTTGTATTTTTTTTACGGTGGTTGATAGTGCTTGCACCTGATGAAGCAGCGTGTCATACTGTTCTTGTGAGATCGTCGATATCGTTGGTGGATTTTTCTAGATTGGTGGTGAAAAAGTGTTAATCTGTTGAGCATTGTAGGTCCTCCGACCACTAGAATGCTGGGATGCGTTTGATGTTCTCCTTTGGATTCTTATGATATCTGGTAATATGCTTTTTTTCCTCAAAATTGGATCTTAAAATCAACCGAGCCCTTCCTCTAGTGCTAATTGTTGCTCCTGGATCTCCCAGTTTGAGGTTGATCGATGAGGATGGAGGAGCTCAGCCACCAAGAAATATGAGATCGAGGATAAACGTTGCTGGAGCTTCGCCCATTCACCTGCAATAAAGTTTCCACCGGAGTATTCTCCGGTAAAGATCCTCCAACGCTCAAGTTAGAAGATTGAAGAACAATGAGGAGAGAAAGTGTCGAATTGAATGACATACCTGAAGGATCCTAGAGTCCCTTTATTTATAGAAAAGGAATTGGAGTCGTATCCGTTTCGGACTCTAATGACTTTTCGAGTTTGTTGCTCTGGATTGATTCGAAAGATTTTCTTCCTTCTTGAGAGAGAGAATGTGAAAGATTTTTCTTTTATTTGAGTTTTCTGATTTGGAGAGGATGCAGTTTTAGCAAGAACGATTGTAGGTCGATCATTGATGGGCTATGATAGGTCATCCTGTTTATATAGCTCGATGATCAATCTGGATCCGACGAGAACGAGGTATGAAGGCTTACATCGTTTTGCTAGGAAGCGATCTTCAGTAGGTCGGCCGAAATTGTAGGTTGACTTAAGCCGACTTACAGCTAACCACGGGCAAAGTGTCGTATTGTTCCGCTCAAACGATCCATTGGAATGGATCGACGGCCGACCCTAAATAGGCCGAGGCTGCACTAGCCCCATTCTACAACAGCAAGCAATGTGGATGTCGCACAAGATCTCAGCGGTTAAGGTCGAGCAACTTCAATGTTACTTCACGAAGATCCTAGAATTTCCTGAGGATGAAATTAAGGAAGCATGGGGGAAATGGGAGAAGATAGCAGTGCTAGCCCAGAGTCTCAACCAGCAAGTTCTGATCAAGTGGATTTCTAAGGATTTTAAGGAAAAAGATAGATTGCAGGGAGAAGTTGAAGCCTTCTTGTTGATTGAGGACCATATACTCTTCCATTTTAGGTCAGAAGAGAAGAGGGACGTTGTTCTCAATGGCGGGCCTCGGATTGTTGGCGGCCAACTCCTCGCCATTGAGCTGTGGGTGCCAAATTTTGTGCCAGGGATAGAAGAACCTTAGTTTGGCTACGCTTTCCTTCTCTTTTGATCAAGTTATGGAGCACGAGGAGGATCTTGAGTGTTGCGAAGGAGGCCGGTAAGCCGGTGGTCATCCATAATTTTATTGACCGACTTTAGAAAATAGGGTTGACAAGGGTCAAAGTTGAGATTAATTTATCGAAGCCCTTGAAGCCTGATGTTTCAATGAGGGAGAAAAACCATGTATTTTGGTAGCTATTTATCTATGAAAAGCTCCCTGTAGTGTGCTTCACATGCGGTCGGATTGGTCACATAGATGACACATGTTGCTCACCACCGAGCAAAAATTTTCTCTAGTCGAAGAACATTGTGGAAGTCAGTTTGGCATCGATGGAGATCTTTATTGGGGTAGAGGTCATAGAGTCATCACTATCGGCATCGATGGAGATCTTTATTGGGGTAGAGGTCATAGAGTCATCACTATCGGGCAGTGGCAAGGGGTCAATGGTGGTGGCTCACCTCTGACTGGGCCCTTGGGTGGTGACGTCTAAGCTCCAGCAACCTAGGATTTCAGTTGATGTATTGAAAGAAAAGATAAAGGGTGAGTCGTGACCTACCGTGCCAATTCCTAATCCGAGTTAGGCTGACTCACTGCCAAAACAGTCAAGTTTGCCTAGTTCTCCCACAGATTCAGAGGGTTGGCAGAAGCCTTCCATAGTGGCTCATCAACGATCATCGGATTAGCAGATCAGTTGGCATGATTTTGGGACTTCAGTGAGTGGTGACTCACAAACTCAGGTCTCGGGTCATCTTTCTCGATGTTGGTTGACTCCAATTTGACTCAGGTGGAGATGGATTTGGGTCGGATGGTGAGCCTAGTGAGCTTGGACTTATCGATGATGGAGGTGGGCTCTGGGTTGGCTTATCACTTGAAGCTTGGGTAAGGAAAAGAAGCTTGGTCGCAACTTTGGGCCTGGCTTAGGCTTAGTCTATGGGTTTGTGGCCTGCTTGGCAGCAAAGGATGCACCAAGTCGGCTAGGTTCTCCATGCCTGTGGTGGTTAGTCCTCTTCAGTGTGGTTTGGTGGAGGAGAAGAGCTATGGAGGGATGGTGGTGATGGTAACGAGGCCGATCCATGGGTTGGCATTGGTGGTGGCCTCATGTCACGCAGTGGAAGGAGCAACTTTGGGGCCCTGAGGGTCGTGGGGTTGAGGAAAAATCCCTGAATCCTTTCCCAATGGCAGCGACGGCCAATGTGGCAGGAGCTATGGTGGCAACCATTGGCAAGGTGGCATGAAGGACCTCTTAGGAAGAAAGGGGATTAGCATCTTCATCGGATCCAGAGTTCCTCATCTCACGTTCGGCTCCATTGGTGAAGGGGGGTGTTTCTAATGCTATGGACGATGGAGATGCAAGGAATAATGCTTGGCCGGCCCGCATGGACGAAGGGAGACAGACACAATTTGATGGGGGCCCAAATAAAGTTTATCTTGGGGTACACAAGTGAAGAAATCTCTATAGTTAGGCCTACATGAAGCAAGGTTGTACATATGGGCCACGTCGTAGGGTAGGGGGTGGGACCCATCGATGCCATCTCCCACCAATAAAGATCTTTATTTAGAATGTGCGGGGGGCGTGGAAGCCCTCATTTGCCTCCACTTATAGGAGGTTAATGTCCTAGCATCAACCGAATCTTTGTATCTTGCTTGAGATCCAGTTGGTGGGTAAGAGCTTTGAGAGGGCACTGCATCATTTTTTGGCATCTTGGGGCTTCTATGCTATTGAGTCGTATAGCCTGGTCAAAGAAATTATGGTTGTCTGGAGGACTAGTTTTACAAATATTGATGTGATGCACAACTGTAACCAATAGATTGTAGTAATATTTCTGATATGAATGAAACTTTTTGAATTTTGTTTGATGCCTATGTCAATACCGACTATAGATAGAGGAGGGTGTTGTGGGAGAAGGTCTTCAGGCTGGTGGATCAGGGATTGCCTCTCCATATGGTGGGTGATTTCAATTCCATTGGTGGACCTCAGGAGAAGAGAGGGGGGAGGACCTTCTTGGATAATATTGAATCCAAGAAGTTCTGGAAGTTTATTTTGAGGAACGGATTGATTAACCTAGATTTTTAGGATCCCAAGTTCACCTGGTATAATAATCACCTAGGCAAAGGTCGGGTTTGGGACCATATCGATAGGACTCTGGCTATTGGCAGCTGGATCTAGTGGTATGCCGACTTTCAAGTTTGCCACCTTTCGAGGATTGCCTCTGACCATTTTCTAATTCTGCTCTTTATTAACTTAGATTTTTCTCATCAGAACCTATTCCAATTTGAGAAATTCTGGTTGTCCTACCCTTATTCATGAGACATTATGCGGGAGGTATAGGAGTTGCCGGGTTCACAGTGATGCCATGCATCGAGTCACCTGTAAGCTTGAGTTGATGAGGCAAAGACTCTTGAGGTGAAACCCGATAGAGGTTGGAGATACTTTTAGGAAGGTAAAGGAGATTGATGCCTCAATCACTGAGCTACAGATGAGGGAGGACATGGATGGGGACCTCTCAGCAAATGATCTAAGCAATCTTTGGGCTAGCTTGTCTCTTTGCTACTCCTTATTGAGGTAGTGGGAGGTGCTATGGGGTTAGAAATCTAGGATCCAATAGCTGAGGGAGGAAGACTAGAATACCAGATTCTTGTATTAGGCCACTATCATAAGATAGAGAAACTAGGTACGAAGGTTGAGGAGCATTGGAAGACAGTGGATTGACAATGAGGATGGGGTCATACAGGAGATCTTCGGCTTCTTCAGATCAAGGTGGACTTTCTAACATTAGAGGCTAGGGATTGCTCCTATGCCTTCCTCTTGTCAGCCAGGTGCCGAATGAGGAGAATACTATCTTAATCAATCTTGTGTCTAGGAAGGAGATTTAGGGGATTGTCTAAGCTTTGGTGGAGGATAAAGCCTTCGATTCTGATGGGCTCCCTCCACTATTCTTCAGGCATTACTGGGCTATTATCTGCGATGAGATATTGGAGGCCATTCAGTTGTTCTTCATCACTGGATGCATGCCATTAGCTTGGAAGAGGATCTTTGTTGCCTTGCTCCCGAAGAGACAGGATGCATCTAATCTGAGCTACTTTAAACATATTAGTTTGTGTACCACTTTGTACAACATTCATGCCAAGATTCTTGTTGGCAGGATGAAGTCTGCTCTTTCGTAGTTGATTAGTCCTAAGTAAGATACCTTTGTCAGGGGGTGCAGCATCTCCAACAACATGCTAATTGGGTAGGAGTTTGTGCACGATCTTCACGGAGCTTTGGTCTATAGGTGTCTCATGATTATCAAGCTCAATATAAAGTGAGTTTATAATTAAATGTATCGAGACTTTCTTTATCAGGCCCTGAGAGCTACAGATTTTGTAGGAGTGGGATTAGCTGGATTAAAGGGTACATGCATACTCCTTCCTTTGCCATCTCGATCAACGATATTATGATGATTTCTTCCACTCGGTGGTCGGTCTTCACCAAGGTTTTCCTCTCTTCCTTTATCTTTTTATTATTTGTGGTGATGCGCTTTCTAGAGTATTGTCAGTATTAACCTTAGGTCGTGCCTTAGTACCCTATATGCTGGCCCTAGGGTTCTATTCAATCTCGCACTTATTTTTTGCAGATAACTATTTTCTGGTGGGTCGGACTACTGTCCGAAATATGATAGTTTTTAGGAGAATTTTAAAGGATTCATGTAGGCATCGAGCCAGAAGATAAATCTTTTCAACTCTACAGTTCACTTCAATCCGAAGACCAAGGCTCCTCATAGACAAGCGATTCGAGGGCTTTTGTATATCATAGAGTAGATTGGAGCCTTACATTAGTTGGGGGTGCCTATCATCGGTGGAGGCTTTAGAGGATTGATCGTAGGAAGATGGAGGCCATGATTAGGGAGCGCTTGAAGGGTTGGTAGTCCAGAGCTATATCGATGATGGCCAGGGTCACTTTGGTGAGATTAGTATTTAATGCTATCCCTATTTACATGTTATTTTACAATATTATACTGATATCTTTTCTTTTGAAGCTCAAGCAGCTTTTCAAGAATTTTTCTATGGGGGTTACACGGTATAGCAAAGGTATACATCTTCTCACCTGAGATACTATCTATCAGCCAATCAGAGGGGGGGCTGGGTATTCATTCCTTATTGATTCATTGGAAGGTTTTGATTGTTAGGTATGCTGTGAGATTCTTGTTTCAATCAGATGGCCTATAGAGCACTATGATGCGGGCTAGATACGGCAAGAAAACTTTAAAGGGAGCTATTGTTAGTGGCCAGAAGAGCTCTTTCATGTAGAAAAAGATTTGCACTCGCCTCTATAATATGTAATTGCTTAGATAAATTTGATAGTGGGTGACGGTCGGGTGATTGATATTATTTAGGATCCATTGATATTCCACTTGCTCGTTGGCCTATCTTTTTCAGCTCGGAGGTGGATGAGACCCTGAGGATTTTTGACTTGTTCCTGTCGGATGGGAGGAGCTAGAATGAGCAGGTAGTGACCCAGCCTTTTGGTAGATATTTGGCTGAGGGGATCTTGTCCCAATCGATTTTCTTACTTGAGAGTTCGGATGTTAAGGTTTGGTGGTCATCTAGCATATCGAAGGTGGTGGCCAAAGACCTTTATGATATGTACAGGAGGAGCCGGTTGGGAGACTAGATGGTGCTTGGATTTGGAGGTTAGGAGCTCACCTAAGAGTTTGTTAAGGGTCCGAGGGATGGATATCCCATCTATCTATCCTTGTTGTGGGCTGGAGGATCAGATGATAGAGCATATCTTTTTCTTCTATCCTACGACTATCTAGGTGTGGTAGTTTGCCAGCCTCCTTTCAATAGCGATTCTTAGGGAGAAGTCAGGCCAATCTTTTCTGGAGGCCCTTCGATGGAGTATGAAGTCCTAGGCTATGAGATCTGTTGGTATTAGCAGGGCTTATATTGTTTATTATATTTAGCTAGCCCGAAACACTGGTATCTTTGAAGTGAGATAGCTATCGACGAGGTTTGTGTTGGAGAGAGCCTGCTCTTGGGCTGTTGAGATTCTGAAGACATCATCATATGGGCCGACCTTGATGAGGCTGGATAATTGGGACTCCCCTCTCGCTCTTGTAGCATCCATAGGGTTTTTATTATCTGGAAGCTCTTATTCTTGACATTCCTCAAGGTCAATTTTGATGGTAGTATAATCAGTGACTGTGGTGGTGCTGGTTTTATCATTAGGGACCTTGACTCTAGATGCATAGTAGTTGGTGGGATCCATCTCTTTAGGACTACTGTACCCACTGTGGAGCTACGATTCATTTGGGAAGGCATTTTTTTTGCAAGGCTTCATCTCAGGATTGATCGGTTGGTGGTGGAGAGGGATTCGGCTATAGTGATCAATTGGATTTGGGGACGACGCGAGTTGCAGCCTCTAACCTACTTATTTGTAATATTTATTTTTTATTAGTGGAATATATCTCTATGGATATCTAGCATGTTTATCGTAAAGCAAACAGCATCATTGACTGGATCGTGAGTTATGTTGCTAACCACTCGAGATATGATAGCTAAAATGATGTATCTATTTTGTTGGTATTCTTTCAATTTTTTTTTTTTATAAATTTTTGTATTGTATTCATTCCTTAATTGTATGAACACTTTGACTTATCAAAAAAAAAAAAGAAAAAAAAGAAAAGAAAGAGCAGATTCATCATGGATTCATCCTGGATAGATTCATTTAATTGTATGATAAAATTATTAGATCTGATCCACCGAGTACCGCCCGGAGCTTTTTACCAGCGCAGAAGGCCTACGTTCTGCGATAACGGGTTTGTAATTACCCTACCATCTCGCACCGTCGCACGTGCTATTGGCACGAGTAGCAATCCCATCTCTCTTCCACAAAACCGATCCTAATTCCATCACGCGTAAAACCCTAAACCGTATCCCTCTCCAACCGCACCCATCTAAAGATGCCGGGCGGCGAGCTCCTGGCCTTCCGCTCGCTAGATTCCCGTGGAATCCTCCGCTCCCCCGGCTGCCCCAGCGTTTTGGGCAGAGCGTTCCCCTTTAAGCTCAAGTACCAAGCCTTCTCGTCAAAGCCACGCCTTCTTCTCTTTCCTCGCCGCTGGAGGAGGGACCTCTGTGTGGCGAGCACCGGGAGCAGCGGGAAATTTTTGTTCGAGGACGAGGCCGTGCTCGGCGATCGGATCAGTGATCGAAAGACTGGGAATTTGGATCCGAATAGGATAATAATAAAGAAAAATGGAAGGGATATTTCGCCATTGGTGCGGAATGGGGCGTCCTTGAAGAGGCAGAGAGACGGTGGCTCCGATGGTTTCCAGGGGTTCGACGACAGAAGGAAGTTAAGGCATTTCCTTTCTAAAAAGAGATTTGATGAGGAATTGGACGAGGAAGAGGGGAAAGATCATTGCTTTTCTGCCAAGCAGAGGAGTCAAGGTGGTCGTGCTGCAAGTGAGAGGAGATCAGCTCTCAATGTATCAGGAGAGGAAGAGAATAGGGATGATGATGAAGACATCACAAAAGCCAGGGGAAGGAGTTCTGTGGGAGAAAATGAATCTCACCTGAGCCAAACTAGGTAAGCTTTTCTTGCAAGTCTGGAACAATTTGTTTTAAATGATCGAAAAGTTCGAACTTGCTCACGTTTTGGAAGTTATTCCTCTTACGAATTTGATTAGTCGTTTCTTAATTAGGGACATGGTGTAGACATATTAGAAGGACTACTGAATTTATCACTAGCAAATTATTTTTGAAATTGTTCTGTGCGCTTGGTTATAATTAATCCAAGTCAAGATCAGTGAAATCACTTGGATGTAAATTTTGCTTAGTGGTCTTAACGAGGATGAGCATATGTTTTGCACAAAAGTACATTAGCCTTTAATTTAAAGTTTAGTAGTGCGGTAGTCCTTTCATAAGTCTAAATGGACATGGCCAAGTAAACATGCTAAAATTAGAAATACTCATTATCTTTTTCAAAAGTTCGACATAGGAAGTTCTGTAAATGATTACCTCTCCTAATTAAACTCTAGGCGATAGCTTGATGGAAAACATAGAGAGGCCACTAGAACTCCAATGGACATGAATTTTTCTAATTACCTTCTCTTATAATCCAAAAAATTATATAAAGGTTGAGCTGGTGAATCTTGATCTATTCTATTCCAGAAATTATGGAAATCAAAACCTTTGTAACTGAATTGCAATGGACACGTATATGCCCACTACGATATTTAGATACATGCCGTGCATCTAAGGTGGCTGACTTGTTTTGCCTTAACTATTGCAGAATTTGACAGACCGAACCATTGACCTCAATAGAGAAGCCTATGGACTACTCACTTTCTTTATTCTCTTAGAATCGTCACATGCATATTTTGCTTGTAATTGTACCTCTTGCTCTCTCTCAAAGTGCATTTAAGATTTGAGCTTGTTTGATAGATGGCTTGCATCAGGACTCATGTTACTTCTTAGTTTTTTTTGTTTTAAAATATTTACAAGAGTACATCATTTTGTTATCAGATTCTGATTTTGATTTTTGTTTGTAGATATCTGGTTCATTATGCATGTACATGATATATGGAAACTTGATTTTTACTTTGCATTCCCTGCTGTGTGCTTCAGGTTTGAACAATGTTCTATTTCTCTTTTGTCATTGAAAGGAGTAAAAGCAGCTGGATATGAGAGGATGACTCTGGTGCAAGAAGCAACTCTTCCTCTCATCCTTGAAGGTTAAGTTCTTTATAACATGATTTACAAAATTAACTATGCTATACCATATATTGACTAAAAAATAGGTTCTTGATGTGAGTTAACAGAAATGATATATTTGGCAAAGTCTCAATTACTATCGGCAATTAGTCTATTTCAGTCTATGCTAGTGGCATTGCTGAACATGCACTTTTTTGAGTCATCTATGAAAGTACATAGGTAGTCATGATGTTTTAGGAGTCCTCAGGAGATCAAGAAACAGATTATTGAATAGCTATGTGGATGTCATCTGATGAGAAGCTTCCATCCATTGGCTTGTGGGACCCTCCACTTTTTTCTATGGTCATGGAAAGTTTCACAGCATACCTTCCATGATTTGACAAGCATCATGACATTGAGGGGATGCAGGGCACACTTATTTCATCCAGTGTTAGGTCCAATTAATTATTCGTTTGTCATAAAACTAGACTCAAGAGCACAATTATGCAAGCATAACTTAGACAAAGCAAAAACTAAAGAATAAGATCATATATCCATAGATAGTTGGTCAAGAAGCATGTCTAGTACCCATGCAAAGAGACCAATTATCTTACTTTTGAATCTTAATCTGTAGAAAGTTTTTAGTTCTTAGCACTATCTAGTAATTGTTTAATAGAATGCTTGGGGAAGGTGATACGTGATCTGATTTAAGAACTTAGCAACTTAGCATTGATTAATAAGAAAAGATCACTGAAATAGTTGTGGTATGGTTAAGGAACCAATCTTTCCAAATTTGAGGATAGCCCACAGTAATGACTTTGAACCCAATTTCTAGTGGATACAATCATAGGCCTCAGGCAGTTTAAGTCTGAGAGCTGCAACTTTGTCTTCTTTATTCATCTAAACTGTCTCATTTTTAAAAATCAAGGAGATGACTATCATTCATCTTCTTACTTAGAATTAAATCATGGTGCGGTGACAAAGCACTTAATCATATGTTGGAACCTATTTGAGCTTTAAGTTGCATCAGCTTTGTGTGGAATTTTGGGTCTATGGAAGTATCCTTGTCATAGATGTCTGTTACTCAAAAAATTTTGACTCTTTACCATGTCAATGTTGTGAATCTCCTGTATTGTGCAAATCACTTGGCATAATGCTTTCTAGTACATTGAATGAAGATGGAAATGCAGATTCTTTGCCATCATCAAGTGCTAAATATGTATAGAAAATCAATAAATCACACACATCTCTTTGTTTATTCTCATAGTATTTTAGAAAGTCATGTGATTCTTGAAACTCATGTCTGAGAGCCACATATTATGATGACACTGTCATTGATTAGAATTTCATTTGTGTTCTAGGCAAAGATGTTCTTGCAAAGGCAAAGACTGGAACTGGAAAAACTTTAGCATTTTTGGTAATCATCTCAATCATTTCTATTCTTTTGGTTCTTGACCCCCAAATAATGGGATTCTTCTTGTTTTTGTCATTTTATTATCCCCACATGCTTCTTACAAAAGCTTCCAGTTTTTATTATATTACTTTCAAAGCAAAATTCGTTGGCTGGTATGTTAACTATGATTTATAGTTAACAGTGAAAGTTTGTTTTCAGCTTCCAGCAATTGAGGTCATTTCCAAATTGCCTCTTGGTGATCATGATAAAAAAAGACCCTCAATCAATGTGCTTGTTGTATGCCCTACTAGAGAGCTTGCAAGCCAAGCTGCAGCAGAGGCTAAGAAACTTTTAAAGTTTCACCCTTCTATTGGTGTACAAGTTGTTATTGGTGGCACACGGCTAACGCTAGAACAGAAATGCATGCAAGCTAATCCTTGCCAGGTTGGACAGGCAAATGGTTGTTGCAGAATGTGAAAATTACCAATTTTCAGTACAAGCTATATTCTAAAATAACCATCAAATGCACAGATTCTTGTGGCGACACCTGGAAGACTTAAAGATCATATCCAAAACACGCCAGGATTTGCCACTCGGCTAATGGGTGTGAAAGTCCTTGTTCTTGATGAAGCTGACCAATTATTAGATATGGGATTTCGGAAAGATATTGAGAAGATTGTTGCTGCTGTTCCAAAACAAAGACAAACACTTCTATTTTCTGCTACAGTTCCAGATGAGGTATCTTTTCATGTCTTGTATATCTAGTTCTAGTCTACCTTGAGAAGATCTCAACAAATGATGTTATATTCAGGTTCGTCAAATTTGTCACATTGCTATGAGAAGAGACTACGAGCTTATTAACACAGTGGAAGAGGGTACTGAGGAAACACACTCACAGGTTTGACTTACATAATCCATTAAAAAAGTATTTGATCAGTTTGTAGATTCTATAATTCCTGAATTTCTTAACCCGTGCATGTTAATCAGGTCAGACAAACGTATCTAGTCGCACCGTTAGATAAGCATTTTCAAATATTATATAGTATTCTCACAAAGCATATTTCAGAAGATGCTGACTATAAGGTAAGTGATGCTATTTCACCATGTGTCCCTTTTCTGGCCATGTGTTTTGTTTGCGAAGTTTTTTATATGGTTGTTGCAGGTAATTGTATTTTGTACAACTGCAATGGTTACAAAACTTGTCGCTGACCTTCTCTCTAAATTGCACTTGAATATACGAGAGATCCATTCAAGAAAACAACAAAATTATAGAACCAGGGTTTCAGAAGAGTTTAGGCAGTCAAAAGGTCTTATACTTGTGAGTTCTGATGTGTCCGCAAGGGGAGTTGATTACCCGGATGTCACTCTTGTTATGCAGGCAAGTTGCTGCAGCTTTGTTGTTCCTGCTATTTGGCATTAATTAAGTTCATATCATGCAATGTTATCTGAGTATGAGATAACTAGCATATATAATGCAACTTCACAAGTCAACAACAAAGCTCATGTACTCTTTATTTCTTGGACATGCTATCCTTACTCAAAAGTTCGCATTTTCTAATTATTGTTTTATAGGTTGGCTTGCCTGCTGATAGAGAACAATATATACATCGACTTGGTAGAACTGGTCGAAAGGGTAAGGAAGGAACAGGCATATTGATGCTGGCACCATGGGAAAAGTTCTTTTTGGCTAGCATTAATGATTTGCCAGTAACTGAGGCTCCACCACCACCAACTGATCCAAACACCCAAATGAAAGTGAGCATCATGCATATTTCATTTTCCTCTGCTTTCTCTGCATTTTTCCCATAGTGTTTCTATATATTAATCTAACTAAACCTTTAAAATAAATCATGATGTACTTGTTGAATTGTCATGACTATATTAATCAAAAGTTATATCCAACATGCACACTAGCGGAAAAACAAAGGGGCTTTTTTTTGTGCGCATGCGTGTGTGTTGGGTTGGTGGGGTGGGCGTTGTGTTAATAAACGTGGAACCAGCTGTGTGTGTGGATCCATATTAGATGTATTCATGCTCAATTTTACTTGTTTTAGTTAACCATTTCTTTTACAGTCCTCAAAGTGAAGGTATGCTGTGGACCAGCTCTGGTTTTTTTTTTTTTTTTTTTTTTTGTGTGTGTGTGTGTGTGGTGGGTTTGAATATATTGAAGCTGTAAATGTGGCTCAGCTATTTCTCTTTCTATTTGTTTTGGTTGTTAATGCCTTTTGGTTGGGTAAGTGCTGGCGGCAACCACTGTTAACTGCTTTGGACTAAGGAACTGGCATAACTGCGCCAGTATTGGTACCAATATATGATACCACTCTAAGGGAAAGATACAAGAGAATTGCATCTCTCAAAGTTGGATGTGCATTTATCACATTATATAAATAATTTATGCACTTCGAAGGATCACAATGCATCATGAATGCATCTATTATATTGAACCCTGTGTGTTCATTTTTGAAAGCCAACGCGCAGCAAACCTGCCAACGCCTTGGTTGTTCAGCCTTTTCTCCACTTTATATAATGTTTTACAACATTCTTATACAAAATCCTTTTTCTTAAATCTGTGTTTGCATATAGGTGGAACGTGCACTGTCATATGTGGAGATGAAGAACAAAAGTTCGGCTTATCAAGCTTGGCTGGGTTATTATAATTCAAATAAAAATATTGGCCGAGACAAGAAAAGGCTTGTGGAACTAGCAAATGAGTTTGGCCAAAGCATGGGGCTCAACAATCCTCCAGCCATACCCAAACTAATTCTTAGAAAAATGGGCCTCACCAATGTCCCCGGTTTGTGCACCAAGTAGCTCTCGAAACTTCATTTGCTCTGCTCTTCATGACAAATCTAAAGATTCTTTTTTAGCTTTACCGTTAAGCGATTGATTTCTTAGTTCACAACAAATGGATCTACGGTAGCTCCTCCATGAAGACTGAAGCTGCTTATTTTTGTGTATTCTACTCCCTCGAATTCTGGGTGCAGTTACCTCTGTAAAAGCGTAATGTACCATTGAGGTTGGCAAAGAAATTCTTTTAATAACGGACTGGAAGTGTCACTACCATTCAGGATTTTAACAGTGCTTCGAGATTGAAGCATGCAAATTTTGTGAGTATCATCTAGAAATGAATTTGCTTTTATTGATGATTTTATGCTAATTTGCGATAGCGGCGGCTAATCGGGCGGATCTTATTTATGATTTGATGACAGTCGTGCATGCTAGTATGATGTTTGTTGAAATTAGTAAAGAGGAATGGTGTACTTTAGTTTTTGGGTGAACAGGGAATGGGATACTGCCTATTAGTGGATATGATTATGGTTCAGTTGCTTTCGAGAAAGTGAACTGTGTGCAATGCTTAAACTTTCTCATACTTTGTCATTCTTGTGTCAAACGTAGCACCTGGAACCGGCAGCAATGGCCATGGAATGGTATATTTCAGATAATTTTTATTGCAACATTTTCTTTTTCTTCATTTCTCTCTCCAACGACTTTTAGGCATGATCTCTGTGCCCAGCAAAGATGGTCGAGCGTATGCCCAACCCAATCGTTTTGGCATTTTATTTATTTATCCATATATGATGTGAATTTTTGGATAAATAAAATTAAATGAAGAACCTACTTAGCCAAGTGGGGGCACGTTGGTGGTATGATGTGTTCTGTTGAATGAATTTGGTATGGTTGTCCAATTGAAGCAAACACAGATTAGCTAAAAACTTTCACAAGCTGGTGTGGGAGTGCATGCAGAGAGAAGCAGGCTTGGTTTCTGTCATTCCTGGTAGCAGGCGCAAAGAAAGATCATTTGACTTGATCAAACTTGTCAAATGCTTGTTCTTGCTATTCAATCGAAGGGCTTGTATGGATGCACCCGGTAGGTTGTATGATCACTGAACGAAACATTTGATCATATAATATTGCACTGATCATGGTCATCACAAGATGAATGAGTTAGATTCAGGCATGTGGTGGTAGCAGACCTTGCAAACACACGCGGCTTGTTTTTGCACATAAAATGCATCTTGAGAGCGAGATGGATATCAGGTTGTATGGCAGCACCATTTGACGGTATGGCAGTTGACCTCGAGCTATCCATGTCGCTTGAAGGTTAATTAGTTCTATTTGTAGCACATTAGCATATATCTTCTTTAATTATGGGTATCAAACATCAATGGGATATTAGAATTATGCAATCACATGATAAGATTATTCATGCATGTTGGGCGTGTATCTCTTCAATGTAGCTGAGCAGTTCCATATGCTATTACCATGCCTATACCTTCTCTCTTCTTGACCTCATTAAACTTGCAATTGAATAGAGCAATAGCTCCATTAACAAGAAAATTATTATATGTTGATAGTACAATTCTATATCTTTGTTTTTTGTTAGCATAATTCTATATCAGTTGTTATTATTTTTTTTTTCCGCACGATCTTCTACTATGCACCGCATGTTTTCCCGCACGATCTTCTACTATGCACCATATCATGCGGTGCACAGCAAGCACCGTTCATCGCATAATGGATGGCTGCGTGCGGTTGCACATCCATCGCACAATGTATGGTATAGTGCACAATAGAGAATCTACACTCTTTCTTTTTATAGAGTTTGTGTACTAGTATAAATAACCTCGAAGTTGTATCGGATAAAATTGAAACAAAGATAATAAAGCCATTGTCTCTCTATCTTTCTCTTTTGTATTTTTGTTTTTCTGCAACTATTTTAACATGATATTAGAGTTACCGATCACTTAATATGAAGTCATTATCTCTTCTGCCTTTGTTGTGATTGTCATTGTGATATCTACAAGCCTTGATAATCTTTGTTGTTGATCTATTGATCTCTGTTTTTCTACAAATCTTCTGCTCTTCAGTAGATCTGTAGATTCTTTATTTTTTGATAGATTAATATCTAAAAATTTCTTATTCTCTGATGAATTTATTGCTCTTCTCCACTGCTTTTCTCTTTGACTTCAAATCTTCGATCATCTCTTATTATCATCACTTGGCAAATTTCTCTTTATGATAGACCTTTTCCTTTTCTTTGGGCGTTTTCTGCCTCTAGCTCTTTCGTCCTTTGGTTTGAGATAGTCTATTTCGATATTTTCTGCCCTTAGTGACCAAATTTGAGGTTTTTCCTTCTTTTTAGATGTCTTTTTTACCTCTAGCTTCTTCGCCTTCCAATTCGAGGGTTTTTTTTTTTTTTTTTAGCATTTTTCTGCCTCTAGCTCCTTCACCATCCAGTTTGAGATATTTTTTAAATTTTTTTTTTGTGTTTATGGCTCCTTTGTCATCTAGTTTGTTGTATGTTTCTTCTTTTTGGGCATTTTTGTACTTCTAACTCCTTTGCCATCTGGTTTGAAGTCTTTTCTTTTCTTCCATTGTATTTTATCTGCAAGAATCATCGATTTTTAGCTGTATTCTATTCGAGTACCAACTTTCTCTACTGTGATATTTTTGTTTGCGATGATCATTGGGCTTCAATTATCTTTACTTTGAGTAACAATCTTTTCTTTTATGGCATTTTTGTCCGTGATGATCATCGATCTCGAAGTATTTTTCTTTGGTAGTAAGATTCTATATCAATTATTATTAATTTTCTTTTATGTAGCCTGTACATTAGTATGAATAATCTCTAAGATATATTAAATAAAATTGAAATGGAGATAATAAAGTTTATTTTCTCTCTATCTTTTTTTTCTTTTATTTTTCTTTTGTTCCATAAATATTTTAACAGGTTCAATTCATGCAATTGGACAAAATGGAGATTTTGAGCTGCATCCGGTAGTAGCGACCTCATGAGTCCACATGCACGATGATGCGGGGAGTGGCAAGACATATGGTTAACTAAATATAGTATTTTGTAATCTATGGATCCACACGATAGATTTTCACAAGAGGAGAACGAGGTAGATCACATACATCGTGATCTGTGAAATTGCTGCAGGTTGATTTCCCTGTGCGTTCAACATGTTACACAGTAATTGGCCCAATGTATATGTTTTGATCTAGCTTCTAGTCCACACGTGTCTCAAGCAAAGGAGCAGTCTTATACACGTGCAGACCAAACAGCTTTACACGTTACTGCTATTTTCTATGAAAGTATACTACGAAAACGTTCAGCGCCTATGGTATGAGCTTGTATCACGTCTAATTTCCTGTTTGGGTGAGGTTAATCACTTGCTTTCGATGAAGCCCACATCTTCAAAACTAGGTTAGTCCAATCTCATCAAAGCATTTTGATGGTCCAATGTAGCATTGCTGCATATTATTTTTGAGATACATCAGCTACATGTTACCCCGTGCACATCACGCGAAATCCTATAGCAATTTTTTCTTCTAATTTTTTTGAGCAAGGACTTTTATAAGCATAGATATTCATGCACCAAACATTTACTTATCTCAATTGATGATTTTTTTTTTTTGGTAAAGTGGAAAAGAAGAATAATTATTGAACTAAGTATAATGCAAATAGAAAAAGCCAGCAGCATCTAAAGTTAACAAACAATAAAAATCTGAAAAAAGCTGTGAATTAGCCGCAAAATCAATAGAGGAATGCAAACCAGCCAAGTAGTCCGCTACTGAATTTGCTTCATGGTAAACATGATGAACTGCGAAGGGAGCAAGGATGGAAATCACAAGTTTAATTTCTTCTAGCAAAGGATTTAGATTGTCAGAAGAATTTGGCAATCCAAGATATAACCGTGGCAGAATCTTCCTCTAAAATCAGATTCTCGTAACACAAATGGCGGATAGCATAGCATAGCATAGGTGAGACCAAGACATCCATTATGATCACGAGGAATAAACCAGCACCACCTTGAACCCATGGGGAGGGCCAGGGCGACCATCTAACCGGCATAGAGGATGAAGTAGAGCGACTAGGGCTGACAATAACTTGATCAGCTTTTATTCCGGCCCTTCCATGATAACCAAGCCACATAAGCAATGGTTATAAAATTGGAGACCGCAGCATTTTTAACGAGGATGGCAATGAGAGATGGATGGATGGCTGAACAACTGGAGGCAAATAGATTCCATGACCCCTTAGCAAGCGCTTGATAAGCACATGCTCAACATCCTCCACCTCACCACAAATACCACCAACATTGGAAGCAGGATGTAACATACCTCGCCAAGAATTGCATTGCAGGGTAATCCATGCCATGCTGGATAAGGTAATCAATTTCCAAATGGCCAGCAGAGAAGAGTTTGGAATGTTGCCGATCGGTAGAAAACTGGTGGTGACAATTCCTCTATTCAGCGTTGCAGCCAATGCCGATCCGAACAACCAAATCGTCATGTCAGCATTGCATCCACGCCCCCTGCCACGTCTTCCTCTTGCCATCCACGTGTGCAATCCCTCTCTATTCTTTCCTTCTTTTTTTTTTTTTTAAAAAAAAATACACAAGGGTATTTCGGTCCTCTCCTTCGATCTTGAAATCATCCACCGGACAAGCGGAGAGAGGGTCTTGGATGGTTTTTAGAACCTTTCCAAGCCACTTATCATCCCTTGACCAACCAAGTTTCTCCCAACAAGGTATCTTGACAAGTCGCTTGTTCTTTTCTCCCAGCAGCGTTTGCTTCCGCGAGACCGAGATACTTGCTCTTTTCTTTCAAACTTCTTCCGGGATTTGTTGCAACTGCCGGGACTTAATCTGGCTTTCCATTCTAACGCCCGTCGGTTGTTTCCTAGGTGCATCATTCCGTCCGACTCAATTCCGTCTCTAGCCTTCCTTCCTCTCTTCTGACCGATCTTCCAAACCAAGTCCGACCACCGATGGACATATTTGATCTATTTATTATAGCTTTAGATGCCAAAATATTATTATGACATCCTATTTACCTCAATAGTTATCATATCAGATGGTTGCTTATAAAATGCATTACGATGTTAAAAGAAAAAAACAGAATGTCATAATGTTAGTTATTACGATGTTCCACTCCTTTTCATGACATCAAAATAGTTATTTATACGATGCAATAGGATGTCTTGGATGTCATCCTGTTCATTTTTATGATATCATCAGCAAAGAAAGAGTAAAAGGAGGGAAAGAGTATTTCTGTTAGAAAAATTTTGAAAAGAAAAAGCTGAACTGTATTGAATGCCTGTTTTCTTATTATTTGCGCACAATTTGGTGAGGCAGTGTATTTTTTTCGCCACGGCAAATGCTGCACAAAAAATCTCTCCCTTAACTGGGCCTAGCATCCTGCCAAATTTTGAAGATATCTTACATCAAACCTGCCAGTGGGCCTGGCCCATTAAAGTTCCTTTTTTCCTTTTCCATGGCTCAGTGGTCAGAGTTGGATTCAGCCAATATATAAAATGAACAATGATTGATAAGATAAGCTCAACCAGCCTTGAATTGTGTATCAAGGCTAACTCTTTATTCACTAAAACTATGTCAATGAATCTAATGCACCAAGCAAATTAGCTATACGCTGATCTTATCTGGATCATGCCAAATTGATCCCGATACTGTGCTTCAGTGATGTAGTCCAGGTTCAAAGCAGATTACTAAGCCAATCTGTTTTGGTTCTAGAATTATTTCAAAAAGTCGTTTCCACTGCATAATCTAAGACCTGGTTGTTATTTCTTTCGTTTTCTGTTTTTGTTTGTAAAAATGCAGAAAGAAATTAAATTGAACCACACCGGGCCAGGCAAGTATGCATAAATCATTCTGCTTTTAAATTGTTGCTTAACCTCAAAAAATTTAGGATGCATTTGGTTAGTCATTAAAAAAAATATTTTTTTATTTTTTATTTTTTATTTTTTAAAAATAAAAATAAAAAATAATATTTGGTAATATCATAAAAGATAAAAATTAAAAATTTAAAAAAAAATTACTTTATATGTAAAGCAAAATTTTTTTGCTATTTATTTTTTATTTTATATATAATTATTTTTTACTTTATAGCAACGTAGTTACCAAACATGTATTTTGCTTTTTTGCATTTGCTCAACACCAAAAATAAAAACATAAAAAATATTTTTTAAAAATTAAAAATAAAAAATTAAAAAATGTAACCAAACGCATCCTTAGGTAATAAATTATTGCTTCAAAAAAATCAAAAAATAAAGCAAGGAAGGACAGAAATTTCGTACCAATGCTAGTTACAACTTCAATCTCCATGTGGTATTTTACACGAAAACAACAATAATTCCGAAACACCCTTAAAATACATCTATGTAAATGAATCGGACCTGTATTGTCCAAGTTGTTGACCCATCCAGCGACTTTGTCATCCATCAAAGCCCATTTGTGGACAAGCTTGTCTCGGGTGAAGATTATGCAAAGCATCCAGTCATCCAAAGCCTCCTCTATTGGGCCAAGCCTTGTTCTTATCACTATGATATACATCTTCAGAAATTCTTTGTACACTGCATCCGGTATAGAAAAAATGCACTGCCCCATCTGATTGGACTATGTAGTCATTGCTTTTCAATGCGCATTGATTGCATGCAGTTGCATTTTTTCGTTTGAAATTTTAAATGAATATTCCTCTTCTTTTGAAAAAATTATGATATTTTTATGGTCATATTATGACATCTTGTTATAATTTTTCTTTGAAAAGTCATAAAGAGAGGAGGACATTTTCATAATTAATATGCAAAAAGTCATAATTTGACCGTAGGATGTCATAATGTGGTCACATTATGTTATAATTTTTTCAAAAAAGGAGGAATATTTTTACATTCAAAATTTCAAATGAAAAAATAGACATTAAATGCGTATTGAAAAGTAGTATCTATATGACCTAATCAGATAGGATGGTATATTTTTTCTACATTAGGTACGGTATACAAAGAATTTCTCTATGCATCTTAATCAAAATCTAGTTATGGATCTAGTTGTATTAGTAGATTGACATATACTAACTAATCTACCTGTTTTTGGAAGTTTGGGGAAATTGGTTATCTGGTTCAATGTATATGGTGAACTTATTTTGTCCGAGCAACATTAATCCCACATCGTGGCTCGTGTGACACAACTTGCTTTGCCTCAGAAGGGGCTTCCATTTGGAGTTCTTTTATGTTAATTAATTGTGACATAATATGGTATGATCCATAACCCAATAAACAAATATCTAGGGTTGATTCCATGCCCCTTTATGGCCGAATACTTTAATTGTATTTGATTGTTGCAGCTCTCTAAGTACAGACTTCGAGAGGATTCTGTCATCATATGCCATAGGGATGAACATTGAGCATAAGTCATGTTCCCACAATTGATGACTACAAACCAGTTTCAGAAGCCGACGAATACTTCAAACAATGTGCTTATGCTTGGACATCAGATCTCTTTTAAATGCAAGATCGCAAGTATATGGCTACCAGCTTTGTGCGCGTCTTTGATGCATGCTTTACTAATGTCTTCATCTTTGTCCACCAATCAACGTTTTCTGGGCAAAATCTATAAACCCAAATCACATTATTGCTGCAACTACGTTTGCATATGACAATCTATATGTTATTGCCTACTTTCTTCTACCATTTCATGTTTTTCGTCTAAAACAAAAATAATTGACCACATCTATATAGCATTAGGGGTCTATTTCGGATGATGTGGCTTCTGGTCAAAAACAAATTTTTGGCAAAAATAGTGTTTTGAGTTAAAAAATTGTTTGAATTATGATGCTTTTTTTTTATAAAAATTATAAAAGCATTTAACTATCAAGATTCAAGAGCTTTTTTTTAAAACTATAGAAGTAGTATATTGTGTATAAATGCCTATAACAATTCTAAAATTATTTAAATATAAAATAAATAGATATGATAATATAAATAAATTTAATAAAAAAATTATATATATATACACACACACATAGAGTCAGACTAAATTCAAATCGATCAGATTTGGACTCAGATCTAGTCAGGTAAAAATTCTATAATAAAGATTCTACATCGTGATCTAAATCATTGAATATGATCTACTACCTCAAAATTGCTTGTACATAAAAAATCATATGATTTGAAGATGCTTAGATTATGCATCAAGTAGTCAAAAATTGGATCGTATGAATAAAATTAAATTAGATATATTTTTTCATCATTTCATACATGAGTAAAAATTTTTAAATCATATAATTTTTAATAATAAATAATTTTAAAATATAAATCATATCAATGATTTGAATTATCAATATAGGACCACCATTATTTAGTTTTAATCGAATCGAATTTAAACCCAAATCCGATCAATTTTATTCAAATTTATCCATATATATATATTATTAATTTTAAATTTTAGTTTGTCTTCATGCATTAATTCTTTCGTAATCCTTTCATTAAAGAAATAAAAAAATAAATTTATTATTTTTTTAATAGCTCCTGCTCATCAACATTTTTTACATGAGAATGAGATTGCGTTAAAACCATCACATTCTTGTGCTGCTTTTCAAAGCCCGCGTGTGCGAAACTTAAGCCCGTACGCTTTCACGGTGTAAGATAAGCGGCACGAGTGTGCGACGTTTTGGATGCCATGATAAATATTTCAAGAACGTACACCGGTGGGGAAGTGCGTGGTCCCACCATTCATGTGAGTGCGTGTACTTAAACCTCCGACAATGTCCAGCTTTTGCGAAACAGTCACGACGCTGGCTAAAGCCCTATGGTCATCATATACCCAAATTTTGTCCTCATCTAAAATCCACTTCACAAACTTTGAAACCGTCCGCTCATTTTCCCAGTTTCACTTTTTATCTCAAATCCTTCAACTCCACGTTAGCTCGATGCATTTTTCTCGCGCAACCTCCTCTCCAATAATTGGTGCCAACCCGACGGCCATCACCATCAGCCAGTGCACCGGAAAAGAAAGATAGATGCCCTCCGAGAATAAATTTATATATCAAGGAAAAGAAGAATCTTTTCTGCTTTTTTTTTTTTTATATTTATAGATAAAAAAAAGGGTGTTGTCACTTCACCAAGCTTTGTGGGCTCCTCTCTTTTATCGAGGGAACCTAAACGGTTTTGGGAAATGGAGCAGAGGGAACTCACGGCCCACGAAACCAAAACAAGACAAAAAGGATCTTGCCCGTGGTGTCACTCAGTCACACAGCCATCGAGCCATTGCTAGTGGCGTGGGATTCCATGCATATTCCCTCGCCTGGAATAGAATTTTTTTTCTTTCTTTAGCTTTCTTTGGTGCGCTGAAGATAGAGTTCGATCCATGATTATTTATATATATATATAATGCTTGAGATTTTTTTTTATTATAAAATAATGGTGCTTGCAAGAGAGAATATGCACCGACATCAATTTATTGGTTTCATATCATTATTTTTATTGCCGCAGAACTTCAATAACATCACATCAAAAAATCAATGGGATGTGTCGATGGACATTAATTATCCTTCATGATCGAAAGATCTGCAAAAAAAAAAAAAAAAAAAAAAAAATTCTTCCGTTAGAACGTATTAGGTGAGAACCTATGATAACTGAAGTTTAGAAAATAATCAAAAAAAAAAAAAAATGAATGAAAGTGAGATATTAACTCTTGATCCAGAATCTGATCTTACTTGAGGTTCCCTTCTTATCTTATTTGTATAGAAAGAGAATTATAAATTGTTATGCTATAATTTGGTAGGATATTAGAACTTATGGGACTGTAATTTGATAGGCTGTTGGAATTTGCCTACTATCACATAATCAAGATTGTTAGTCATGTATGCAGACCAGAATAGTTAGTCATGCATGTTGATTGTGGGTCATACCTACATCCCAAAAATTGTTGGAGAATCTCAGAGATCATCCGCATGACCGAGTAGGTTGAGAACCTTAAATAAGATTCCAGCCTGTATGTATGGGTGTTCGAGCATGTCACCAAATGTTGTCAATCGCTCTCGACCTTGGGGTCAGTAGTTGACCAAGATGAAGATTGGACGAAGACCAATGTTGTAGCACTGTCTTATCTCGGAAGGTGGTCTAGTCTTATTAGACCATTAATGGATGCTTGTTTCGATCCAAGGAAAAAAGGTTGGGTTCGATAATGGATAATCCTATAATAGTTGCCTCCCACTTTTGAGTCCGAAGTGGCTTCACTATTTTAGGTGAAGGGAGCAGTTAGCCATTGGCTATCACCTCAACCTTTTTGCTCGAAGCATTTATTTGGCAGCATATGGTGAGTGGAGTCTTGGAAATCCCAGGTTTGTTTGTGTTTGTCACATGTTGGGCGTTGGTAGGCTTCGTGTCATGCTTCATAGGTCGTTGGAGGTAGTCCGTTTCAAGGATCATACGACGAAGAGTCATAAATCTGGGAGCCTAGAGGCGTGTGGCCTTTAATGCTAGCACTACCTAAAAATGACATTCGATCGAAAGGGATGGCTAAAGCTCTTTTTTCTAGGAGGCATGATCTTTGAGGCCTCTCGAGTGGTAATACTTTGAGTGGGATTATAGCAGCTGCAAGATATACCCTTGCCCACTTCTATAATAAGAGGAGGGCTTGCCGCTTGAGGTTGATATCTCATCCTATCTATCTTCTACTATGTTATTGTGGCATCGTTTTGCCAAGCGTCCAAAAGTCGCCAGCGTTCACTTCTCCTTTGAAGGGTTCTCTCCTACCCCCATTGGCTGCAAAGTGTGCCAAAAGGGGTGTGCATGCAGGTATTTCAATTTGGCATAGGAGGTATGAGAAAATCTCACCATTTCGGCCATGGAGCAGCAACATTGATCGCTTGGGGGCTTCTTCAGCATTATGCTCTATAGGAGGAAGCAATCTTTACCTCCCCCAAGTTAGCTTTTCAGTCCTTCTTGAAGAAAGATCCGGGAGATAGATGGGCTCCCAGGGGCGGAATCATTTATTCCATCCCCAATATATCCTTTGGTAGGTACTAGTAGCCATCAAAGGGGGGTTTCTTCATGTGGATGTCATCGACTTGTAATGGGTTTTGTTTAAATGAAGTCGATTTGTAATGAATGTTTCCTAAATGAAATGAATATAAACCTTTTGAGTGAGGTAATTCTTTGTCAATGTTTCTTTTGTTTGTCTTGTGCAGTCATTGGTTCAATAAGTTGAACTTTCGGTACAGTGAGGATTTCCTATCCTAGTCTGGGTCCGAAGCTTCTTCATTTGTAGTTGTGGTGCTTTAGGTCCACTTTCAACCGACCTTGGCAAGGGATTTTGCCTTCGTTGAGTTGGTGACATCGTCCTTCAATCAACCACGTATGTATTTGGATATGAACTGACAAGGCCTTATCCAAGATGGGCTAGCGATGTCACTGTTACCTATTATTGTTATCCTCAATTCTCGCCCGACTAGAACAAGGGCGAGCCCGACTAGAGCCGATCGAGTTCCAAGGACTTTTTCGATATTTCATCGAGGTGGATGTATAGTATAGACAGTATACCTTGTCAGCTGGCTGCCCCCTAAGACAATCTCATCAGATTTTGGATGGAAAGGGGAGCCCTATCGTCATATCAGCTTTAGTCTCTAGCTTTTGTCCGAAGAGTCATCCTTTTAGCTGTTCAGTATTTGTTATTGCCTTAGAAAGGGGTGTCTGAATGTTTTGTTGTTTCATGAACTATGCGATCATAATGATGGTGGAGTAGATCAAAGCATCATGCCATCCTTGCTTTGGCTATTTTAATGATTTACAAGATCATCCTCAAATTAGCCATAGCCTGCACATGTCAGAATGTGGTTGGCAGTGGATTGCTCCCATAAATCCACCTTATGCAGCACAATCATAGGCCAAGTGTAGTGAAGAGTCGAAAAATGCGATGGTGTAGATCATGCGATGTGTCAGCATCTACAGTGGAAGAGGAGGGCCAAGATTTCGATTGTAGACATCCGAAAAGAGTCACTACTACAGAATCGGACTATGACAGCGGTTTATAACTACTGTCATAGTCCAAAAAATTGCTGCTATAGGCTATGATATACTGCATCCATCGTCATAGATTTATGACAGCGGTTATTGAAACCGCTGCTATATAGACCCTATTGCAGCGATTTTCAAACCGCTACCATAGGTTTGTCTATGACAGCGGTTATGAAACTGCTACCATAGCCTTGTCTATGGAAGCAGTTACGTAACTGCTATAATAGTCTTATCTATGGAAGTGATTACGTAACCACTGCTATAGGTTTAATACAGCGGTTGATACATTGCTTACGATAGCGGTTAGCACGTCTACGACAGCAGTTGTAAAATTGCTACCATAGCTTCTAAATAATTAAAAAAATATAAAATTTTTAATTTTTTATATATTTTATCTGACAAATATAGAGATATATAATACAAAAAAATATTATAAATATAAAAAATTTCTAAAATACTAAAATTTTATTATTGAATAAAATTTATTATAATATTTTTTAAAAAAATACATCAAAAGCCTCTTAAATTTACATCATCGTCATCCTCGAGAGATGGAGCACGAGCTGGAGGTGGAGCTAGAGTCGAAGCCAGAGCTGGAGCCAAAGTCGGAGCTGGAGCCGAAGCCGGAGCTGGAGAAGCTGGAGCTGGAATGCGCGTCAATATATCCTCAAAGCCTATGAAGGCACCTCCAAAATGCATGCTGAGCGTCGACACCATGTCTCTCACGATGCCCTCCAGATAAGATGCGTGCTTCTCAGCCCAACACTACTACAAAAATGGCCTATGACAGCGCATACTATGGCAGCAATTTTCGAAACCGCTGTCATAGCTTCTACTGCAGCAGTTTTCATTAACTGCTACTCTAGATCGAACCTATGGCAGCGATTTTTATAATCGCTGCTATAGGTTTGACATATAGCAGCGGTTACAGAAAACCGCTGTCGTAGGTCGGACTTATAGTAGTGTTACAAAAAATCACTATCATAGGTCGACCTATAGCAGCGATTTATTATAACCACTGCTAAAAATCGGATCTATAGCAGCGGTTAGTAGAAACCACTGTTATAATATGATTTATGGCAGCGATTAATTGTAACCACTGCCATATATATATATATATTTTTAAATATTATATAATTTTAAAATTTAATATCCATCTTTATCATTTATTATCTAAATAATTATCATTAGAGTGTCGTCGCAAAAAGTCACCTCGATCCAATGGCCCTACCTTCATCGATCAAAAAAATTTGATTTCAACGACTATGAATGATGATGCGATGATCTGATAGATGAAGATCTCCGATGGATTCAAAAATCTATAATGATGATCTCGATGATATTTATAGCATACTATCAAAGTTTTACTTCAATCGGATATCGTTATCTTGGTTAATTTAGTATAAATTAGTTTCGACCGTTAATTGATAAACGAGTGGTCAAAGGATCAAATGGTGTCCGATTATGAGATAATTTTTTTTATAAATGATCTTGGCTACTATAATTATTTTTTTACGATGATGATTATAAAATTCAACTCATAAGATGAAGAATGATCTAAAATTATATGTCTTCTGATAATCATTCTGAAACTTCACTGATTGTTATGCTCGTGCTTTTGCAATATCTGCTTAACATTAATAGTTTATATAAAACTAATTTAAATTTTATAATCATCATCATATAAAATATTTAAAATTATAACAAAGATAATTTAACTAAAAAATTATCTCATAATCGGATGCCATTTAACCCTTCGATCGCTTATTTCTAATTTAACGATCGAAATCATTCCATACTAAATTGACCATGATAATGATATCTGATTGAAGTGAAACTTTGATAGTATGCTACAAACATCATCGAGATCATTGTTATAGATTTCTAAGTTCATCGAAGATCTTCATCGATTAGATCATCGCATCGTCGTTCGTAATCATTGAAATCAAATTTTTTTGATCGATGAAGCTAGGGCCATCGGATCGAGGCGATCTTTTACGACGATACTCTAATGATAATTATTTAGATAATAAATAATTAGGATAAATATTAAATTTTAAAATTATATAATATTTAGAGAAAAAATAAAAAAAAAAATATTTCTAATATATGGCAGCGGTTATCAAAAATCGCTGCTATAGATCTACGGCAGCGGTTATAGAACCGCTGTCGTAGATCTATGACAGCAATTTTGGATAACCGCTATCATAGATTTATGGTAGTGGTTCGATAATCGCTGTCGTAGATCTATGACAGTGGTTTGATAACCGCTGTCGTAGGTTTGGTTAAAAATTTTTAAATTTTTTCTTTCCTCCTATGCGTGCTCGATCTCTCTCTCTCCTGCTCCTCTTCATCGCTGGTGAGGCTCCTCCCTCCCGACCAGGATCGCTCCTCCTCCTGCCCCGATTGGTGTCGCCCCACCTCCCCCCCGGCGTCGCCCATCCTTCCCCCTCTCCCTCTGGCCCCCCATCCTCGACTGCACCTCCCCCACCCCACCCGGGCCCCACCCCCCTCCCCTCGGTCGGTGTCACCCCTCTTTCCCCCTCCCCCTCTGCCCCCTCCATCCCGACCGCCCCTCCCCACCACCCGCCACCCCCCATCCAGCCCCCCACCCCTCCATCCGACCCTCCTCGACCCCCAACGAAACCCCCCCTCCAGCAAACCTCCATCTCACCCTCCCTCGGCCCCCCACGAAACCCTTCTCCGATGAATCTCCCTCCACCATCGCTCGACCCCTCGCGAAACCCTACCCCTCGCCCCCCCATCCAACCCTCCCTCAGTCTCTCACAAACCCCCTCTTTGGCGAACCCCCATCCAACCTTCCCTCAACCCCCTATGAAACCCCTCCTTTAGCAAACCCCCACCCACCCTCGACCCTCCGCCGACCCCCCATGAAATTTCTCCCCCACACTCTATCCTCTTTCGACCCCGGTGTGCGAAATCAAACCTCCCTTTTGGTGAGCCCCCTACACCCTCTCTCGACCCCCACGAAACCCCACCCCTCCACCACCATCACCATTCTGACCTTCCCCCGTCCGAGTGCGAAACCTCCTTCGACCTCCTCATCATTGTGCCTCCTCCCCCTAGCCCCCATCCTCGACCGCCTCTGCTCTCTCTTATTCCTCATTTTCTCTCTTCTCTATCTCACTATTTTACTTTTATTTCACAGATTACCTCTAGTACCGTCGTCCTCCTCTAGCATCATCGCCGGCGACCCTCGGAGTTTTCAGTGCAATCCGCTCTCTATAGCCGTAGGTATAATTTTTTTTTAATTTTATAGCATTATTTATTAATCATGTATATTTATAATAATTTATAAAATATTTATAATAAATATTATAAATATTTATTATAAATATTATAATTATCTATATGTTGTAATTTTTGGACCATGCCGTGGTGGTAGCCTTAGGCCGTGTCATGTCAGTGGCTGTGGACTAGATCTTTCAACGAATTAGGTTCAGATCAAAACTTAGATATTCAGATCCAGACTCAATTTTAATTACTGGTATCGGATTCAAACTTGAATACCCGATGGATCTATACTTGAGAGAGGAAAGGAGGGATCCGGCATCACTGCCATCATTGGGAGGGAGTAAGTCCGATTTCGCCGCCATCATTGGGAGGGATGGGGTCCGACCTCATCGGTGAAGGAGATCGAGAGAGGGAGAGTGGGAGATCGAGAAAGTGAGAGAGGAAGGGAGGGGGTCCGGCCTCGCCAGTATCACTGGAAGGGATGGAGTTTGGCCTTGCCAGCGAGGGAGATCGAGAGAGTGAGAGAGGGAGGGATGGGGTTCAGACTCACCGATGAGGGAGATCAAGAGAGGGAGAGAGGAAGATCGAGAGATGAAAAAGCTGGGAGGGAGGGATTCGGCCTCACCACCATCGTCGGTGAGAGAGATCGAGAGAGGGAGAGAGGGAGTGATCGAGAGAATGGCACACAGCCGAGCTGGCTCGGATACGCAGTCGAGCCAGCTCGGGCCATGATCGAGCCGACTGGAGGAGGACCCTAGTCGAATGTCTCAAGCATAGAGTCGGCTGTCTCAGACATGGAGTCGGCTCAACTTTCGAGCGAATAAAATTTGATATGTCTCTCTATAGTTTCAACTTTAAGCCCTAAGGTGCCACCATCATCTACTTTATTCTTCTTTCAGATTTTTGGATTAACACCAAGGTTCGTGCAAGAGATCGAATCTACGACTGTTGCTCATCCTTAATTATTTATGAATACAATTCATGTTGTAGAATTTATTGCATAATATTTTCTAGATATTTATATCATGTTGCTTTTATTTATTGTATCGCATAACGATAGATCCGTCAATTGATTAGTGTACATATTAGAGACTATTTATTGATGCTATACTAATATTATTGCTCAACATGTTATATTGATTGATATTCATTAATATTGCAGGTCATGATGGCACCGAAACACCATCTAGCTTTCACCCCTACCCCTCGGTGGATTACGCGCAGTTCAGCATCAGAGGAGCAGTCAGAGTATACTCCATCCACCTCGATATTGGCTGCTCATGGACCTCCATCGATGGCATCTACTCCATCGATAGCTGAGCCTTTACCGTCATCCATATCTGAGGCACATGCTACTATGCAGGCATCTGAGTTTACGTTTTTATTATATTAGCACAACTTTATTTTTTATATAGTATTTGTACACTTATATATTTGCATAACGTATTTGCATTGCAGGTGCATCATTCAGTCAGACATTTTACGATCCCACACATATGGCATATGTGTGGAACTGCCAGCATCAGATGATGGTTTATTATGATGTGGAGGGAAGGCTGGTAGGGAAGATCGCACGAAATATGCATTCCTTTTTTGAAGTGCTTGTGAGACAGTCGGACATCATTTCCGTAGAGCCCAGAAATTGGCGTTTGATGGATACTGTGGGATCGGATATGGGAGGAGATATGGATAAGTATGTGCATCTTAGTTATATTTATGCATTTTATATGTTTACACTGTATATATTTGATTAGAATAATTTTATAACTGATTTTTGATAAATTTGTGCAGAGGAGGTATGACTTCTTCGATCACAAGAGGGCTTGAGATGCTCGACTGAAGAAGATCGAGGAGTTGTACCGGGGTTACAAGATCAAGTTCCATAGAGGATGGCTCGAGCACCGATGAGACACTCCAAAGAAACTTGTTTCCTGGATACAGAACTATCCTCCAAGTCAGTGGGAGAGGATGATTAGACACTGAAGGAGTCAGGAGTTTGAGATAAAATTTTTAATTTTTAAATTTTTTAATATGCTTAAAATTTTATTTAAATATTTATTATTTATTTAAATACTTGTTAGGCTATCTTTCATCAGAACTGAAAGAACCATGCAGCCCAGGAGTATACGCACACTCTAGGCCATGAGTCTATGGTCAGTCGTATGCATAGAAAGGTAATTAATTCTAAATCTTACTAGATAAATTAAATTCATATTTTTTATCATCTTTTTGATAAATTTATTTTTTATTATAGCTGATGAGAGATAGAGTGATGCCCAGTCGTAGCGAGATCTTTCGATCCAACCGCACGGATAAGACGGGCAGATCGATGAACGCCACGATCGGACGTATTTTTGTAAGTATTAAATATATTAGTATATATGATTAGTATTATAGTATTTTTTATAAAATTTTATTTTAATTTATAATTATATGATCAGTTAGATGCGCTCGCTAGCGAGGGCTCGAAGTACTCTGGGAGGATCCGATGTAGGCCCAGACACACGCCGATGAGCTACTGATCCGAGGCGAGTGTCTCCTCATAGATTTTTGGTGTCATCAGTCAGAAGGAGCTCGAGGAGGCATTGGCATGGGCAGATCATGCTGCGATGTGGGTAGATCGGGCTGAAGAGCGCACATCTCATCTGGAGGGTATTGTGAGAGACATTATGTCGATGCTCAGCACGTATTTTGGTGTCACGGACTTCGAGGATATGTTGGCCCATATTTCAGCTCCAATTTTGGCTCTGGCTCTAGCTTCAGCTCCAGCTTCGACTCCGACTCCAGCTTCAGCTTCGGCTCCGACTCCCGATAACGATGACGATGATGTAGATTTAGAAAATTTTTGATGTATTTTATTTTTTTAAAAAATAATATAATAAATTTTATTCGATAATAAAATTTTAGCACTTCAAAATAATTTTTATGTTTATTATATTTTTTTATGTTATATATCTATATTTATCAAGTAAAATATATAAAAAATATAAATTTTATTTTTTAAAATTATTCAAGATCTATGACAGCGATTTTATAACCGCTGCCATATCCGTACCAACCACTGCCATAGGTTTCTAATGCAAACGGTGCCAACCGCTGTATTAGACCTATGGTAGCGATTAAGAAATCGCTGCTATATATTATCTATGATAGCGATTATATAATCGCTACTATAGATTAACTATGGCGGCGATTACATAACCGCTGCTATAGGTCGATCTATTGCAGTGATTTATAAACCGCTATAATAGGCTATCTATGGCAGCGGTTCAAATAATCGCTATCATAGAACTACGTTGATAGCTGCAGTAGCAATGGTTAGAAAACTGCTGTCATAGCCTATGATAGTAATTTTTTGGCCTACGACAGCGATTCGTACGACAGTGATTACGAATCGCTGTCATAGCCCTTTTTTGTAGTAGTGCGATCTACCCATGTCACAGCATGATCTACCCATGCCAATGCTGTCTCAAGCTCCTTCTGATTGACGACACCAGAATCCTATGAAAAGATGCTCGTCTCAGACCAATAGCTGATCGGCGTATGTTCGGACTTGCATTGGATCCTCCCAAAATGCTCAGGCTCCAAGACCTGAGATAGATGGTCATGGGGGCCAGAGGTATCCAGGCTCTCGCTCGCAAGCACATCTAACTAATTCTGTAATTATAAGTGCAAATAAAATTTTATAATAGATGCTATAATATTAATCATATATACTAATATATTTAATACCTATAAAAATTCTTTCGATCGCGGCGTTCATCGATCTGCCCTTCTTGTCCGTACGGTTGGATCGAAAGATCTCGCTATGGTTTGACATCACTCCATCTCTCATTAGCTATAACAATAGATTAATTTAACAAAAATATAAAAAAAATATTAATTTTATTTATCTACTCGGATTTAGAATTCATTACCTCTCTATGCACATGATTGACCATAGACTCATGGCCGAGAGTGTGCGTATACTCCTAGGTTGCCCGATTCTCTCGATTCTGATGGAAGATAGCCTAATAAGTATTCAAATAAATAATAAATATTTAAAAAATATTTAAATATAACTTTAAGTATATTAAAAAATTTAAAAGTTAGTAATTTTATCTCGAACTCCTAGCTCCTCTAATGTGTAACCATCCTCTCCCATTGACTTAGAGGACAGTCTTGTATCCACGAAACAAGCTCCTCTGGAGTGTCTCGTCGGTGCTCTAGCCATCCTCTATGGAGCTTGACCTTGTAGCCCCGGTACAACTCTCCGATCTTCTTTAGTCGGGCATCCCGAGTCCTCTCATGATCAGAAAAGTCGTATCTCCTCTGTACAAAGTTATCAAAAGTCAGTTATAAAACTATTCTAACAAATATAGTATAAATATATAAAATGCATAAATATAATTAAGATGCACTTACCCATATCTCTTTCCACATTCGGTCTCTGACAGTATCATCCATCAATCGCCAGTCTCTGGGCTCTACGAAAATAATGTCTGACCGCCTCACAAGTACTCCAAAAAAGGAATTTATCTCCCACACGGTCTTTCCTACTGGCCTCTCCTTCGCATCATACTATACCATCACCTGATGCTGGCGGCTCTACATATGCATCATACGTATGGAATCGCGAAATATCATACTGGATGATGTATCAAAAATAAAAATATATTATGCAAATATATAAGTATATAAATATTATATAAAAAATAAATAAATAATATAATAAAAATGTACACTCAGATGCCGATGGAGTAGCATATGTCAAAGATGTGGGTGACAGTGGAGGCTTAGATGTCGACGATGGAGGTTCCTGAGCAGCCGATGCAGAGGTGGATGGATTATGCTCCGACTGCTCCTCAGATGCTGAACTCCGCATAATCCATCGAGAGGCAGGGATGAAAGCTAGATGATGTTTCAGTGCCATCGTGACCTACAACATTAATGAACATTAACCAATATAACATGTTAAATAATAATCAAAGATATTGCCTAGGTACCATCCGTACAATTACATATAAATATATGGATGCCAAAGATTATGTACACTAATCAATTGATGGGTCTATCACTATGCAATATAATAAATAAAACCAACAAGACAGAGGTTCTCTTAGCGGTCGGCACAGCCCACAGCATGACCTACCGGCACGACACGACCCTCCCTCTCTCTCTCGATCTCCCTCGTCGACGACGGCGGTGCAACCGAACCCCCTCCCTCCCCCTCTCCCTCTCCCTTTTTTAGCTTCGAGTTTCAAAATTAGGTCTGAATACCTGAGATCCATTAGGGTCCAGGTCTGGTACTGCAAGTACGGATCCATCGGATATTCGAATTCAGGTCTGGTACCAGTAATTAAAATTGGATCGAGATCTGAATATTCAGATTCCGACCCGAACCCGACCCATTGACAAGTCTAGTTCAGTGATTAATAAATAATACTATAAAATTAAAATAAAAAATATACCTACGACTATAGAAAGAGGGTTGCACCGAAAGCTCTGAAGGTCACCGACGATGGTGCTAGAGGAAGACGACGGTGCTAAAGATAACCTACAAAATAAGAGCAAGATAGTGAGATAGAGAGAGAAGAGAGAGAAAGAGAAAGAGAAAAGCGAGAGGGAGAGGGGGCCCGGAGGGGCACCATGACGGGAAGGTCAAGGGATGGGGAGGATAGTTGGTGGGTGGTTAGGGATGAGGAGGGCAGGGGCGATGGCAGTCGGGGATGGGGGGATGGGCGGTCGGGCGGCGGTTGGGGATGGGGTGGGTGATCGGGAATGGGGAGGGTGGGCGATCGCGGTCGGGAATGAGGAGGGCGGGGGGCGGCGGCGACGGTCGAGGATGGAAAGGGCGGGGGGCGGGCGGTCGTGGCCAGGGATGGAAAGGGTGGGGGGTGGCGGCGGTGGTCGGGGTGGGGAGGGCAAGGGTTGGGTGGTCGGGAAGCAGCCGGGGATGCGGGGGGTGGGCGGCAGTGGATTGCATGGAGTCTCATCGACGATGGAGAGGAGGGGAGAGAGAGAGCGCACACACCGGAGAAAAGAAAAATTAAAAATTTTTAACCTAACCTATGATAGTGATTTTCGACCCACTCCCATAGATTTATGACAGCAGTTACTGAAAACTGCTGTAATAGATCTACGACAGTGGTTTCATAACCGCTGCCATAGATTTATAATAGCGATTTTCAGTAACTGCTTCCGTAGGTTGAAAATAATTTTTTTTTTATTTTTTTTAAATATTATATAATTTTAAAATTTAATATCTATCTTCATCATTTATTATCTAAATAATTATCATTAGACTATCATCACAAAAAATTACCTCGATCTGATGGCCCTAGCTTTATCGATCAGAAAAATTTAATTTCGATGATCACAAACGATGATGCGATGACTGATAGATGGAGACCTCTAATCGATCCAAAAATCTGTAATGATGATCTCGAGGATATTTATAGCATACCATCAAAGTTTTACTTCAATCAGATATCATTATCATGTTAATTTAGTATGGAATGATTTTGACCGTTAAATTAGAAACAAGCGATCAAAGGGCCAAACGACATCCGATTATAAGATAATTTTTTAGTTAAATGATCTTTGTTATAATTTTAATCATTTTATATGATGATGATAGTAAAATTTAAATTATTTTTATATAAACCGTTCATGTTAAGCAGATATTGCAAAAGTATGAGCACATGCATATAACAACCAACGGAGTTCAAGAATGGTTATTAGGCGACATATAGTTTTAGATCATTTTTAGTCTCATGAGTTGAATTTTATAATCACCATCATAAAAAATGATTAAAGTAGTAGCTAAGATCATTTATAAAAAAATTATCTCATAATCGAACACCGTTTGATCTTTTGATCACTCATTTATCATTTAACGGCCAAAATTAATCTATACTAAATTGATGAAGATAATGAAAACCGATTGAAGTAAAACTTTAATAGTACACTACAAACATAATTGAAATCATCGTTGTAGATTTTTAGATCTATTGAAAGTCTCCATCTATCAGATCATCACATCGTCATTCATGATCGTCGAAATCAAATTTTTCTACTTGATGAAGCTAAGACCATCAGATCGAGGTGATCTTTTGCGATGATACTTTAATGATAATTATTTAGATAATGAATGATGAAGATGAATATTAAATTTTAAAATTATTTAATATTTAAAAAAATAAAAAATATATATTATAGCTGTTATAAATAACTGTTGCCATAGATCAACGTATAGCAGCGGTTACAAGAAATCGTGCTATAAGTCCGACCTATGGCGGCAGTTGTTCTAACCGCTGTCATATATCAGACCTATGGCAGCGGCTAAAAAGAATCACCGCCATAGGTCAGACTATAGCAGCGGTTTTTTGTAACCATTGTTATATATAGGCCGGTCCTATAGCTGCGGTTCTTTGTAACCACTACCGTAGACTCTATTGCAGTAGTATCAAAAACTGCTGCAATAGTATGCACTGTCGTAGACTTTTTTTGTAGTAGTGAGTATTTATAGCCATTCTTCGCTTTTCGTATCACTTTCTTCCTTCTCCATGAAGGCTTACCTATCACAATTGTAAGAGAGTCTCTTGCTTCTTCTTCTTTTCTAGTCTTACCATCGTTCTAGTCGCTCGCTGTCATCCTGGTTCCTTTTTCAGTCATCCCCACCATTTTCAAAGGTTACTTTCTCCTTCCCCTTCTTTTCTTAGCTCTTGCACTTCTCCGTAATCTCCCATTTTCCTTCCATTGCTCCACTTCTCTCCTTGCTTCTTTGTCTTTTCCTCTTCTTTTCTAATGTCGAATTTCAAAAGCAAATTCGGAGGTGGAAGCCATATGAGGGACTAAGGCTCTCGGCCTTCTCACTACTAGGAGATGTTCAAAGATTTTCCTTGGTCATCTACCGAGATGGGTTCTTCTTCTCCTTGTGGTGACTCTTTTTGTGTCCAGAAAATGAGGAATCCATCCTGACTGGCTCTGACCTAGCATGTCTTCGAGATCAGTACCATATCCGAGTTGATACCAGTTGTTGGTTCATAGTCTAGAAGATCAAGTGACCCTCACCCCTAATTGGGAGGGTCATCTCAATATCTACAAGTAGTTTCTTTAGTTTGGACTCTATTTTCCTATTCATCGATCCATTTTTCTGCAATAACTTTGATCTTTATTGTATTGTCCTTACACACCTTATCTAGAACTCTATTCAGATCCTTTGCTTTTTCCTTATTCTCTATGATATCCTCCTCATCTCTTCGAGGCCACCCCTTTTTCGATCTCTTTTCATTCTTAAGAAACACTCTTAGGAAAGAAGCTATTGGTACTTCAGCCCCTAACCCCACTGCCAATTCATCAGTGGGCTTCCTTCTTCCATCCATAGGTAGAAGGATAGATTTTTCTTCTTCTTGGCCGACCATCTATGGGGTTTTAGCCTAATTTAAGGGAGCCTAGTCGATCACTGAACAAAAATGATGTAGTATTGGATGAGGATCGAGAAGATTTTCACCTTCTACTCAATATCGAGATGCTACCTCAGCACCAGCTACTAATCGAGCAGAACTTATATAATGCCAAACTGAGCTCAGTTAATTCTTTAGGTATAGCCTTAGTTTCTCTCCCATCTTTCCTATGAAATTCACCTTTTGTATTATTTGACTTTCTTATTGGTGTTGTAGTTGTGAGGCCTTCTAGCTAAGGCGATATGGAATGCCGCCAAGAAGGGGTTGGCATCGTCTTGAGGGGAGTTTTCTCGAGAGTCCTTGGGCTAGAAAAAATAAAGGAACGAGGCCAGAAGTTATATGGTGCAAAGGGCAGCCCCTGCACCAGCTAGAGTCACCTTACTCCAACCGATGCCGAGATCCCGGGCATCTAGTTCATCTTCGATCGATGGTGAGGATGACCTGATCGTTCTCACAACCATTCCCGTTGGTGCCATCATGCCAATGTCATCGGAGCTAGGTCCATACTAGGCCCTCACTCTATCGGTGCAACACTCATCTATGCTAAAGTCTTTTATTGCTCCTATCGACGCATCATCAGGTGCATTCCAAGGGAAAGCACCGTAACTCCTTCTGAATTTTGTCGGATACCCTCCATCGAACACATTCAATGAAGGCTTCTTCTCCCTAGGAATAAGGCTGCAAACGAGTGATTCCACATTCTAGAGTCCCCAGCTCGCCTAGGACCTATGAAGTCACTACAATAGAACAAATTTTTTGCGACGCAAAAATTTCATCACAAAAAATCACTTTTTGTTGCTAATAATTATTAGCGATGAAAATTCCATCGCTAATTCTTTGTCGCAAAAAATGGGATCGCAAATACTAATTAGCAATGAAAAAAATATTTTCATCGCTAATAATACTTTTTTATGATGAAAATTTTTTGTCGATAATTTTTTTTTCTTAAATTATCAATGATGAAATTATTGCTAATGGAATTCTTTTTGTTGCATCATAAATAACTTTTTTATCGATGAATATAATACGTTAGAAATAATTAATTATCTATGATGTAAATAATCCATCATAGATAATTATTATTTACGATGAATAATTTTTATCATAGAAAATTCTATCATAGATAATTATTATTTATAATGGATTATTTTCATCATTGATAATTATTTATGATGAAAATATATCCATCATAAATAATTTTATTATCTACGATAGATTATTTTCATCATAGATAATTAATTATTTATGATGGATATATTTTTATCATAAATAATTTCATCATAATTTAATTTTTTAAATAAATTATAATTTTTTTATATTTTTATATTTTAATTATTATAATTTTAGAAAATAAAATAAAAAATCCATAAAAAATTCATCATTTCATCCATAAATAATTTTTTTAATTATATAAAAATATAATTATAGAAAATATTTTTTTATAAATATAAAATATCTAAAATAAAAATAAAAATATATAAAAATAGGCAGTCGACCATCAAGCATCGATAGTATGTGGAGAAGAAGAATGGACCAAAGGAGAAAGAGAGCGCTCAGAGAAGCTTGGACCGACGTGCTGCTGTCTGCTCATCATTTTCATCATCTGCTCCATCTATGTCATCCGCTCTATCATCTATGTCTAGAATAGCTGGTATTGATCGACATGTGCAATCAACTCAGCAGCTTGTCTCTGTATCTCTGCTAGTTGGATATCATAGAGAGTAAAGATGTCAGCCCTGGATGGACGTGAAGACGTAGGAGCTCTGATCCCATGTCCTAGTCTTCTAACATAACAGGATCTTGTACCAAGCATCCGATCATAGATCTCCTCATCTATGGATGCAGTTGAGCCCTCTAAAGTAGACTGGAATCTAATGTCTATCATACGATCTTGAAAATTAAATTTATAACTATTCTAAGTTTGCACTGAAAATCAAAATATAAATAAAAAAATAGTTGAAAAAACTTAAAGAAAGCTCCTGACTCTCGATCGTCCAGTCCTCTGACCGTCGCTGATGTGTTTACTAGTAGATCTCAATCCTACTAAAAAGCTTGCCACTCTCTACATCTCTCTATAATTTAAGAATAATTAATAATTTTTTTAAAATAATTAAAAAGTTAATATAATAAATAAAAATTACTTACCATCTATTCTATATGGCAAATGAATGGCCTCAAACCTTCACAATGCGAGACTGTCTATCTTGCCCGATTTACGATATTTTTGGCACATCGATCATGCATAGTTAACATTCAAATTAGTCAATAAATAATTAAATTTAAAAATAATTAATATTTAATTATTAAATTTTTTAGAAATGTTATCTGATTTGTTGGATCCTCGTATGTGCGGCATATGATAGCCTAACCCTCCATAGTGATGTTATTATACGACCGCTGTCGCACTCCCTTCACCTCCTGATCATGTACTATAGCATATCAGTGGCAATGAATGCGATGCCGATACTTCTTGAAATACAAGCATAAATGATCATCTATAGCTCACCGCACTCAATCATGCTCAAAATCAACAATGTCAAAAATAGCCTGCGAATAATAAATATTATAAGAATATAATACTAATTAAATATTTAAATAAATATTATTATCCCTATAAATGGCTATAGAAGACCTTCCTCTGAGGTTGTGTAACCTAACACCTCGGAGCATAACTGTCGCAAATGATGCCCAACTCAATCTGTCATGGTTCACACCATCCTCTAATAGGCCTAGTATAGTCTGACGAAATCTCGATGCGGAGATGTTGTCCCTCGTGCTCACGTCTCTAACGCTCAATGGTGAAATTCTTTGATGGACCTCGCCCTCACCTCCCCACCGAAATAGAATTGCCTAAAAAAATAATAATTAAATTATTAGTATAATAGTCATCTATAAACCTAATAGGTAAAGTAAAATCAAATTTTATTATGTAAAAAATATTGACATACCACTCGGGACCATCTGATCACTCAAACCCGCCTCAATCGAACTTGCCTGTACAGGGCCCTTCAGCGACTCCAATGGTGCAGCAGTGAAAATGGAGGAAGGCTCAGGGGTAGGCTGGGAAGTCGATCGTCGTCGTATCTCTCCTGGCATCATACCTGCAATGCTTAAAGTATGCATATAATTAACTTGACATATAAATGAATGTAATAATCAATAATAATAGTGAAAAATGCATAAATGCTAATGAATATATTTGTATTGCATACCATTATTGCAAGAGAAGATTCAATAAAGAATATAGATCTACATATCAATATCTGTATCCTCCTCGATTTGTAGATCCTTCTCTGAATCATAATAATCGATTCATATATCATCTTCTATCTCATCGTCATTTATGAAATAATCGTTGCCCTCCGAATCATCAAGATTAAATACAAAATTAGTTTCAACTTCATTGGATGGCAGATCAATCCTATTCAAAAAAGTTGTCACTAGTTCTTCATCAACAAGATGCTTGGTTAATGTTTATTCTTCTTCTTGAAAAGCTTCCTCTTCATGTAGATCTGAATTATTGTCCATCTCTAGTCGGGTTGTTATGTCATATACGTCTCTAGGTATTATTCTTTGTACGACATACCAGTCACCTTGATATTTCAGATCCTTTAAATATATTACTTGTTTCGCTTGAGTTGTGATAGGAACGCGATGTTGTCGTTAAGACACCGTGTTTATCAGTTTAATCCGACTTCTTAAAATCATTGAAAATGCGTAGATAGTAGTGAGTCGGGTCGAATCCACAGGAAAGATAGTATTTTTAGATTTGAAATCTTTGATTTTTGAAAAGAAAAAGAAAAAAATTTGAGTTTTTGGAATCAAAAGTGAAGTCGAAAAATTAAAAGATGAAAATTAAAAGGTGCAAAAATTTAAACTTGGTACTAAGATCTACTGGTTAGATCTTAGCATCTACTTGCAAAGCAATAATTTAAAGTACAGAAATTAAATTGTAATAAAAATAAAAAATAAAAAATTAAAGTATAAAAATAAAATTTTTATTAATTAAATTTTTAAAATTTAAATACATGGAATTTAAAAAGAATAAAATAGCCTGATCTCTGATCTTGGATCGATATTGGCAGAAAGATGGTGTAGAAGCTCGGCTCTTCTTTTTGGCATCCGTTGCTTCGAAGCAGCCTTTAATCTATAGCCTGACTTCGCCCTATACCAAAGCTTCACCTTGATCGAAGATATTGATTTTTGGAGGCTTAGGGTTCTTTTTATAGTGCTAGGAGTGCTGGATATTTTTTCTAAAGGCAATATGGCACTAATGGCATTTGTAATCGTCAAAATATAAAAGAATTTGAGTAAAATTTGAATCAAAATAGCTTTGATACATCTCTGATAAATCTGATAAAATTCAGCCATTCAACAAAAATCCAACGATCTAAAAATTATCAAAATCGGATGCGTATTGGCCTAGATCAAGTCGGATTAATTTCTGGTCGTTGGATCGCGCTTGATGGAGGAAATCTGGCCACAAATTATGCGCCTGAGAGTTTGATCACCATCGGAAGCTTTCTGGACCGTTGGATCGTCGCCTGGATCGAGCGCTGTCGTTCGATGGTGATCTGCATGATGTCTGCAACTGAATCAAATCTGAAAGCAACCAAAGTCGTTCGATCCTGACCGCAAAAAACCACAGCCATCCGATCGCGCAATCACTATTCCCATGGACCACATGGACCGACCGTACCGCATACCGCAATCAATCAGTGCTTCTATCATCGAGTGAAATGATCAGATTGTCCTATGAGCCGCGATAAATTTCTGTAGACCCTTTAAGGGTCTAGGTCCGCCACGTGTCGTGCTGTGATTCGTGATTTTTGCTGAACTGGTGGTCCACGCCTGGCTCGTGGACCGGCTGATGGCTTCAACGGCTGAGTCGGCTTTGATGGCATGGCTTGGCTTGGTGGCTCGGCTTATGGAGTCGGTTGAGCCGTTTTCTTTTTTTATTTAATTTTTATTTATTTTATATCTTTAAAAATTCATATCTTTTCTGTTTTAGCTTCGTTTTACTTAAAATTTATTTTGTTGTGATCAAAAAAATGAGCTCTTTCTATTGATAATAAAATTTTATTTTTTTAATTTTTATTATTTTTTAATTAATTTTTTTAATTAATAAAAATATCAATTTCTCAAAAATTATATATAAATTGATTATTAATTCTTAAAAATTAATATCAATTAATTGATAAATTAATACTTTTATTGATGAATTTATGATACTTATCAAGTTGCTAATATTTATGGCTCATTCTGGTACCATGTTCATCTAAAATTTATACTAGTAAAATATGGATCGATATAAATGCCGATCTTCTTATTACTAGTATCCCACCATTCACACCAAAATAAGAATACCAAATTTTTGAACCCATACTTCAATTCTACGATATCTATCAATACACCAAGATATTCAATCTCCTCTTCTCCTTCGTATCCTATCATAGCAATCCCACTATTCTGAGTTCTTCTTTGCATTTCAAGCTCTTTTATATAAAATCTCATTCCTCCAATGATATAAGATGTATAGTAGTTAACCCTTCGATCGAAACCACATGCTAAATTGTATAACTCATCGATCGCACCTTCTTCTTTATTGAAATACTTAGATTTCATCTATAATAAGTCATAAAAAAATTAGTTATTTTAAGTAATTAATTATATAATTATAAAAATATGAAATAATTCTAGTGAAACTTACATAGTCCCTAAATCATTTTGCAAATTCCGTTTTATGCCAATCATCAACATTTTCTTTATTCTTCCTTGATTGTATATTCTTGTGCTCACTACAATAAGTCATCATTTTTAATTTTACATCAATATGAAAAAATTAGTTAGAATACTAAAATTATGCATAGATAATACTTAATTAAATCTTCAACTTTTTCATAATTATTTAGAATATAGAAGTGTGCTTTGGATAGCTCATTCATGTCCATGAACTCATATCTTTTTCCATCCATGGATTGAACCGTTTGTTTGAATATGGACAATATCGGTTCATTGTCATCCCATTCACGATCAGTATTACGATCTGTATGATTGAATTTTATTTTGATATCATCAAGATACATCGAGTAGAATGTGAGACACTTCATAGCAATGTATGCTTCTGCTATGGATCCTTTAGGCCGTGCCTTATTACGGCATACTTTTTTAGGGTACACAAGAATCTACAAATATAAAATAATTTCATAAGTTCTAATACATTTAAAACATACAACTCATATGTCAAAAAGATTATGATTCTTTATCTTTCAATAGGATACATCCACCGATAATATACCGGGCTGGTCAGAAGAGCTTTCTTTGGAAGATGAACAGCCAGGTGCACCATAACATCAAAAAATGATGGTGGAAAGATTTTTTCTAACTTACAAAGAATGGGCACAATATCCTTCTCAAACTTCTCGATTAAGTTAATCTTCAATTTTCGACAATACAGTTCTCAAAAAAATACTTTCAACTCAATCAATGCAGTTTGAACATCACCACTCAGATAGCCACGCATCACCATAGAAAGCAAGTGCTGCATCATCACATGGGAGTCATGACTTTTCATGCTAGAGATATTGCCATCATTGTTACCAACACATCATGATACATTTGAAGCGTAAGCATGAGAAAACTTTACAGTTTTGAACCATCCACAGAAACTCTTCTTCTCCTCACCAAAAAGTGAATAACATGCAGGTGGCATAAAAAATTTATCACCTCGATGAACTAAATACAACTTTGACCGGATTTTCATTTCCTGCAAATCGAGGCAAGCTTTTGAATTATCTTTTATTTTTTCTAGGATGTTCAATACTATACCGATGACATTATCATAAATATTCTTCTCAATGTGCATCACATCTAGGTTATGATGAAATAGTAACTGCTTCTAGTATGGTAGTTCGAAAAATATGCTTTGCTTCATCCAATTTAGCTCAGCTTCAGTACACTTCCGCTTGTGAGTATCCGATATTTTTTCAAATTTCACATTTTCAGTGGCTTCAAATTGTTCTAAAACTTTCAGTCCATTTAACTCTTTAGGTGGCGGACGTCGATCAGACTTACCATCAAAATATTGGTTATAATGAGTCCTCTAAGAGTGATTAGCAGGTAGAAACCATCGATAACCTATAAAGTAAATTTTTCTTCTATGCTTTAAATATATGGAGGATGTATTCTTATTGCATATTGGACATATCAGATATCCCTTGGTACTCCATCCAAATAAGTTTCCATATGTAGGAAAATCATTTATGGTCCATAAAATTGATGCATAACTTAAAATTTCTTCAGTTGACAAAATCGTATGTCTGTACTCCATTTTTCCATAGCTTCTTCAAATCATCGATTAAGGATCGTAGATATACATCAATTTCATTATCTAATGCTTTTGGACCCAGAATCAATAGTGACATAAAAATAAATGGCTCTTTCATGCATTTTCAAGGTGACACATTATATACAACTAGCATCATAGGCCACATGCTGTACGAAGTACTCAAATTATCAAAAGAATTAAATCCATCTATTGCTAGACTAAGCCGAATATTGCGTGGGTCACTCGTAAATATCGGATGCTTTGCATCGAAGTCTTTCCACACTATAGAGTCAGCTAGATGGCTAAGTATGTTCTCCTCCGAAATCCGCTGTTCATGATGCCATCTCATTTTTTCAGCTGTCTTTATGGACATATACAACCTTTGAAGTCTTAGGAATCAATGAAAAATATCTTAAAACCTTATGAGGTATCTTCTTTCTTTTTCTATTATCAGTTTTGTACCTAGGCTCACCACATTGTGGACATTCACTTGCTTGTTCATTTTTCTTGTAAAATAATATACAATCATTTTTGGAGGCATGTATAGGAATATAGCCAAGTCCCAATTTTTTCATATACGTTTTTGCTTCAGTATATGATTTTGGAAGTGTCGATTCATCAAGAAGAGCTGCTTTGATCAATGCTAAATTTTGATCAAAAGACTTCTAACTCCATCGATTCATAGTTTTAATATGAAGCAATTTTATCAAAAACTCTAAATTGGAGAACTTCACATAATTTGGGTAGAGTGGCTCTCGTGCATCCCGAACAAGCTTTGCAAACTGGTCAGAAGTTCCTTCTATCTTGTTGGGGATAAATTTTGCTCTCATCGAAGTCCAGTCTGATGCTTAGCCTAATGCAACTGATAATCCCGAAGGAGCTTCAATTGAAAATTCTTCCTCCAGCGGCCAAACCCCTCAAGTGGTCGAACTCATCTGGCGGTCGAATCCCAACCGAACTTCTTTCGAATTTCTCCTTCGTTCGGACTCCTCCAAGAGCCAAATTCATTTTAGGCTCCTCCTTCAGTCGAATTTCTACATGAGCCAAACTTCTTTCGGATCTCTTCTTCAGTCAAGTTCATCTAGGAGCCGAACTTCTTTCGGACTTCTCCTTCAGTTGAATTTCTACAGAAGTCGAACTCCTTCCGAATCTCTCCTTCAGTCAAGTTCCTTCAGAAGCCGAACTTCTTTCAGACTTCTCCTTCAATCAAGCTCCTTCAGGAGCCGAACTCCTTCCGAACTTCTCCTCCAGTCGGATTCCTACAGAAGCCAAATTCATTCCAGACTCCTCCATCTATCGGATTCCGTCAGGAGTCGAATTCATTCCGGACTCCTTCAATCAAATTTCTACAGAAATCGAACTTCTTCTGAATCTCTCCTTCAGTCATATTTCTTCAAGAGCTTAACTTCTTTCGGACTCTACCTTCAGTTGGATTTTTATAGGAGCCGAACTCCTTCTGGATCTATCCTTCAGTCAAGTTCCTCTAGGAGCCGGACTTCTTTCAGACTCCTCCTTCAGTCGGATTCCTCCAGAAGCCGAATTCATTCCGAACTCCTTCTTTAATCAGATTTCTATAGGAGCCAAACTTCTTCTGAATCTCTCCTTCAGTCAAGTTTCTTCAGGAGCCAAACTCCTTTCGGACTTCTCCTCCAGTCGGATTTCTATAGGAGCCGAACTTCTTTTGAATTTCTTCTTCAGTCGGATTCCTCCAGGAGCCGAATTCATTTTGGACTCCTCCTTCAATCAAATTTCTACAGGAGCCGAACTCCTTCCGGATCTCTCCTTCAGTCAAGTTTCTTCAAGAGCCGAACTCCTTTCGAACTTCTTTTTCAGTTGGATTTCTGTAGAACCCGAACTCCTTTCGAATCTCTCTTTCAGTCAAGTTTCTTTAGGAGCCGAACTCCTTCCAGACTCCTCCTTCAGTCGAATTTCTTTAAGAGCCGAATTCATTTCGGACTCCTTCTTCAATCGAATTTTTATAAGAGCTGAACTTCTTTCGGATCTCTCCTTCAGTCAAGTTCCTCCAGGAGTCGAACTTCTTTCAGACTTCTTCTTCAATCGAATTTCTATAAGAGCCGAACTTCTTTCGGATCTCTCCTTCAGTTGGATACCTCTAGAAAATGAACTCCTTCTGGACTCCTCCTTTAGTCGGATTTCTACAGGGGCCAAACTCCTTCTGAATCTCTTCTTCAGTCAAGTTCTTTCAGGAGCCAAACTCCTACCGAATCTCTATTTCAGTCGAATACCTCCATGAGTCAAACTCCAAGAGCCAAACTTCTGATTTCCTTCAGGAGCTGAATTTCTTTTAGACTTCTCCTTCAGTTGGATCCCTCTAGGAGCCAAACTTTTTTTGGACTTTTTCTTCGATCGAACTTCTCCACTAGTCGGACTCCTCCTGGACTTCTCCATTAGTTGAACTCCATCCATATTTCTTCAGTGGATTACTTTCAGATTTTAATTAGCATTTCTTTCGAATGATCCTCTCTAGTCATGTTCCCTTTAGAAGTCCGAACTTCCTTGGAATTGATGTATGTCAAAGCTCTTCACCAACCAATGCCTGCTTCCTCCGAACTTCGACTATTAAATCTCAACAAATGACCACTTCATGGCAACGGACCCCACTCTCCATAACAAACTCTACATGGCCCTGAGCGGCCCACTACCGAATGACCACATCACAATAATGGATACCTCTCTCTATAATAAACTCCACGTGGTCCAGAGTGACCCACTATCGGATGGTTACGATAAGCTTCATCTATAAAAAGAAATCCTGCAGATATATTTTTTCTAAGCTCTCTTGTTCTTTCCAAAATTCTACTAAATTCTTGTCTGAGCACTTTATTTCTGTTTGCCAGAAGAGCTGACTTGATCGTCGGAGGATCCTACTGGAGCCACCACCACCGACTCTGTATGGGACTTTATTTTGCAAATCATCGATGGTGACTTCTTCTTTCTGGACTCCAGCTCGATCCGATGTCAACCAGATTCTACACCAACAAAATTGGTACTACAGGAAGGGCCCCTCTTTTTCTAAGGTTTTCTTGTTCTAAAAGGAGTGCTCGGCAGTGATCTCTCTTCCTTCTGTCTAGAGTTCTTTTTTGAAAAAAAATACCTTCCAAGAAATCCTTGACCCAGCGATCAACGACCTCTGCAGTCAGATCCCATCCAGTCCTGTCCGCTCTCACTCTAGCCCCGATAACTAAGGCTCCGCCTGCATCCATCGTGGATGCGGAGCAATTCAACCTGCTGGTTTAGCAGATTTACGGTCTTATGGAGGCGATGCAGGCTATACGTCAGCAGACCTTGACCTCGATTCGATCGAAGCAGGCCTCTCTAGAGCCCTATGATTCAGTCTTGGGATGGCCGACTTAGGCTATCCGATCGTTGATCTCCAAAAAGAAAAAGCAAAGGATGGAGGATACTTGCTCGAACCATTACTCGACCCAGGGAAAGGCTTCACACCTGCTCGACCAAAAAATCTTGGAGATCAACGATCGTGAAGATCTTCTTGATCAAAAGCTTCAAAAAATAAGTCGATAAATCAAAAAACTCCGTCATGCTCTCTTCATCCATGGTAATGATATTTGTACTGATCCTCTTTTTTTTCAAACGATTATGCTGGAACCGATCCCGCCGAACTTCAAGCTTCTTCAGTTTGAGAGTTACGATGGGACCATAGACCCGATCGATCATCTGAAAGTCTTTCGAATGATGATGTTACTCCACGACGCGCCAGATGCCATTTTGTATCAGACTTTTTCGTCCATCCTCAAGGGAGCAGTCAGAAATTGGTACTCAACTCTTAAGCCAGATATCATCTTTTTCTTTGATCAGATGAACCATCAGTTTATGGCTTATTTCGTTAGCAGCCAACGTTTTCATTGAGGTTCGGATTTCCTGATGTACATCAAGCAGGAGGAAGAATCCATCTAGGCTTATGTCATCCGATTTAATGCTGCTGCATTGGAGGTCCGAAACTTAGATCAATCAGTTGCAATGGCCGCACTCAAGGGCGGCCTTCAAAAGAATGATTTGCTGTTCTTCCTAAAAAAGAAGTATCCCAAAAATTTTATCGATATGCTAGCTCGGGCTGAAGGTTATGCCCAAGTTGAAGAGGCCTTCAAGGCTAAGAATAATAAAGCCATTGAAGAGTGACGAATCGATGAGCTAGGCAGGCCCGCTGAGGAAGAAAAGCCTCTTGAACTCCCTCTGAGCGCAAGCGAGTCTGAACTCCTCCTCAAGCTCAGAGGCAGGAAAGCCCAGATAGAAGGATGCGGTGGGGTTCTTCCCTCCAAAAATTTTATAACTACATCCCTCTCAATGCTTCAAAAATTCAAATGCTGATGAAAATCAGGAAGCAGCTACCAAGATTGAAAAGGATGCGTACTCACCTCGACAAGCACAATCCTAACAAGTTCTGTCTTTATCATCATGACCATGATTATGATACTGAAGAGTGTATTCAGTTTCAAGATGAGATCGAGGAGCTCATCAGGTGAGGCAAACTTGATCGATTCCTACGACGTCGATCTGAAAGATGGAAAGATCGGTCAAGGGCACTACCACAGCTTGAACCACCAAGGGAGAGGATCAACAAGAAGATCGACCATCTCTCGACATCATCAATACTATCTCAATGAAACTTCGACGAGAAAAGGCCAGCGGATCCAAAGGATCAGTGAAGAGACGGAAGACTGAAGAACTCATAACCTTCACTGAGACAGATGCCCAAGGAGTCCAGTTCCCGCACAATGATGCGGTTGTAATTTCTTTAAACATTGTCGATTATGATGTACGCCATATTTTAGTAGATAATGAAAGCTTAATTGACGTATTATTTTATGATGCTTTATCAAAAATATCCTTACTCAATAACCACTTGAAATCTATGAACTCTCCGTTGGTAGGCTTCACTGGTGATGCCGTGCCAATTGAGGGCATAATAACTTTGACTGTGACTGCAGGGAAACACCCGAAGTCGGTTAAGGCATAGATCAATTTTCTAATCGTAAAGGCTCCATCTGCCTATAATGCTATCCTCGATCGACCTGGGTTGAATACGCTCCAAGTAGTGGTATTGACTTATTATCTAAAGATGAAGTTTTCAATGAGCTGCGGAATTGAGAAGATCAGGGGAGACCAGGCATTGGCAAGATACTGTTATTTCATTACCCAGTAGAAAAATGTCCAGCCCGATCTTTATCCTATCGAGGGGCTGGATACCCATGACGACCTCACCGAGGAGCGAAGTGAACCTATGGAGGATCTCGTATCTATGACCTTAAACGATGGAAACACGAAGCACACTGTACAGATCGACTCCAACTTGGGGGGCGAGGTTCGGGAGCAACTCATCACCTTTCTTAGGAAGAATGCGAACGTCTTTGCTTGAACCCCAGTGGATAGTCAGGAATTGACGTCGAGGTCATGGAACATCGGCTAGCCGTTGATCCTAAGTATCAGTCGGTAAAAAAGAAGATGTACAACCATGCCCCGGAGAGATAGAAAGCAATCACAAAAGAAGTAGGCAAGCTCCTCAAAGCTAGATTCATCTAAAAAGTTAACTATCCGACCTGAATCTCAAATATGGTCCTCGTCAAAAAGGCAAACAACAAATGAAGGATGCATATAGACTTCAAAAAGCTGAACAAAACCTGCCCAAAGGACAGCTATCCTCTTCTCAAGATTGATCAACTGATAGATGCAACATCGGGCCACAAGCTCCTCACCTTTATGAATGCCTTCTCCGGCTATAACTAGATATGGATGGCATCGGAGGACGAGGAGAAAACTGCTTTTGTTATTGATCGTGGACTTTACTGTTATAGGGTTATATGCTTTGGGCTCAAGAATGCAGGAACAACATACCAGTGCCTGATCAATAAGATCTTCAAGAAGTAGATCGACCGTAATATGGAGGTGTATGTGGATGACATGTTCATCAAAAGTCGAGCTTCTATAAACCACCTCGTCAACCTCGAAGAGACCTTCAGTGCACTTAGAAAGCACAAGATGAAGCTGAACCCGACTAAGTGCGCCTTTGGTGTGACCTCAGAGAAGTTTCTAGGATTTATGGTGTCAAGACATGGGATTGAAGCAAATCTAGAGAAAATCTGAGCTATTCGGAAGATGACTGCTCCAAGAATAATAAAAAAAGTTCAGCGCCTGACTGAAAAAGTGGCATCCCTAAATCACTTCATCTCAAGATCGATCAAGCGATGCATGCCCTTCTTCCAAGTTCTCAAGCAACCAAAGAACTTCTGTTGAACGACGGAGTGTCAATGAGCCTTTGAGAAGCTCAAAAACTACCTCGGCTCACCCCCACTGCTGGCAAAGCCCAAACCTGAAGTGGAGTTGTTCTTGTACTTAGCAGTCTCTCCGACGGCCTTGGCAGTAGTTCTGATCGAGGAGGAAGCAAAGATGCAGCGATCGATCTACTACATAAGTCGGATCCTGAGGGATGCAGAGATCAGGTACTCTAAGCTGGTGAAATTCGTCTACTCTCTTTCAATCGCTATCAGAAGATTCCGACCTTACTTTCAGAGGCACACCATAACGGTCCTCATAGATCAACTAATAAAAGTAGTTCTTCATCGAACGGATGCTTCCAGAAGAATCGCAAAATGGACGATCGAGCTCATAGAGTTTGACATCAATTATCGACCCCAACCATCGATCAAAGTTCAGATATTGATAGATTTTATAGTAGAATATACCATTCCTGATGATGCCTAGCTTGAACAGAACGAGATCGGTGCTCTGTTGTCGCAATCGAGCCTCTCCAAAGAGAGTGTCGATCTTTTCGAAAGTTTTTGGACCTTGTACGTGGATGGTTCATCCAACTCCACTGGAGCAGGTGCGGGGTTAGTCTTGGTCAGCCCCAAGGGAGTCGTCATCGAGTACACGCTACGCTTCGAATTCTCTGCAACTAATAATGGGGCCGAATATGAAGCGATGATCATCGAATTAAAAATAGCAAGAAAGTTAAAAGTAGATCGGCTTCAAGTCTATAGTGATTCTCAATTAGTGGTCGATCAAGTTAGTGGCAACTATGAAGCATGGAAGAAAAGTATGATGAAATACCTTGAGAAAGTAAAGAATTTGACTCCGACCTTCGGTAGTTTTAGCATTCGATAGATTTTGAGGGCAGAAAATACAAGAGCCGATCTCCTATCTAAGTTGGCCACTTCAGCTCTAGTTGAACTATCCAAAAAAGTATTTTTCAAAACTCTAAAATGCCCAAGCTCGGAGGAATCATAGTTCGTTATGCAGATGGAGCTTGAGCCGAGCTAGATTGACCCATTAGTTGCCTACCTCAAAGAGGAAGTTCTTCCTCGTGATCCGAAAGAAGCTCAGAAACTTAGGAATCAAGTCTCTCGGTATGTTTTGTATGAGGATAAGTTATATAAGAGATCGTATTCGCTGCCACTACTGAGATGTCTTCGATCTTTAGAGGCCGACTTCGCATTATGGGAAGTGCACGAGAAAATTTGTGGAAGTCATGTAGGAGTTAGGTTCCTATCATAAAAACTACTTTGGTAAGGATACTTTTGGCCGACCTTGTACCATGATTTCATAAAGTATATTAAGAAATGTGACCACTGTCAGAAGAATACGAACCTGTAAAGACAGCCAACCTCCGAGCTTACTCCGCTAAGCGCATCTTGGCCATTTACGCAGTGAAGAATGGACATACTTAGCCCTTTTTCGATGACATCCGGACAACGAAAGTTCCTCCTGATCGCGATCGACTACTTCACCAAATGGGTCGAAGCTGAACCACTAGCAAAAATTACCGAGGCTAAGGTACAGAACTTCGTCTGAAAGTCAATAGTCTGTCGGTTCGGTCTACCTTGAACTCCCATAATAAATAACGAATGACAGTTCACTGAAACAAGGTTCATCGAGTTCTACGAAGACCTAAACATCTTCCACCATCTCACATCTATAGCTCACCCACAGACAGATGGAGAAGCTGAAGTGATCAACTGGATCCTACTGTAAGGCATTAAGACAAGGCTCGATAGAGCAAGGGGGGCCTGGGTGGACGAACTCTACCACATCCTCTGAGTGTACCGAACTACACAAAGGCTATCGATTGAAAAAACACCATTCGTCTTGACTTTTGGAGCGGAGGCAGTCATCCCAATCGAGCTTAAGCTCCCATCAGCGTGGATCATGGCCTTCAATAAGCAGCATAACTCACCGGACCTCAGAGTCAATCTCGACCTACTTAAAGAAAAAAGAGAAGACACCTAGGTTTGTATGGCGATCTACAGGTAGAGGGTGGCCCGATACTATAACTCCAAAGTTAGAGATAAAATATTCAGAGTGTAGGACTTAGTGCTTCGGTGAGCTATCATTTCTCAGCCTCAGAGTCAGGGGAAGCTTGCCCCGAATTGGAAAGGTCCGTATGAAGTAGAAGAGATCGTCCGACCTAAAATCTATCGTATGAAGGAGCTCAGAGAGACGATGCTCCTACGACCTTGAATTCAGAAAATCTGAAGATATACTACCAGTAATTTTCCATCAATAAAACACTTCCATTTCAATGATCTTATTTCTTGGTGCAAAAACTATGTGATAATAGGAAAGAAGCAATCAATAGTCGCCATGTTAGGAATAGGAAGAGAACCTCATCCTAACATGAGCAAGTCGAAGGCCTCGTTCATTTTAGATGAGATGAGAAGAGAGATCCTGACAATGGCCCTTATGCGCCACTATAGTCCGTTAGAAACAGGAGGAGAATCTCGTCCTAACGCGAGCAAAGTCGAAGGCCTTGTTCATTTTAGACGAGATGATGGAGAGGCCCAGACAACGGCCCTTATGCATCCCTACAGCCCATTAGGAATAGGAGGAGAATCTCGTCCTAACGCGAGCAAAGTCGAAGGCCTCGTTCATTTTAGATGAGATGAGGGGAGAGACCCTGACAATGGTCCTTATGCATCCCTACAGTCCATTAGAAATAGGAGAAGAATCTCATCTTAATGCGAGCAAAGTCGAAGGCCTCGTTCATTTTAGACGAGATGGAGGAGAGGATCTGACAACGATCCTTATATGCCCCTACAGTCCGTTAGGAATAGGAGGAGAACCTCATCCTAACGTGAGCAAAGTCGAAGGCCTTGTTCATTTTAGACAAGATGAGAAGAGGAGATAAGATCTTCCTAGACCTCGACTAGAGATGAGATCTCCTCCAAGCTCCTTCGACGTCTACGTCAACAGGAGATAAGATCTCCCCCAAGCTTCAACTTCAACTTCAATCTCGGCTGGAGATAAGATCTTCTCCGAGCTTCAACTTCAACCTCAACTGGAGACAAGATCTCCCACGAGTTTTAACCACAACATCAACAGGAGATAAGATCTTCTTGAATCTCGACTGGAAACAAGATCTCCTCCGAGCCTCAACGTCAACGTCAACCTTGGCTAGAGATAAGGTCTCTCTCGAGCTTCAACCCCAATAGGTGTAAAGCCCAAAAAAGAACTTCAACAGTCGCCTTTTTTGTACTCCCTTCTTTTGAATTTTGAACTCGAAAGTGGGGAAACTATTATTAGGGATAAATTCCGCTCCTACCAAAGTCTAGCTTGATGCTTAGCTTAATGCAACCGATAATTTTGGAGGAGCTTCGATCGTGAATTCTTCCTCCAGCAGTGGAACCCCTCAAGCGGTCGAGCTCATTCAATAGTCGAACTCATCCGACGGTCGAATCCAAGCCGAACTCCTTTCAAATTTTTCCTTCATTCGGACTCCTCCAGGAGCCAAATTCATTCTGGACTCTTCCTTCAGTAGAATTTTTACAAGAGTCGAACTCCTTCTGGATCTCTCCTTTAGTCAAGTTCCTCCAGGAGCCAAACTCCTTCTAGACTCCTCCTTCAGTTGGATTTCTACAGGAGTCGAACTCCTTTCAGATCTCTTCTTTAGTCAAGTTCTTCCATGAGCCAAACTCCTTCCAGACTTCTCCTTCAATCAAGCTCCTCCAGGAGTCGAACTCTTTTCGGACTTCTCCTCCGGTCGGATTTCTACAAGAGGCAAACTCCTAGATTTTTTTTCAATCGAATTCCTCGAGGAGCCGAATTCATTTCGGACTCCTCCTTTAGTCAGATTTCTACAGGAGTTGAACTCCTTCTAGATCTTTTCTTCAGTCAAGTTCCTCCAGGAGCTGAACTCCTTCCAAACTCCTCCTTCAGTCAGATTTCTATAGGAGCCGAACTTCTTTCGGATCTCTCCTTCAGTCAAGTTCCTTCAGGAGCCAAACTTCTTTCGGACTCCACCTTCAGTCGGATTCCTTCAGAAGCCAAATTCATTCCAACCTCCTCCTTCAGTCAGATTTCTATAGGAGCCGAACTCTTTTTGGATCTCTCCTTCAGTTGAGTTCCTCCAAGAGCCAAACTTCTTTCGAACTTCTCCTCCAGTCGGATTTCTATAGGAGCCGAACTTCTTTCAAATTTCTCCTTCAGTCGGATTCATCCAGGAGTCGAGTTCATTCTAGACTCCTTCAATCAGATTTCTACAGGAGCTGAACTCTTTTCAGATCTCTCCTTCAATCAAGTTCCTTCAAGAGCCAAACTCCTTTCGGACTTCTTCTTCAGTCGAATTTCTATAGGAGCTAAACTCCTTCTGGATCTCTCCTTCAGTCAAGTTCCTCCAGGAGTCGAACTCCTTCCGAACTCCTCCTTCAATCGGATTCTTCGAGGAATCGAATTCATTTCAGACTCCTTCAGTCGGATTTCTCTAGGAGTCGAATTCATTTCGGACTCCTCCTTCAGTCGAATTTCTACAGAAGTCGAACTTCTTTCGGATTTCTTTAGGAGTCGAACTCCTTTCGAACTTCTCCTCAAGTCGGATTCCTACATAAGTCGAACTCCTTCTAGATCTCTCCTTCAGTCAAGTTTCTCTAAGAGTCAAACTTTTTTCGGACTCCTTCTTTAGTCAGATTCCTCCATGAGCCAAATTTATTTCAGACTCCTCTTTCAGTCAAATTTTTATTGGAGTCAAACTCCTTTCAGATCTTTTCTTCGGTCAAGTTCCTCTAAGAGCCAAACTTCTTTCAAACTTCTTCTTCAGTCGAATTTCTACTGGAGCCGAACTCCTTCCAAACTCCTTCTTCAGTCGGATTTCTACAGGAGCCAAGCTCCTTTCAAATCTCTCCTTCTGTCAAGTTCCTCCAGGAGTTCTCCAAACTTCTTCCAAATCTCTCCTTCAGTCAAGTTTCTCTAAGAGCCAAACTTTTTTCAGACTCCTCCTCCAATCGGATTCCTACAGGAGTCGAACTTCTCTGAATTTCTCCTTCAGTCGAATTTTTATAGGAGCCAAATTCCTTCCGAATCTCTCCTTTAGTCAAGTTTCTCTAGGAGCCGAACTCCTTCCAAACTTCTCCTCTAGTTGGATTCCTATAGGAGCCAAACTTCTTTCAGATTTTTTCTTCAGTTGAATTCCTTTAGGAGCCGAATTCATTCCAAACTTTTTGTTCAATCGGATTTCTACAGGAGTCGAACTCCTTTCGGATCTCTCCTTCAGTCAAATTTCTCCAAAAGTCAAACTTCTTTCAGATCTCTCTTTTAGTCGGATATCTTCAGAAGCCGAACTCCTTCCGAACTTCTCCTTCAACCGAATTTCTTCAAGAGCAGAACTCCTTCCAAATTTTTTCAAGAGCAGAACTCCTTCTGAACTTTTCCTTCAATCGGATCCCTCCAGAAGTCGAACTCTTTTTGGACTTCTCCTTCGATCAAACTTATCCATCAGTCGGACTCCTTCAGGACTTCTCCATCAGTCGAACTCCATCTAGATTTCTCTAGTGGATTACTTCTAGATTTTAACTAACATTTCTTTCAGATGATCCCCTCTAGCCATGTTCCCTTTAGGAGTTTGAACTCTCTTAAAATTGATGTATGTCAAAGCTCTTCACCAACCAATGTCTGCTTCCTCCGAACTTTGACTATTAAATCTCAACGAACGGCCACTTCATGACAACGGACCTCACTCTTCGTAACAAACTTCACGTGGCCCCGAGCGATCCACTATCGAACGGCCACATCACAACAATGGATACCTCTCTCCGTAATAAATTTCACGTGGCTCCGAACGACCCACTATCGGATGGTTATGATAAGCCCCATTTATAAAAAGGAACCCTTCAGCTATATTTTCTCTAAGCTCTCTTCTTCTTTTCAAAATTCAGCTGAATTCTTGCCTGAGCACTCCATTTTTATTGGCCAGAAGAGCTGACTTGATCATCGAAGGGTCCTACCGGAGCCACCACCATCGACTCTGGATGGAACTTTATTTTGTAGATCACTGACGGTGATCTCTTTTTTTTCGACTCTAGCTCGATCCGACGTCAACTAGATTCTGCACCAACATACCTCATTAATATTGTATTCATGATCAGAACTACCTTGAGATGCACTAGCACTCATGGATATATTTTAGCAAATATCTTGATGTAAATCATCCAATAGTGAACCTATATCACCATGTTTCACTGATTCAGCAGCATCAATATCATCTTCGATATCATCATCATCGTATACAACTTCATTCAGATCATCCTCCTCATGCCATATCCAGCGAGTATGCTTCTTGTCTATATCAAAACGTAGCATATACTCCTTAATAAGTGATATGTGATGATATGCCATATTGATACATCTTTTGCATGGATACTTTTTTCAACTGGCACTATCAGCCTTACACCGTGCAAATTCAATAAAATCTCAAACACCATTTTGATATTCAGGCAAAACAATATCCTAGATGTTGATCCAACTTTTGTCGATATCCATCTGACAATAAAGAATAATGATTCATGAATCCTAACTCCACCAACTTCTTCCTAATAGGTGTGGTCCTATTTCTTTAAAAAATGCATCATTTTTATTGTTGCCATAGCTTTATTTTTTGTTCTATATCCAAAAAAAATCTGGCAGCATCTTCCTACAGTTCTCCAAGTACACAATATAGATGGATCATATATTAACTACATCTAATATGTACTCAAAGAATAAACGAGATAACTACTACTGAATTTTTCATAATAGAACATAGAACACTATGACAACAATAAAATATTGATGCATTTTTTAACTGCCTAAATTGGGGCATCCAAGAACCATTCACAGCGTCTGTTTTAGGGACCCTATGATCGACTCTTGAATAGGAGTCTAAGGTTATATCGAAGCATGCAATAAATCATTAGTAGACAGGATCTAGACTGAATCCCAAATAGGATCTCAGATCAGATCCCGGACAGGATCCAGATCGAAATTGGATCCGTCGGATGATTATGACTCAAATCTTGAATCGAATTTTGGACATGATTTCAGACTGGATCCTGGACAGGATCTCAGATCGAGATCCAACCCGGATCATGATCTAAATCCAGGATGGGATCCCAACTCATATCCCTGATTGAAACTCGATTCGAATCCCAGATCGGATAGTTCATATGCATTAAAAATTAAAATCTTTGATTTATACAAATTAAAATAATAAATCATCATTATAATGAAATACAGAAACTAAATATGGTGGAAAAATTAAACAATAACAAGTAAAAGCATAAAATTATAATTATAAATCTAATTATTTTAATTATAAAAAATATCTAACTTTTAATTATTATTACTACTACTATTGTTATTATAGAGTCTTATTTTTTTATTTATTAAAATTTCATAAATTACTAAGGACTAAACCCCCCACGGGCCCTCCGCCCCCCACCTGTCGAAGCCCTCCACCCACTGCAGCTCCCCTCCATCGCCCACCATCCACAGCTCCCCACTCGAGCCATCACCGCTGTCGGTGGATGCCCCATGCACCTCCATTTGCCCCCCACCCATAGCGGCCCCTTCTCGGCCCTCCAGCCATGCACCGCCTACGTACCCACCGCAGTCCGACCCCATCCCCTGCGGCTCTCCTCCGTCGCCCCACCACTCGTGGCCTCCCACCCGACCCATCACCGCCGCCCTTTCACTCCCCATGCACCCCCTTCCAGCCCCCACTAGTCGCGGCCCCCCAGCCCATGCACCGCTCATGTACCCATCGCGACCCCCACCCCCTACGGTGCCCCTCCACTGCCCACCACCCACGACCCCCCACCCGATTCATCGATGCCGCTCCATGTCTCCTGCACCCCCCTCTGCCTCATACCACCCATCCCGTCACTACCGCTCCTCAGCGCCCCACCCCCTGCGGTGTTGGCCCTCCGCGCACCTCCCACCACTAGCGACCACTAGGCCCATTAACCGCCACGCACGGCCTACAGTCAGCACCCACCCTCTACGCCTCGTCGCCCACCATCGGCCACTGCACGACAACACATGTGGCCTCTAGATCGAAAGAACAAATAAAAGAAAATTCTATCCCACGGCTGGCCGACTAGGATCGAATTAAGTTACCTGTGATTGGTTCAAGCATAATGGCAGCGAGAAGTATGGCATCGGCAACGACAGTGACAATGGCGGCGACAATGACGGCGACGATGAAGGCGGTAGCAGCAAAAAATGCGACGTCGGTCGGTGGAAGCCCAGGAGGGAGAGAGAGAGGACGAGGGGAGACGAGAAGATTTTGGGCCGAGAGAGAGAGGATTTTGCGGGAGTGGGGAGAGATATTTAAAGACTTTTAGCGATAAAAATATTTACGATAAAATTTTCGTCGCTAAAAACCTTATTTACAATGGAAAAAAAATTTTCATCGCTAATGTTTTTTATTTGCAACGATAAATTTTGTCACAAATACTTTCGTCACTAATAATTCCTTCCAAATATTTTTCTAAAAAAAATTTTTCACTCCAAAAAAATATTAAAATAAGTTTCTTATGATGAAAATAAATTTTTATCGCTAATCATAATTATTTATGACTAAATATTCTATCATAAAAGCTTTCATCGCTATTAATTATTATTTATTTATGATAGAATTTCTTTTACATCGTAAAAAAATGATTATTATTGATGAAAAAATTTCATCACTAATAATTCATCGCAAATACTTCAACAAAATTTTAAGATTAAAAAAATATGGACTATTTTAAAAATAAAAAAAGGAAAAAAATATGTCATGCATGGCTAATGCGATGGGGTCAAGGTGTGCGAGCGTGTCCACTGTTAGCTAGCCTACAAGCCAATTAATATTTTTTCTAATTTTTGAAGAATTAATATTTTTTAAAATTAAAATTTTTATTTTTTTTAAATATTATATAATTTTAAATTTTAAAGTTCATCTTCATCGTTCATTATTTAAATATTTATCATGCAAGCACTATGATAACAATAAAATATTGATGCATTTTTGAACTACCCAAATTGGGGCATCCAAGAATCGTTCACAGCGTCTGTTTTAGGGACCCTATGATTGACTCTTGAATAGGAGTCTAAGGTTATATTGAAGCATGCAATAAATCATTAGTAGATAGGATCCAGACTAAATCTCAAATAGGATCTCAAACTAGATTTCGAACAAGATCCAGATCAAAATTGGATCCGTCGGATGATTATGATCCAAATCCTGAATCGAATCTCGAACATGATTTCAGACTGGATCCTGAACAGGATCCCAGACTGAGATCCAACTCGGATCATGATCCAAATTTCGGATAGGATCCCGACTCATATCCCTGATTGAAACTCGGTTCGAATCCTAGATGGAATAGTTCATATGCATTAGAAATTAAAATCCTTGATTTATGCAAATTAAAATAATAAATCATAATCATAATGAAATACAGAAACTAAACATGGTGGAAAAATTAAACAATAACAAGTAAAAGCATAAAATTATAATTATAAATCTAATTATTTTAATTATAAAAAATATCTAACTTTTAATTATTATTACTACCACTATTGTTATTACAGAGTCTTTTTTTTTATTTATTAAAATTTCATAAATTACTAAGGACTAAACCCCCACGGGCCCTCTGCCTTCCACCTGTCGAAGCCCTCCACCCACTACGGCTCCCCTCCATCGCCCACCACTCGTAGCTCCCCACTCGAGCCATCACCACTGTCGGTGGATGCCCCATGCACCTCCATTTGCCCCCCACCCATAGCGGCCCCTTCTCGGCCCTCTAGCCTTGCGCCGCCTACGTACCCACTGCGGTCCACCCCCACCTCCTGCGGCTCTCCTCCGCTGCCCACCACCCGTGGCCCCCCACTCGACCCATCACCGCGTCCTTTCACTCCCCATGCACCCCCTCCACCCCCTACTAGTCACAGCCCCCTCGGCCCCTCAGCCCATGCACCGCTCATGTACCCATCACAACCCCCCACCCCCTACCATGCCCCTCCATCGCCCACCACCCACGGCCCCACCCGATCCATCACCGATGCCGCTCCATGTCCCCTGCAACCCCCCTCTGCCTTACACCTTCCATCCCGTCACCACCGCCCCTCAGCGCCCCACCCCTTGCGGCGTTGGCCCTCTGCACGCCTCCCACCACCAGCGACCACCAGGCCCATTAACCACCACGCATGGCCTACAATCGGCACCCACCCTCTGCGCCTCGTCGTCCGCCATCGGCCACTGCACGGTAACACATGTGGCCTCTAGATCGAAAGAACAAATAAATGAAAATTCTAACCCACGGTCGGCCGACTGGGATCGAATTAAGTTACTTATGATCGGTTCAAGCATAATGCCAGCGATAAGTATGGCATCGACAATGGTAGTGATAATGGTGGCGAGTACGGTGGCGGCAATGACGGCGACGACGAAGATGGCAGCAGCGAAAAATGCGATCGTCGGTCGGTGGAAGCCCAAGAGGAGGGGGAGAGAGAGGACGAGGGGGAGAGAGAGGGGAGATGAGAAGATTTTGGGCTGAGAGAGAGTGGATTTTGTAGGAGTAGGGAGAGATATTTAAAGACTTTTAGCGATAAAAATATTTACGATGAAATTTTCGTTGCTAAAAATCTTATTTATGATGGAAAAAAATTTTTCATCGCTAATATTTTTTATTTGCAATAATAAATTTTGTCGCAAATACTTTCGTCACTAATAATTCCCTCCAAACATTTTTCTAAAAAAAATTTTTCACTCCAAAAAAATATTAAAATAAGTTTTTTATGATGAAAGTAAATTTTTGTCACTAATCATAATTATTTATGACTAAATATTCTATCATAAAAACTTTCATCGCTATTAATTATTATTTATTTATGATAAAAAAAATTTTATGTCATAAAAAAATGATTATTATCGATGAAAAAATTCCATCACTAATAATTCATCGTAAATACTTCGACAAAATTTTAAAATTAAAAAAATATGGACTATTTTAAAAATAAAAAAAGGAAAAAAATATGTCATGCATGGCTAATGCGATGGGGTCAAGGTGTGCAAGCGTGTCCACTATTAGCTAGCCTACAAGCTAATTAATATTTTTTTCTAATTTTTGAAGAATTAGTTTTTTTTTAAAATTAAAATTTTTATTTTTTTAAATATTATATAATTTTAAATTTTAAAGTCCATCTTCACCATTCATTATTTAAATATTTATCATGCAAGCACTATCATAAAATATTGCCTCGATCAGATAGCTCTAACTATGTAGATTTATAAAATTTTATTTCAATAGTCACGAATGACCGCATGATGATCTGATAGATAGAAATCATCGATTAGTTCAAAAATTTATAATGATGATATCTATAATATTTATAGCACACTAGCAAAATTTTACTTCAATCGGATATAATTATCATAGTTAATTTAGCATGGAATGATTTAGACCATTAAATAAAAAATAAGTAATTAAAATATTAATTGGCCTATGTTCATTAGATGATTATTTTAGATAAATGATCTTTGCTGATAGTTTGATCATTTTTACGGTAGCGATCGTAAAAAGTAAACCACATGTATATAAATTATCTAAAAGTACACATCTCCTAATATACATTCTTAAAGTTTCTTAGCAATTATACTTATGCTTTTATAAAATATACTTAATATGGATAATTCATATACGTAGAGTTTAGGTTTTACAATCATCATCGTACAGATGATTAAAATAGTAACAATGATCATTTATCAAAAAATTATCTTATAATCGGATGTAGTTTGATCTTTTGATCACTCATTTTTTATTTAACGATCCATATCATCTCGTGCTAAATTGACTATTATAATTATATTCAATTAAAGTAAAATATTGCTAGTATACTATAAATATCACAAAGATTATTGTTATAAATTTTTGGATCCATCAGTGATTTTTATCTATCATATCATCATACGATCGTTCATGACCATCAAATCAAATTTTATCGATCTGCACAACTAGAGCTACCAGATCAAGATGATATTTTGTGATGGTGGTTGCATGATAATCACTTAAATAATGAACGATGAAGATGGGCTTTCAATTATAAAATTATATAATATTTAGAAAAAAATTTAAAAAGTGATTTATTATCGATAGAAATTAATATTTCATCATAAATAATTGATTATTAACGATAAAAATAAATTATTATAAATAAACTATCATTAATTAATCATTTTTAAAATTTAAAAAAGTTATTTATTAGCGACGAAATCTTTTGCGTCGCTAATAATGATTATTTGAGATGAAACATTAAGTTCCATCGCAAATAATGCATTATTTACGATGTAAAAGATTTTATTGTTAATAAATTATTTTTTTTAATTTTTAAAAATGATAAATTAATGGTCGCTTATTAGTGATAAAAATTTTTCATCACAAATAGTGATTATTTACGACGAAACTTAGTATTTCATTATAAATAATAGATTATTAGTGATGCAATATTTTCATTGCTAATAAATTATTTTTTTAATTTTTTAAAATAATTAATTAACGATCGCTTATTAGCGATGAAATTTTTTCATCGTCAATAGTGCATTATTTATGATGAAAGTTTATATTTCATCATAAATAACTGATTATTAGCGATGTAATATTTTTGTCGCTAATTAATTATCTTTTTAATTTTTAAAATGATCAATTAACGATCGATTATTAGCAATAAAATTTTTTCATCGCTAATAATCAATTATTAGCGACGAAACTTAATGTTCCATCAAAAATAATTGATTATTAGCAACGAAATTTTATTTTCATCACTAATAAATTTTATTAGTGATGTAATTTTTATTTCATCACTAATAATTTTATTTATAATAAAATTTTTTTATTATAAATAAATTTAGCGTAAAAAGTCATATTTCTTGTAGTGGGTTGACTTTGCTGCCAGTCGATTAGGAGGCGAGGAAGGATCATCCTATAGACGAGATCATGTCATCCTCTTGCACAGCACTTGTTGAGGTAAGCCGACTTTATCCTTTTTCTTTTGTTCTCATTAATGCTCCAGTCTCTTTACTTAGTCGCTTTTTCTGTACCTTTTTGTAGCTGATGCATGATGTGGCTATCATGAGACTGACCAGCTTCAGCCGACTCAAGCATTCTTTGCAAGAGAGGGCTCAGGCTACCAAGGCCCAAACCGAAGTTGCAGAGGAGTTGCTTAGAGAGGAAAAAAAGTGGAAGACAGAGACTGGAGGAGAGGGTCCAGCTTGATACTAAACTCATGGTTGCTTAGAAGAATGCAGCCAAGCTTGAGCCCTATCTCCCAAGGGTGAAGAAGACCATTGTGGAGCTCAAGAAGGAGCTCGTCCTTTACCAACCAACTCTCATGGCCCTAAAGGAGAAAAAGATAGATGTTGAACAAGCTGCTCGAGTTGTTGAAGAGAAGGTTGTAGCTATTTGAGGCCGCCGCCAAAGATGCCGCTACTCAAGTGATCTTCGATTACAAAGAATCTCAAGATTTCAAATAGGAGTTTACTGAAGGTGTGGCAAAAGTGTACCAGATCTGCTTCAATGATTGCAAGGCTTAAGTTGCCCTGATGTTCCCTGATTTGGATTTGAGCAAGCTCGGGGACAAAATCGAGGAAGGTTCCAAAACCACTTTGGAGAAGCTAGAAGCCAAGCCTGCTGTAAGGATTGAGCCCAAGCCCATTGTCGAGATCAAGCCCATCACTAAGATCAAACCTGCTGCCAAGATCGAGCCCACCATAGATGTCGAGCTCATCACAGACGTCAAACTCCTGACTACATCCCATGTTGAAGTTCCTAGCGCTTCTCCAGAGGCTTAGCCTTTTCTCTAATACTTTTCTTCTTTTTTTTTTTTTTGAACTTTTTGTAATGAAGAAAAGACTTGTAATGACACTTTCAACTTAATGAAAAGTCTACCTTTTGGCCAAGGCATTCCTCTTCTTTCTTTTGTTGCTCACTTCTTATTTCTCACAGCTGACTTCTTGTCTTTTCAGTGAGTGTCCGATCGACTATGATCATTTTAGGGCTTCTATGGAGGAAGAAGATTCAGGAAGCTGATTCTTGGGTGAGAGTTGCCGAGGAGGAGATGGTTGAAGAGATGAAGAAGGCCACCAAAGAAGTGGAGGAGGCCATTGAGAAGGTAATTCAACTTGAAGCTGAGATCTTAGCCATCATTGAGAGATAGAATTTTCTTAGATACCTGATTAAAATAAACAAGTCGGTAGTTGGAGAGTTGTGGAAATATTTTGATGACATAGTTGAGGTATATAAGTCGGCAATAGGTGAGCTCACTAAGACCTACAAGGACATGCTCAGAACATAAAGATCAGTAGCAGAAGAGCTCCGAGAGAAGGTAAGACTGATCGAGAGATACAAATTGCCATGGAGAGGACTAAAACTTTGGTTAAGGCCGTATAAGCTTATTGATATGCTTACAACCATAGCTTTGATGAGCGTAAGGCCCTGATCCAATGGCTTGGTTTAGCCAACATCAATCTCCTAGTCCCTTAGATGTCAGTAGAGGCAGGTGGTTTCGGATGAAGCTTTCCAAGGAGTCAAAGGTGCAAGCACCGTTGAGGTCTGGGGTTATATTTTTGTTTTCACAAGCACAATCAATAATGGCAAATAATAGCCCAATAGAAGTAGAAAAATTAAGCAAGCAAGAGAATAGTAATACGAAACTTTTACGTGGAAAATCCTTTAAGAAAGAAACAACCACACAACACTAAGCGAAAATCAATTAATCAATGATATGAAGAGTAAAGAAAATAGTACAGAATTTGCCATGTTACTTTCGAAAAATATTTCAAAAATAGTAATGTAGTAAAAAATAATTAATCTAATTAATTATCCACTGATCATATTAGATTATTTAAGTCTATATATTAGGATCTAAACATAATATGCATGCATACATTAATAGATCTGAAAATAAAATTATGTAATAAACTATTTACTACATCTACGTGTTCAGAATACAATACCTTTTCATGAGTAGTCGATCACCATAATTTGAGTCTACTGAATAATGCTCTGATATCACATCATAGCCGCACACATGTTTGGCCTCTATGGTTGGTCTACATAGAGCTTCTGATCTCGATCAGTCCTACTGGAGTGCTAGCTCCTCGTTGAAATCTTCAATGGTTGATCACGATCGATCCAATCAATCGTATACTTTATTATTTTTTAGATATTCTAAAAAATTAAAATATAAATATTAGAGGATGATGAAGATGTATTTCAAATTTGGTGGCGATCTGATGCTCACAGCACTCGATCTCTCCACCCGAATCTAGATTTCTAAATCTAAAATTTCAATCGATCCAAAAATTCTGACACACTAAAAATCCTATCACGCCCTCTCTATGTGGAGTTTTTTCATGAAATAATTTTTTATGAAAAGATAACTTTTAGATTTATAATCCATATTTAGATCATATCTAAAAATAGGATATCCTTAGAGGTGAAAATCATAAGAGAAGAGAGGCATAAAGAAAAAGAAATTTTTACCCAAATACTCTGAAATTTTTACCACTAATGCTAACTCCTACTGCTATACGTACAAAAATTCTCATAATTTATTGACATGAATACCATGGAAAAATAGCATAGAAAATGATAAGGGTCGAGTGGTTGAGAGATTTTAACCATTCACTTGATTTCAAAAATCAAATAAGCCTCTTATCCTTATCCAACGCCCCTTCCCTTATGTTTAACATGCAGAAGGACTCTCCTTCTGCGTGCATATTTTTTATTTCTAAAAAAATATTTGATACACAAAAGGGAGGGCATGGAAAGCAGAGTGCAAAATCCAAAAATGGTGGGTGCATGGAAGAATTTAAATTCAAACTTTATTTGACTTGGTCCTAATTGATTTCAACTAAACTAATTAATCTAGATCCAATTAAATCAGATAAAACCTAACCAAATTAGGCTTAGCCTAATTCAATAAAATTCTAATCAAATTAAAAATTAATTAGATCTATGTTTTGATCAAATCAGGGTCAAAACTTTCATAGTGATTAGGTCATCTCATAATCTGATTAGGTCAAATTCTATCGAACTTGATTGAATTTTCATTGTTCAATCAAATTAAGCTAATTAGTAATCAAATTGCTAATTAATTCTCTAAAAATATCTAAGTCCAAATCGAATGGGTTACTAGGCAATAGAGTTCTATCAATATGAAACTCTTGAAAAGTCCTAAATCAGTGAGACTCTTGAACCTAGTATTCCAAAAGAATTGAACTCACGATCATAGAGTCTTAGACTAGTAGAACTCTTGATCAGAGAGTCCCAAATGAGTATGATTCAAAGTTTCAATCTAGTAAGACTCTTGGTCATGGAGTTCCAGTCCAATGGAACTCTTGATCATAATATCCTAGATTATCAAAACTCATGATCAGAGAGTCCCAAACAAGTAGGACTCAGAGTCTCAGTTCAGTAGGACTCTTGGTCATAGAATCTCAGTCCAGTAAAACTCTTGATCATAGAATTTCAGACCAATGAAACTCTTGATCAGAGAGTTTTAGATAAGTAGGACTCAGAGTCCCAGTCCAATAGGACTCTTGGTCACAGAGTCCCAGTCTAGTGGAACTCTTGATTATAGAGTCCTAGAAGAATGAGACTCTTGATCAGAGAGTTTCAGATAAGTAGGACTCAGAGTTTCAATCTAGTAAGACTCTTAATTATAGAGTCCCAATCTAGTGAAACTCTTGACCATAGAGTCCCAAACTAATGGGACTCTTGATCAGGCATCAGATCAGGTAGGAACTTCTAATATGTATGACCCCGTAGGTCCGAACCTAAGTCAATAGCACAGAAACTAATTTTTATACTAATCGAAGTGACTATCTAGCAATGGTATCCGATGTCTGGATAGGTCGAATAATCACAATCACAACATTCAGAACCCACGCGAATATGGTTATAGTATAATTCATTCCTATGACCTCTATGTAATAGATGACTCAGGATTAGACTGTCAATCCTAGAAAATACATCCATGTCGTATCTCAAAGCAATTAGTTCTGTGACTCCTCACTAAGACTACCCTGGCTATGATTTTGCTAAATTGAAACACAATTGATCACAGCTCTTGAAATCAGGAGTGGTCAATCCCATCTTGATACATGCACCGACTCCATAAGTACTTGACTATGCCCAAAAATCTTTCATCACTGAATTAAAAATTCAGATAGTCCGGCATCAAAATATAGTGAGTTGCTTGGAAGTCACTGTGGTGATCTCAGATCGAAGGAACATTTATACTCATATTCCATCGAAGCTAATCTTGACAGGAAAAAAGCCTCGGAGTTGGTCACGTTCAGTATAGATGTATCCATACATCTCACTTGCATGCTATATCAGTGTCTCAACACTTCTTGATTATGAGGACAATCAATCTATATGGCACACAATGATCTATACTTGATAAACGTTATCATCCTAAGTAACAACGTATCATTTGGTCATAAATTATTTAAGAACTTATTGATGTAGAATCTAATCGACGTCAGGATAAGCTGGAGCGAAGGAGGATGAGGTCACTATCGAAGATATGCAAAATAAAATTCCATCCAGAGTCGGTGGTGGTGGCTCTGATAGGACTCTCCGATGATCAAGTTAGCTCTTCTAGCCAACAGAAATGGAGTGCTCAGACAAGAATTTGATAGAGTTTTAGGAAGAAGAAGAGAGCTTAGAAAAAATGTATTTGGAGGATCTTTTTTTATAGACAAAGCTTGATTGATGGTGACAGCTGCAGCCGTCTGACAGTGGATCGCTCGAGGCCTGATGGAGTTTGATACGGAGAGGAAGATATCGTCAGACTGATAGTGACAGCCATACCATCCAGTAGCGGGCCACTCGAGGTCTGGTGGAGTCTGTCATGAAGGGAGGCGTTGCCTGTAGCATCGTCTATAGCAGACTGATGGCGATCATTTATCAAGATTTAATGATCATAGTTCAGAGGAAGTAGGCATTGGTTGGTAAAGAACTTCGATATATATCAATTCTAGAGAAGTTTGGACTTTCAAAAGAAATATGGCTAGAGGAGATCATCCGAGAGGAATGCTAGCTGAAGGAGAGATCTGAAAGGAGTTTGGCTCCTGGATGAGTTCGATCGAAGAAAAAGTTCGGAAGAAATTTGGCTCCTGTAGAAGTCCAACTGAATGAGAGATTCAGAAGAAATTTGACTCATATAGGAGTCCGACTGAAAGAAAAGTTTGGAAGAAGTTCGGCTCCCGTAGGAGTTCAACTAAGGTCTGACCAATGAAGGGGTTCGACCACTGGGGGAGAATTCTTGATTGAAGCTCTTCCATGATTACCAATTGCATTAGGCTAAGAATCAGACTAGACTTCGATGGAAGTAGAATTTATCCCCAATAATAGTCCCTCCACTCTCAAGTTTGGAATTCAAAGGAAGGGAGTATAAAAAAAATGACCATCGAAGTTCTTTTTTGGGCTCTGCATCCACTAAGGTTGAAGCTTGAGAGAGATCTTGTCTGCAGCCGAGGTTGATGTTGAAATGAAAGCTTGGGGGAGATCTTATTTTCAGACGAGGTTGAAGTTGAAGTTGAGGCTCGGAGGAGATCTTGTCTTCAGCCGAGGTTAAAGTTGAAGTTGAGGTTTGGAGGAGATCTCATCTTTAGCCGAGGTTGAAGTTGAAGTTGAGGCTCGGAAGAGATCTCATCTTCAGCCGAGATTGAAGGAGATCTCATCTCCTGTTGATGCAGACGTTGAGCTTGAGAGAGATCCTATCTCCAGTCGAGGTTGAAGTTGAAGTCGAGGCTCGGGGGAGATCTTGTCTCCAATCGAGGTTGAAGTTAAAGTTGAGGCTCAGAGGAGATCTCATCTCCAGCCGAGGTTAAAGTTGAAGTTGAGGCTCGAGGAAGATCTCATCTCCAACCAAGGTTGAAGGAGATCTTATCTTCTATTGACGCAAACGTTGAAGCTTGAGGGAGATCCTATCTCTAGCCGAGGTTGAAGTTGAAGTTGAGGCTCGGAGGAGATTTCATCTCCAACCGAGGTTGAAGGAGATCTCATCTCATGTTGATATGGACTCTGAAGCTCGAAAGAGATCTTATCTCTAGCTAAGGTTGAAGGAGATCTTATCTCTTGTTGATGTAGACTCTAAAGCTTGGAAGAGATCTTATCTCTAGTCGAGATTGAAGGAGATCTTATCTTCTGTTGATGTAGACTCTGAAGCTCGAGAGAGATCTTATCTCTAGCCGAGGTTGAAGAAGATCTTATCTTCTGTTGACGTAGAAGCTCGGAAGAGATCTTATTTCTGCTTGAAGCAGATCTTATCTCCTGTTAACATAGACTTTGAAGCTTGGGAGAGATCTTATCTCTAGCTCAGATTGAAGGAAATCTTATCTTCTATTAACATAGACTCTGAAGCTCGGGAGAGATCTTATCTCTAGCCGAGGTTGAAGGAGATCTTATCTTCTATTGACGTAGACTTTGAAGCTCGAGAGAGATCTTATCTCTAGCCGAGGTTGAAGAAGATCTGATCTTCTGTTGACATAGATTTTGAAGCTCAGAAAATCTTATCTCTAGCCGAGGTTGAAGGAGATCTTATCTTCTCTGTTGACGTAGACTCTAGAGCTCGAGAGAGATCTTATCTCTAGCCGAGATTGAAGGAGATCTTATCTCCTATTGATGTAGACTCTGAAGCTCGAAAAAGATCTTATTTCTAACCGAGGTTGAAGAAGATCTTATCTCCTGTTGACGTAGACTTTAAAGCTCGGAAGAGATCTTATCTCTAGCCGAGATTGAAGGAGATCTTATCTCCTATTGACATAGACTCTGGAGCTTGGAAGAGATCTTATCTCTAGTCGAGATTGAAGAAGATCTTATCTTCTATTGATGTAAACTCTGAAGCTCAGAAGAAATCATATCTCTAGCCGAGGTTGAAGAAGATCTTATCTTTTGTTGACGTAGACTCTAGAGCTCGAAAGAGATCTTATCTCTAACCGAGGTTGAAAGAGATCTTATCTCCTATTGATGTAGACTCTAAAGCTCAGAAGAGATCTTATCTCTAGCCGAGGTTGAAGAAGATCTTATCTCCTATTGACGTAGACTTTAAAACTCAGAAGAGATATTATCTCTAGCCGAGGTTGAAGTACTTCGATTTGCTCATATTAGGATGAGGTTCTCCTTCTATTCCTAACATGGCCACTATTGACTGCTTCTTTCCTATCATCACATAGTTTTTGCACCAAAAAATAATAATATTAAAATGAAAGAATTTTATTGAAAAAAAATTACTGACAGCACATCCTCAGATTCTTTATGTTTTAGGATCGTGGGAGCATTGTTCCCCCAAGTTTCTTCAGACGATAAGTTTCAGGCCAAACGACCTCCTTTATTTTATGCTGGCCTTTTTAATTTAGAGCAAGTTTTTCTTGGCTTTAAGACTGAAAGATGATGGCTCGCCGAAGTACTAAGCCCTCCCTAGAGATAGCATTAATAATGTCGAGAGATGGCCGACCTTCTTGTTATTCTTCCATCATTGATGGTTCTGGCTATGGTAGCGCCCTTGACCGATCTTCTCCTGCTTCAGACTGGCATCTGAGGAATCGACCCAACCGATCTCTCCTGATGAGCTCCTCGATTTTGTCTCAAAATCGAATGCATTCTTTAGTGTCATGATCGTGGTCACGATGGTAGAGGCAGTACTTATTTCGATCATGCTTCTTTGAGGGAGATAGTAATTCTTCTGATCTTCGTAGCTAATTCTTAATTTCCATCAGAACTTAAGTTTTAGGAGCATTAAGGGGGGCGTAGTTACGAAACCTTCTGGAGGGAGAATTTTTTTGTGCCCTTCTATCGGAGCTTCCTTGATGACGAGCTCGAGAAGAAGTTTGGACTTGCTTATGCTTGAGGGGAGTCTGTGAGTACGGTCGAACTTCACTCGGCCCTCCATCGATAGTGGGTCTATTAGACTCGTCTGTCCGTCGCTCTCCTGTGGTTTCTTTATCCTTCAACTTGAAGGCTTCTTCCATACGGACATATCCCTCAACCCAAGCTAGCAGATTGGTAAAATTTCTGGGGTACTTCTTCTCTAGGAAGAACAGCAAATCATTCTTCTGAAGGCCGCCCTTGAGTGCGGCCATTACAATAGACTGATCTAGATCTCGAACCTTCAATGCTGTAGAATTAAACTGGATGACATAAGTTTGGATGGATTTTTCCTTCTTCTGCTTGACATTCATCAGAAAATTCAAACTTTAGCACAGACGTCGACCGCTGACGAAGTGGGCCACGAACTGATGGCTCATTTGATCAAAAAAAAAGATCGTACCTGACTTTAATATCGAGTACCAATTTTTTGCTACTTTCTTTAAGGTAGATGAAAAAGCTCGATATAATATGATGTCTGGTGCACCATGGAGTAGCATAATGGTCCGAAAGACCTTCAGATGATCAACCGAATCAGAGGTTCTATCGTAGCTTTCAAATTGAGGGAGCTTGAAGTTCGATGGAATGAGCTCTTACATAATTCAGAGAGAGAAAGAGGGATCGGGGCAGACGTCGTCACAGCGAGCCGAAATGATATGGCAGAATTTCTCAATCTATCGATCCATCTTTCATAGTTTGTGATCGAGGACGTCATCTTGATCGCAGATCTTAGATGACTTTTAACTATAGATGGAGAGGATCTCCTCTAGAGAGAATCATAATCCGAGCATGGATCCTCTGCTCTCTATTTTTTCTTTCCAAGGGCGACGAGTATGCTAGTCCAAGTGCTCTTCCTTGGGATCGATTTTCGACATCCTGATGGTGAATTTTTGGTGGAGTCACTGTCGAGGGCTACCACATGGTCTGCACCATTTCGATGAGGTCCTAAATCTGCTACATCAGTAGGTTAAACTACTCTAAATCTACTATGGCCGCTGATGGAGGTGGAGGTTGAAGTATCGATGATGGAGTAGGAGTGGATGGATCTGGCTCAGATCTGACTGTAGAAGTAGTAGATCTCTGGATATTCATCTTCTTTTGAGGCATTTCTTGGAATTGAGAAAGAGGATGGAGATGAACCTTAGAGAAGAAGGTCGGTAGGATCGGTTGAGCACTTCTTTAAGAATAAGGGTACCTCAAAGATAGAGGTCCTTCTTCTAGCGTCAATTCTGTTGCTGTAGAATTTGATCGATATCGGAATGAGCTAGAGTGGAGGAGGATGAGGTCACCATCGGAGATCTATAAAATAAAGTTTCATCCGGAGTCGATGGTGGTGGCTTCGATAGGATCCTCCGATGATCAAGTTAGCTTTTCTAGTCAATAAAAATGGAGTGCTCAGGCAAGAATTTGATAGAGTTTTGGAAAGAAGAAGAGGGCTTAAAGCTTAGAGAAAATATATCTGAAGGATTTTTTTTTATAGACGAAGCTTGATTGATGGTGACAGCTACAGCCATCTGGTAGCAGACCGCTCAAAGTCTGATGGAGTTTGGTACGGAGAGAAAGATATCATCAGACTAATAGTGACAGCCATACCATCAAGTAGCGGACTACTCGAGGCCTGATGGTGTCTGTCATGGAGGGGGGGCGTCTGTAGCATCGTCTGTAGCAGACTGATGGCGACCATTCATCGAGATTTAATGATCGTAGTTCGAAGAAAGCAGACATTGGTTGATGAAGAACTCCGATATATATCAATTTCAGAAGAGTTTGGACTTTCAAAGAGAATATGGCTAGAGAAGATTATCCGAGAGGAACGCTAGCTGAAGGAGAGATCTGGAAGGAGTTTGGCTCCAGGATAAGTTCGACTGAAGGAGAAGTCCGGAAGGAGTTTGGCTCTTATAGAAGTTTGACTGAAGGAGAGATTCGAAAGAAGTTTGGCTCATATAGGAGTCCGACTGAAGGAGAAGTTTGGAAGAAGTTCGGCTCTCATAGGAGTTCGGCTAAGATCTGACCACTGAAGGAGTTCAACCGTTGGAGAGAAAATTTTCGATTGAAGCTCTTCTGTGATTACCAGTTGCATTAAGCTAAGCATCAGACTGAACTTCGATGGAAGTGAGATTTATCCTTAATAGGACTAAATGATAAATCCTCCTTTGTCGAATCTAGATAGTCGTAAGGACTTCATCACAACATAGGAGTTTATTAGAAGACAACAAAATTTATGATGAAAATGTTAAAATAATTTTTATTAATTTATAATTCATATATAATTATAAATATATGATCAATCGTTAACAAACTGACGATTGACTTTGGGACATATTTTCAACAAAGAGTATAGGAGATCCCCAACAATAAAATACTGCAAGCGCGCAAGAAAACCTTTATAAGAAAAGGATCAATAAGCTTCCAACTTATAAAGTTTGTAGATATACTCTCAAAGAGAGAAATCTCTACCTTTTCAGAAGCACCAAACACTCTTGTAGATTAGATGAGTGAAGAAAATCAAATTCTTGTTTCTTAAATTTTATTTTAAGAAGAATCTTATATGGGGAATCCTTGTTGTATGTAGAAACTCAAAACCCCACCTTTTCTCTATTTTTTCCTTCACTTCTCTTTTCTTCTTGTATAGGCTACCACTTAAAATAATATGCCATATTAACAAGGCCCATGCCCAACATCTATTAGTATGGTATGGACCACTCAACATGGGGCTAGCTAAAACATAAATAGTAAGCTTAACATGATAAAAATAAAATATAAATAAGTTTATCATTTTGAGTCCAATTAGCAACCTTGAGAATCAGTAATTCCAAGGAGAAACCAAAATCTAAGCTTTAGGTCAAAACGAAATGATCAAACAAAGGAAATGAGACCTTAAATAATGATGATTTATCCAAGCCCGTGAACTCCAAAGAGAGTGAGTTGAACATGGACATGAGCCCCTCCCCATTCTCCTTCTTTAACTCTTCCATCTCTGTGGTTGGGGAGGTGGTACCTTTGTTCGCCATGAGCATGGAAAACTCCTTTCTCAAACTCATTGAGTCTAATCACCCACCTTACCATCCTTTTCGAGATATCGGGCTACTATAACAAGACTCTCAGTGGTTGATTAGTCAAGACCACAATCGAGTGCACTTGAAAAATCCTATCAAGGGAGTGTTTATCCTTTTTAGACGTTGACTATAGATAATTCCATTTAAGAGGATGCGTCATAGAATAATACATCAGTAGAATTTTCATTGTCAATCGAGACTCTTTTTACATTATAGTTTATTATTATCATTGAAATGACAACACGTCATTATGAGAAGTTTGAATTTCTTGTATATCATCATCAAAAGAAGAAATAACATTTTCGTCCTGCTACCTCTTCGGGGTACACTCCAGGATTTCCATCTATCGATCTCAGATCTGCACACACCTTCAGAGATCATATGGATCATACTAACCATTGGTTGGTTACTCGTCCCCTCATTGATCTATGGCCAAGCTGACTGATCAATCGCTACTCGAGCCTTATAGTCATGAACCAACTTTTCGAGATAGCCATGCGTTATCAAATCCTCTATCTCATTCTTCAACTAAATATAGTCCTTTATATCATGGTCATGATCTTAATGGAATTGATAGTACGTTTTGCGGTCGTATGTTGTCGATGGTGCTATCATCGATGGAGGCCTCTAAAGGTACCTCTATCCCTCAATCTCCATGAGATTTGTGCATGGGGAGCCGAAAAAAGAGTACATTTGTTGAATTTGTAGATCAGGCTTCTAGGCCTAAGATTGGATCATTGTCGAGGGATCTCCTTCTCAACGTGAGCTCTACTCGATTCTTCTCAAGCTCGCTTCTTCTTAGGATGCCTTCTTTCTTTGGCTTTTCATCGATTAGTCGCACCCTTCTTTGCTTGAGCATACTCCAGCACCCAGGCGAGGAGCTCGGAGTAGGTTTTTAAAAACTTCTTGTCCAAGAAAATGGTCAACTTAGATCTTCACAGTCCTTGCTTCATTGCCAACATAGCCATAGCTTCATTCAAGTTGTGGATCTCCAGAGTGGCAGCGTTGAAGCACACCATGTGGTCCTTCAAGGACTCTCCTTCCCATTATTGGATCGAGAAGAAGCTGTCCGAGTTATGCGGCTACCTTCTGTTACTACTAAAATGCATCATGAACTACTTCTCTAGTTGTTCAAAGGAGTGGATGGTGCTTGGTTGTAGATCCAAGCAGATTTCTTGAGAGTCACAAGAAAAGTAAGACAAAGAAGGGCACCAATCAATCCTTGAATTATCATAAAAGCCTCATAGCTTAGTCCAGTGGATTCGAGAAGTAATCATAGGGCTCTAATTATGGCATCTTGAACCGAAGGAGATCGAATCTTCCATAATTCTTCTGAAGAATGGAGGATGGGTGTTGAACCCGAGGCCATCCGCCTGACCTCTGTGGTCTTCTTGTAGCTCAGCAAGTCATCGATCTAGTTCTTGAAGCTTCTGATCATAGTTATCTAGTTGATGGAAGTTACTATGATATTGAGAGTATCCTGGAGTCAAATCTTTATCAGATGATCCATACAAGATCAACGATGCTTCTCCCCCTTCGAACCTTGGTGTCAGGGGGAAGGTCATCAGATCGAAGGATTAGGATGATGAGATTGTTGAATAGACTGAGATTGTCGGTTGTGCAAGAATGGAGTAGCATGTGGACTTTATTTCTAATTGGATAGTTGCTGCTGCCTCGCCACTTTCTGCCAGTGGTTTTGGATGATGGTCGTTAGGATTTACACTTGTTATAATAGCATTGTAAATTACTGCTGATCCATTATTACAAATGGGGAGGAAGATTCGGGCTCAACTTGCAGCCGGTCGCTCCTCCTGCCATGATGAACATCGACCGGAAGTTGATTGAAACGTCCGTACTTTGTCCCTTGTTATTTTCTTCCTCAGAGTTGATTGCTCTCCCTCTACATGGAAAAATTACGTGAGGAGCTCTATTTTTTTTTACCAAAAATATTCATCCAATCATTACCATGCAAGTTTGTTGCTTAATTATGTCCACATCTACGAATGCAGCTTTTAATAGAAGCTGTGCCATTTTTCATGTTGTCATTAAAAGACTGGCTAATGTGGCAGAGTACTCTCCTCCATACATCATCCAGAGTTAATGCTGCAGGGCCCAACCTGGGATCATGAAAATTTCTACTGTTGGCATGTTATTTCTTTTTTTGGGTAAAAGGAGGAGCATTGCTAGATTTAGTAGATACAAGGCCTTATGATTGCAACCGGAAAGAAGAGAGAGACAAAATATGACAGCAAACAAGGCAAAAAAAATGGTGGGGTCATGCAGTGAAAGAGTGCCAAGGTGCCCCCACCTGTAATCGTACAAAATACGACTCCAAGGACGAGCAACCAGAAAAAACTGGACGACTTGATGCATTTCCCAACCAGCTAGTGGAGTGACAACAATAGCTTTTAGCTGAGGTTTATGGATAGGCTGAGACTTAAGAACAAACAAGACCCAACCATGTAACAGAAAGAAGCCTGTAGTGTAGAAGCTGAAGCTGAGACTTGAGAACAAACAAGACCCAACCATGTAACAGAAAGAAGCCTATAGTGTAGAAGCTGAAGCCGAGAGAGACAGCGAAACATTAGATCAACAAAAAGATATACATGAAAGGTGGTGGTGCACAGCACCTCTTATAATGCAGTCTTCTTTTTTTTTTTTTTTTTTTAATAACCGCATTGCGGCCCCAAACTATTTAATTTCTATGCTTTTTTCTACGGTGATCGTTCCCACTGATCATTCCTCGCCGCTTTGAGAGGCGAGACCATAGAATCCTTTCGCTCAATCGACGGTGCCACGTTGTTTGGCTCCCGAAAAACGAAAGTTTCATGTTTTGCTCAGGTGAAGAATTTGCTGGTACTTTAGATAGAAATAGAGTTTGGCCAACAATTCTTTGACGTGGTCGTAAAGGGGGAGGCAAAAGGATAGATCATTTTCCCTGCCATTGGGAGGCATACAGTACATAGCATTACACCAGTGAAGGGGTGGTTTCTGTCAAAGGACTCTCTTGGAACAGATATTTATGATAGGATCTGATTAGGTATTTCTTTCCTTTTTAGGATTAGGACCGGCTGATCTCCTTCTTCTTTTTTTTTTTTTTTTTTTTTTTTTTTTTTTTTTTTTTTTAATTCTACTTCCATTCCATTCTCGAAGTTATCCCGAATCCAATCAGAATTGAACTGGTCTCCTTGTCCAAGTAGCAAGAGATGATACCACCCAAGCAAATGTTAGTAAATAAACTTAATTAAACTATAATTAATGTTGAAAGTGGAGTTTTGGGAGTCGAAGAGTCATTTAGAAACTCCCACTATCTAGAAGATGGATGATTAATTATGAGTTAATCTTGGATTATGGATGTGACCCTTGGAAAGAAGTGTTATAAATAATTATTTAGTGATGTATTGTGCTATAAATATCCCTGAGATCATTTTGCAATGTAACCATGAGCATTTAAGCCTTTAAGCATCTTCAAAAATTATAATATTATTTTATTCCATGCCCATCATTCTTAAAGTGGTATCAGAGCCATAATGTCCACCAATAGTCTCCTACAACTCTTCTTTCCTCGTCTCGCCAAAATAAATTATGAAAATTAGTGCTTACAAATGAAAGCTCTACTTGGATCTCAAGATTTTTAGGATTTAGTAGAAGAAGGCTATCAAGAGCCAAGAGAAGAAGAGGCTCTCACTAATCAATAAAAGAAATTTTAGAGGAAGGATAAGAAAGTCTTATATTTCATCTATCAATCTATAGATGAATCAGCTATCGAGAATATTGTGGTGGCAACCACTTCAAAGCAAGCATGAAATATTCTCCAAAATTCTTATAAAGAAGTCGAGAAGATGAAGAAAGTCCATTTCCAAACTCTTCGAAGTGAATTTAAAGCCTTATAAATGAAAGAATTCGAATGTATTTTGGATTACTTCACAAGAGTCTTAGTCGTTGTCAATCAATGGAGGAGGAACGACGAAACTATGGATGATACCAGAGTAGTAGAAAAAATTCTACGCTCATTGAATGTCAAATTCGACTATATTGTGGCTGCTGAGAAGTCAAAAAATTTGAAAGAGATGACTATAAATAAGCTTATGGATTCCTTACAAGTTCATAAAGAAAGATTCAATAAGAAGAAGCATGAGCCTTTGAAGCAAGCTCTTCAATCTAAATTCATTTTGAAATAGAGAAAAGAAGACTCCAAGAATGAAAGGAGTCAAAGAGGCCGAGGATAAGGCCATAGCCAATGGAGAGGCCATGGACGCGACTGAGGATGTGGAAGCTATAATAATAAAGAGGAGTGTAGCCAAAGTCCAAAAGAAGGCGTGGGCAAGGAGGCTCATTTAGAGGTATAAGGTATGTTAATTCTAAAGTTTATTATTTCAATTGCAACAAACTTGGTCATTATACTTCAGATTGTTGATATAATAATACTAACCAAGTTGAAAAAAAAGCTCACTATGCAAAAAAGAAAGAAGAAGATGGTGATGAAGTCTTATTACTTGCTTGCAAAGAAGATGACACTGATGAGTAAGATATATGGTACTTGGATACCGGTGCAAGTAATTATATGTATGGCTATAAGAATATGTTTACGGAGTTGAACAAATCGGTGAATGGATGTATATCTTTTGGTGACTTCTCCAAAGTAGATGTGAAGGACAAAGGTAAAATCCTTATTCAATTAAAAGATGGAAGTTATAAATTTATCTCTAATATTTATTACATATCGGAGATGAAGAACAATATTTTGAGTTTGAGACAACTTTTGGAGAAAAGATGTAATGTGCATATGAAAAATAGAAGTCTATTTTTGAGAGATCAAAAGAATAATTTGATAGCCCATGTTCAAATAACAAAAAATAAAATGTTCATGCTTAACATCAAACATATCAATACTAAATGTTTGAATGCAAGTGTGAAGGATTTCTCATGGTTTTGGCACTTGAGATTTGGCGATCTTCACTTTGGTGGCCTCAAGCAACTATCAAGCAAGAAGATGGTGAAGGGCTTACCGCATATTGACTCTCTAGAATAATTTTATGAAGGGTATGTTCTTAGTAAGCAACCAAAAAAGAATTTTTCTAAAGAAACTTCCTATCATACAAAGAAGTCACTTGAACTCATCCACACCAATATATGTGGACTAATTTCTCAAACATCCTTTGGAGAGCATAGTTATTTTCTAAACTTTATTGATGATTTTAAAAGAAAAACTTGGGTGTATTTTTTGAAGGAGAAGTTTGAAGCATTTTTCATATTCAAGAAGTTCAAACCTATGGTGGAAAAGAATATGGCTGCTACATCAAAGCCTTGCGATCCGATCATGGAGACGAATTTATATCCAAAGAGTTTGAACATTTTTGTGAGGAGCATGGCATTCGGCAGCTCTTGACAGCACCCTATTTTCCGCAACAAAATAGTGTGGCAGAGAGAAAGAATCGGACCATTCTTGATATGGTTCGAAGGATACTGAAGATGAAAGTCATGTCAAAGAAATTTTGGACGAAGGCCGTAAACTGTGCGGTCTACTTGCTCAATCGATATCCAACAAAGAGCCTAGAGGACATAACTCTACAAGAGGCATGGAGTGGAAGACAACCTAGTGTCTCTCACTTGAAGATTTTTGGGAGTATCGCCTATGTTTATATCCCGCATCAAAAAAGAATGAAGCTTGAAGACAAGAGTCAAAATTTTATGTTGATCGGGTATGATGCTTGATCTAAAGTCTACAGGCTCTTTGATCCAAAGACTAAAAATATTTATATTAGTAGAGATGTGGACTTTCATGAAGATAGTATATGCAATTGGCAATCAAACAAAGAGCTATTTTATGAAGAGAAAGAAGAAGAAGAGAGAATCAAAGGTGCATTTTGGAGTTTCTTCACCACCTTTATCTTCACATTTAAGAGAATCACCTCTTTTGGAGGATAGTCCAATGCAAAAGAAGACAAGGAGTTTGCAAGAGCTATATGAGAAAACAAACAAACTTAATCTCATTTGTCTTTTGGCTAACAATGAAAATATTTCTTTTGAAGAAGTAATACAAGATAAGATCTGAAAAACCACCATGGATGAGATCAATGCAATAGAGAAAAATGATACTTGGGAACTTACTACTCTCCCTGAAAGCTATAAATCCATAGGTGTCAAATGGGTTTACAAGATGAAGAAGAATCCTCAAGGACATATAGAGAGTATAAAGCAAGATATTGATGGCCAAAGGCTATAAGCAATAATTTGGTATCGACTATGAAGAAGTATTTGCCCCAGTTACTCACATAGAAACTATAAGATTGCTCATCTCTATTGCAGTATAATTCAAATGGCCAATTCTCTAAATGGATGTCAAATCAACTTTTTTTGAATGGATTTTTAAAAGAAGAAGTCTATGTGAATCAACCCGAATGGTATGTGAAGAAGGGTCATGAAGAAAAGTCTTGAAGTTAAAGAAAGAGCTCTATGGCTTGAAACAAGCATCCAGAGCATGAAATAGTAGAATTGATACATACTTCAAAGCTAATGGCTTCATGCAATGTCCATATAAGCATGCCTTATATGTGAAGAAGAAGAATGAAGATATATTGCTTATTTCTTTATATATAGATGATCTTAGTTTTACGGGAAACAACTCTCAAATGTTTGAAGAATTCAAGCAAGCTATGACCCTAGAGTTCAAGATGACAGATTTGGGGTTTATGTCATATTTTCTCGACTTAGAGGTGAAGCAAAACATTGAAGGCATCTTCATTTCTCAAGAAGCATATGCAAAAGAGATTTTTAAGAGGTTTAAGATGGAAGATTGCAAGCCGATAAGCACCTTGGTTGATTGTGGAGTCAAACTATCTAAATTTGAAGAAGGCAAAGTGATGGATCCTACTCTTTATGAAAGCTTAATTGGAAGCTTAAGATACCTCACGTGCATAAGATTGGATATTCTATATGGAGTTGGCTTACTAAACCATTTTATGGAGAAACCAAAATCTACACATTGGAAAGATGCAAAAAGAATTCTTCATTACATCCGAGGTACTAAATCTCATGGATTAATGTATTCTCCTTCTTATGATTTTCAGCTTTTTAGTTATTCGAATAGTAATTGGGGAGGAGATTCGAATGATAGAAAGAGTACAACTGGATTTGTTTTCTACATAGGTGATACGACATTTACTTGGCTTTTTAAGAAGCAACCTGTTGTGACTTTTCTACTTGTGAAGCGGAATATGTTGCGGCATCTTCATGTATTTGCCATACCATATGGCTTAGAAGATTATTACAAGATATCTATTTCTCTCAAATTGATGCTATAAAAATATATATGGATAGCAAATATGTAATAATGGTATTAGCAAAGAATCTGGTCTATCATGAAAGAAGTAAACATATCGACATCCATTTTCATTTTATCATTTTACAAAGGAGCATGTAAATGAGAAGGATATGGAGTTAATTTATGTGAAGACTCATGATTAAGTTGCTGCTATTTTTATCAAGCTACTTGCAGCAGATCAATTTCACAAGCTCAAGAACTTATTTGGTATGAAGGATGGAGTATAATTAAGTTTAAAGAATGATAGTATTAGTAAATAAACTTAATTGAACTATTATTAATGTTGAAAGTGGAGTTTTGGGAGTCAAAGAGTCATTTAGAAACTCCCATTATCTAGAAGATGGATGATTAATTATGAGTTAATCTCTATGACCCTTGGAAAGAAGTGTTATAAATGATTATTTAGTGATGTATTGTGTGTAAGTTCCCCTAGTGGCTATAAATACCCATGAGTCATTTTGCAATATAACAATAAGCATTTGAGCCTCTGAGTATCTTCAAAAATTATAATATTATTTTATTCCATGTCCATCATTCTTCTATTGTCATCTTCAGCAAGCACTTGGTGATGGGATATGGTTTAATATTTCATGAGAAATTTAAATATTGGTTTAGCACCAATTTGCTTTCATGATGGATTTGTTTGCTAGTGAATCTATTCCAAGCATTTGTTTCTATTTGAAAGATGCAATGTTATAGGAATTGAAACTTAATTTGCTGTCTTGACAGAGCAAAAGGGTTTCCATTGAAACTTGGTGCACTGAAAGTGTGGCTTAAGATCATATGATGTGCAATCCACCATATGATGGATTCAGATAAAGATTGTGGTATGGTGCTGCTGGCGAAGTGCACACACTGATAGGGGCAAAGGTTGTATCTTTCGTCACATACCATTGGATCATGCAATGCTCGCATCCAGATATACACACAGTTGGTGCGATCCAATGGTCAAAGTTGTGAAGAAAGATCGATTATACTTTGGTGCCAAGGATGTACCCAAACCCCATCGATAGCTTGTATCCATTACTGGGAGCGGCCATGAGACATGGGACTGGTTTTAGGTTAACCAATCCATGCTTTTCAGCGGCATTACCAAACCACGTTAGGACCTAATGTGGGTGTTTCCTGAGAAAGAAAATCTCATGCAGGTTTTGAAACTTCTACGTGCAATGCTGGTTACTAGTGGCTTCTTATCTTGTATCTTCTCTTCTCCTTTCATCCTCTGCTTAGCATCTAGGAACAGGATGGTGATATGCCTTGGACCCAACCATCAACGATATGGTCAGGTTGACCATAAGAGTTGGCAAAGTAGCCACCATTAAGCCCTTTAAATCTTCTCTAATGGATGGTGGTTATAGCTCAGCCCACAATCGCACGCGGTTAAGCCCCATGATGCAGTTACCAAGCAATTAAGAAACATTCATCTTTCTCGGTAATGGATACCGACCCGTGTCCTAAATAAACAGTGCCCACGGGATCTCCAAATATGCTTTTTCTCTATGCTTTATCTACCACATTTTTTTCAAATCTCTACCGTTATACTAAAATTTCTGTTCGAGTTAGACATCGAAGGATCTCTATTGAAAAAACTTTAATAAATTAAATTCTTTTATCATATTTTTAGATTGGACGGTCAGACAAGCTAATTCATCGGAATATGGTCATAGCTACTCGCTCCCGCTAGCCACTCTCCTGTTCAAACTCATCCAACCTCACTAAGCTCAGAGCTTGGATTTTTATGACAACAGATAGAACATTTCGTCATCCATTCCACCCTAGGGTCCGTGGAGCACCGACGGGACCATATCTAGAATTTGTGTACGATTTGAAATATAGTCAATTTTTGGAGGATGCTCGTTCACATCGTACACCCACAAAATCTATTTAAACTACAGTTGCTACTTGGTTATCATCTGAATTGAATGACTATTGCTTGATATTATTTCACCAGAATGTTATTTAATTAATTTGTTCAAATCTTCATCTTACTTTTAACAATTATATTTTTTATTTTAGAATAAAAATATCTATAATCACTATCAGAATAGGGCACTGATTAGATAGTTTTTATTTTAAAAATAAAAATATCAATAATTACTATCTAGTGATCAAAATAGTACACCGTGCATTTATCCTTTTTAGCTTTCCGGGTGTACCAAAAATTTGTTGGCCGGCGGAGAAAGGTAAACAAACCTTGTGGCTAAATGTGGGCTGGCTACGAGCATTAGAGCTAGCAAAAAGATGATTATCGAATGGAAGATAATGAGGGTAACATAAATCTAGATGTTTTGATCTTTAAAATTTTTTGTCATTATCATACCATCATTCCAAAAGAAGATAGATTGGGATATAGGATGTAACTTATGCTACAATAGGAGAAATCTAAGTTTATATTATTCTTAAGATAGAGTCCTACATATAAATAAGATGCATGATAAAGTAAAGCTAATGCAAAGATGATAATAATGATAAAATAAGATTAATTGATGTGTCTTAGATTCCTCTCGAAATGTAATTCCACTTATTTATATTAAAAAACAAACAACATATTAACTATCGGCCATTATAACGGTGGCTCACATTCCTCTTTCACTTCTGATGACTTTGACAACCGACACGAAATGTCATATTTCTACCTCATGCTCATCAAACGACCTAATTCTATACTCATGCTTAATCAACTCAAAAAAATTTTGAACCTCCATTCAACCTATCTTGTATTTTTGCATATGTGATATTCTCTATTTGATTGTCAACTTCTGTACAATATTTCTTACTTCGATCTTAACTTTTCCGATATCATTTTCAAATCCTATTATACTTATCATGTCCTGAACTTGCCCTATTGCCGAGCAAGCATGGGTCTCTCATGTACCATATTGAGTAAGGATATGATATAAATAATGCCTCTGTATCCATCATCTGTCAACGAAAAATTAGGCATTGTCTTCCACCTCTTCCGCTACAATTTTAGGAAAACTCTCTGTGCTCTTCTTTGCAACTCATGTGCATCAATTATTTGATTATGTTAAAAATATTATTTAATTCATATATATGATTGCCCATCAATGCCATATTCTAATGATAAAAATGTAATTAAAATTTGAGGTATATTTGTCGGATAAAAATTACAGCTATTAATATCTCCTCGCATGTATAATCAAAGTCGTCTATGTCTTCCCTTCTGTGCGACGCATGTGCCCACAGCAGCCTGCAAGCTTCCAAAAGAACACGAACGTCTCCCGTACACATAAGCTCGCCACACATGACTGCGATTTTGCCGGGCGGCCGAGCCACGCCTTCTTCCAGTCACATGGTGGGGTCCGTCGTCAAAGCGATTGGGTGTGCAAATGGGGCATCCCCGGTGTCCTCGTCCTCTAATTTCTCCCCAAAGATTCCGCAAAGCACCGTGGTGGGGAATAGCATAGCCATAGGCCGTTGTTGTGGATAAGGCATTTTCTCCAGCAGCAGGGAAATAATAAAAAAATTAAAAAAATAACTCCCACTCCCTGGTCAAAACGGTTGTCGGTTCCCAAATAAAAAAAGCATTTATTACATCCATCGATCTGTAGAAATGGACGGTCTGGATGGCAGCCTCCCATGGTGGCCTTTGCCTTCGGGGTGGGGGCAGCGGCGGCCGGAGAGCAAGAAAAACACCACAAGAAGATGATAATATTATCATCAATGAGAAGAAGGCTATTAATTGCACCCACTCTATGTCCCTATCTTGCCCATCCATTGTACCGTCCATTGCACCAAATGGGTGGTCAAATAAAACTAATTGCTTTTACACTAGTGCCCCCGCTCTTTGAATAAAACTACAATGCAGTCTCTGTTGACAAAAAAGTAACACCACACTTCTTTCTGCTACAGTTAAACAACGATTTTTTTATTTCTTGGATAAAAAGGATGGGATTTGGTCGGCGATCCCTTAGGTCATCATAGGTAGGATGGATACGTGTGGAAGGTAGAGATTAGTCCTTTCTAGATTCAAAAAGAAAGAAAAAAAGAGCAATGCTAGCATAAGTCAAGAGTAATGAAAAGCTGGATAGAAACTAAGTTTTTACATAATAATATTGATTGCATGTAAGCTATATCATCTATAAGGACATTTTGACTTACAAAATTATTTTATTATAGCTATGGTGAAGAAATTCATTCTTGGTTGTTTTTTTCAATTAATAACTTGCTTGACTTAAATACAATTTTATTTGACTTTCATTCAAATTTTAGGTAAAAAAATATATATCTAAATCAAATTGATGGTATTGCCTTGTTTCTTAAAACCCAAGCTTTTAAGATTTGGTTGACATTAGAATTAAGTTTGGATAAATTATAAGGTAAGAAGCCGTCCAAATATCAACAATCAGGGATTGGATCCTATCCAAATATTTATATAGAGTCATAAAATTAAAAACATGCATCTTTAATTTATGAAACAAAAATTTGCACAAACTTTAAGAAGTAGATGCAACTAATTAGCTACTTGATCTAAGTTTATACATAAAAAATGTGTAATCCCTTGATACCTCTTCTTATAGTAATTATAACATAATTTATTAAAAAACTAATAGCATTACTATGGACCTAGCTTGAAGGTACAAATAAGTAAGAAAACATATCAACCTTTAAGCAACAACATTCAAATAACAATCTACCACTATGATTGCTACAATATCAATAATATATTTATCTTATTTAGATATTTAATTATAATATTTTTGGATGATTATTCCAAAATTCTCAAGCCAACTTTAGCTTGAGCCATCAAACCTACTTTTTTATAGACCGCATCACATAAAAGATGTAAGGTTTAGCCTAAAATAAAAGTAAGCTCTAATATAGATGCTAGCCCTCATTTAGTGAAGAGCCTATGTCGTGGGCTCGTGGTCCAATCTAACTTTTAGATTATATACACGATTCAAAATAATTATCATCATATTAATTTTGAATGTTTCTTATTTTATGTGTATTTATAATAAGATTTGAATATCAATCATTATTTCACCATTACTCTAAGGCATCATATAACATGAACAATGACCGAGACAAAGACTGTTACTTAACATCTGTACTATTCAAATTATAACATTTTTTTTGAACGCAAACCTTTATATCAACTAAAAAAAAGAAACATTTGTTTATTGAATAGCAATAAAAGTGAACAATGCTATTATTTTTTTAAGTTATTTGAGTGTTTTTTTTTTCCTGTTGTTATAACAACTATACACGGCTGTTGCCAATTTAATCTCTAACAATCTCAATCAAATCAGATGATTGAGGATAATAAGTAGCGGATTTGGAAGGAAACGTAGATTATGATGGTGACCTCCATTACTAAAAATGATGGGAAGTGGCTACAACAGTGGCATTTCGGTAAATAATGCGGAAATGCAATGGCAATTGGTGATGGAGGAGTTGAAGATGAACGTGGGCGCTGCCTCCCATTCCCATCTTAATATCGCTTCCGAGGGCGGCGCAGGAGGAGGCGAGCGCAGGGGCCGGCCATCGAGAGATTCCTCTCCGCTATTATTGCCGCTGTCTGTCCGAATGAAGCCATAGAAGACAAACAAGAAGAGAAGAGAGAAAATTTTCGGCAGCCCAACGAAGAGAGGAAGCAGAGAAGCTTGGCTTCTCCTCTCCCTCATCTTAAGAGCTCTTCGACGTCGGCGTTCTTCTTCTTCTTCTTCTTCTTCTTCTTCCTGCTGCTCTTCTTCTATTTTCTCGATCAAAGGTGAGCGTTTGGAAGGGGGAGAATGGTTGGGGAGAGAGGGAGGGCCGGAGATCTGTCGGTGGAGGCGGGCGGGTGGTGGTCCGACGAGATGAACGGCCATGGATGCAGGCAGATGGAGGCCGAGTTCGTGCGGCGGTACCACCGCCACCAGCCGAGAGAGAACCAGTGCAGCTCCACTCTCGTCGAGCACGTCAAGGCCCCCGTCCATCTCGTAAGTCTCCTCTCCCTCCTCACTTTTTTGCCCTTTTCTCTATTATATCACTCCTTTAGTGGATACTTTGTGTCGGATATGTCGAGGAAGGCGTGATCTTTCGTGGGTTTTCCATGGTTTTTTTGAGTAATTTTAGGGATTTGATCTCTTACTGCAGTTTTTTTTGGGGGCCAGAAGCCATCGCAAGCACCTAAGGTTGGGAGTTGTTTAGGAAACATTAGATATTACTCAACTGATTGGATCAAATTTGTTTTCCCTGTGCCTGCAAAATTCTTCATTTCATAAATTTGAAGAAAGAAATCTTTTTTTTTTTTTTTTCAAAGATAAGAATCTTGCTCCAGTTTATTAGAGATTTAGCAACAAAGCCTTACCCCTTTTGGCCGTGTTCTTGGTATGCTTGTAGATTTATAGCCTTCTTCGCTGTTTTAGTTGATGTGATCTTTGATTACTTTTTCTGATTCTTTGGTAATAGGTGTGGTCGCTAGTGAGGAGATTTGATCAGCCTCAGAAATATAAACCCTTTGTGAGCAGATGTGTGGTGCAGGGTGATCTGGAGATTGGGAGCGTTCGAGAAGTCAATGTCAAATCAGGACTTCCGGCCACCACCAGCACAGAGCGTTTGGAACTCCTTGATGACAACGAACACATCCTTAGCATCAAGATCGTTGGAGGAGATCATAGACTCAGGGTTTGATTCTCTTCAATTCCTTATTCTCTTACATTGATCTTGTTAATGTTTTCATGCTCTTCTTCTCCAGATTTGCAGTAGATATTTTAGAGCACTGTTTTTGGTAACCAAACATATTAAACAAAAAGATAGAATGGATCTAACACTAGGTATGACCTAGTGAACAAACATTATGGGATTTTAAAATGGGTATCACTTCCTGACAAGATTTGTTTGCGATTGCCCTTGGATATTTGAACTTAGCACCATCCACTGTAGCCAATTGTCTGCTCTATGCTCTGTGGTTTATTAGTAACTTTAGGTTGTTATTCAATGTCTTACAAATTCAAAGCAATAAGATTGTTTTGATATTGAAATTTCAGAATTTGAATCAGAGAAAAGCTCTGGAAATGATTTTGGCTCAAAAAGATCCAAATGCGGCCTTTGTTTCTTGTACCTCAAATTTATTCCGACTCTTAGATGCTTCCTTTATTGTTTCACCAGTAAAAGAGCATGTGGTCTTGAAGTCGGTTAATAGTGGAATCGATTTTGTGGTAGATTTGCTTCTTCTGTATAACCAGGTGATTAAATCGCTCATGCACTTGTGATTTTCTTTTTCCTGGCTTCAGAAAATATTGAGGCTTTTTTAGCATTGTTATGGTAGATTTATGTACTATATAATTTTAATTCATCCTCTCAGTGGATGGTATTACCAAACAAGCAACCATATTCTTTGTTCTTGTGGATAACACCCTTGCCTTTTTCAGCTTGAATCATAAGCTATCGTATTCTGATTACCAAATCCAACAAAGCTTTTAAACGAGAAGTTCTCTTTGTTTTTTTTGTAGAACTTCCTTTGGTCATGTCGAAAGTGCTACTCCTTTGATCTTTCTTGCAGCTTTGTTTATCAAACCATGGTTTTGCAATATAATCTCTTGAGCACTGTGGAAACCATGACAACTTCATATATGTCTAATAGCAATTATTTCCAACTCTATTTGCCAAAAGATGATAATTGTTAATTGGATCATGCAAAGTGTTGTGGGTGTATCTGTTGATTCCTCATTATCGGGTAATTAGCAACTAGGAACAAATTACATAATGTGACAATGATCCTGTTCCATTCCTCTATATCAACAGTGCTTTTGTAGTTGCATACTTTGTTATGTGATTAATGGTACATGTAGGAAGTGGAAAATTAGAATATGGTGATAGATCAATCATCAGGATTTGCTACTTAACAATTATATTGTCTCAATCTTGGTATGAGCTGCGATTTATCCAATCCTCATATCAATTTGCTTGGCAGAATTACTCTTCTGTTATAACAGTCCACCCTGGGGTAATCGACGGGAGACCTGGGACTCTGGTGATTGAGTCGTTCGTGGTTGATGTGCCCGATGGGAACACCAAGGATGAGACATGCTACTTTGTGGAGGCCTTGATCAAGTGCAACCTCAAATCTTTGGCCAATGTGTCCGAGCGGCTGGCAGAACGCCACACAAGCAATTGACTAATTATAAGTCGACTAGAGGTAGGTGGAGGAAATGTACATAGCTGCAGGCATGGATGCTTTGAGGCTGATCCAGTACTTCTTTAACCCTTTAAAATTGGATGGTGGAGGGATTCGTTAGTGTTTAACTGGCTCAAGAACCTGTAATTTCTAGACCTCTTTATCTCCATCATCTGCCTAAACTGAAGATTTGCAGTAGTAGGCCTCCTTGTATCACTGGCTTTCCTGTATCAGGCTGTGGTGCTGCGTGCAATATAATGTAGCTGAATTGTTCACTATGTGCTTTTGGTAAAGGCCGTGTCACATAAGCTTTAAATATGTTTCTGTAAGAAGGGTGAAGAGGACGGTTTTCTTGTATGTTATTGTGCATTATGGAGGCATGTGGATGTATGCATTAGACTATATACTATTCTATTCTATAAACAGGAGAAAACTAGAGGACGTGCTTTTGTTTTGTTAGAGCTCTCTTTTCAGTAGCCATGATCCATTGGTTTTAATTGCTGTTTGAATTGAATCACGGGGATTTGGATGCTTTAGTGGTGTCGATGAGATAGATAAGCTCCAAGTGTCTGCAGTACGTCTCAATATCACTTGAAGGCTTCTCCGAGTTCTTTTATGGAAGCTAAATTTGTATATATTTTGGGGGAGGCCAGAACAGTTGCAGATGAGATGGCCAACGGCCGATCATAGCGGACAGACGGGGCTTCATGTGGTTTGGAACGATGCATGTCCTGAAATTACACTGAACTGAGTCTATCTTGATGTCTGAGGCGCTGATGCCGAGAGCGCGGAATGGTGGTCTGATATTGATCTTTATTTTATGGTGGTGGAGGTTGTCGCCGGGGGAGGGTTGTCGTTTAATCCATTTAATTTATTTTAATTTGTCGTAAATTGAATTAGATTATCTATTTAATAAAATGATTAGATTCGGATTTGGATTTTTCATCTATCGGATTTGAATTGATAGATTTCTTTTATCCATCCTATACCATCTGATCCCATTCATAATTTGTTTGATATGAGGGGGCTAAGTGAGCTCAAATGGTGATTGGAGGCGGTTGTGGGTACCACAGATGCAAAGCTTTTCAACTAAAGGATGTCTTTCGGCTGCACCTGCAAATAATCCTTACCAACTTGCGTGCAACTCTTTTTTAATGGAAAACTTTAAGTGTAACTCAACCTGAAATTCTTAGGTAGAGTACGTGAGAGGTTTTAATAGGCCACAAATGGGTGACCTAACATAAAAGGTCTTCCATCTTGGTGATGGTATGTGACATCCATGAATTTACTCTAGGTCTATCCAATCATTTTCCTTGCTATTCTATCAAGATGGTCACGTATCACGAAGATATTTCTATGTTTAAAACTGCATTTGCCATTTGGTTTGGAAATTAAAGAATAGTTACACTATGAATTGCATCAATTTTTTTGGCTCTATGTTTGAATATCAAAAATTACTTTCTAAATAATTTTCTAAACTATAAATTGTCCATAAAGTAATAAAAAGTAGATATAAAGTATGCTTCTATGTCAATGAGTAGTTTATGACAGCTTCCTTTTGGAGTAGGTATGCCAGTGATAAATAAGTTTGACTACCATAACTATTTCTTGATGATGCTACCTTTCCAAATACTGTCCGACAAGTGTAACATTTATTTTAATATATATATATATATATATATATATATATATATATATATATATATATATATATATATATATATATATATATATATATATATGCACGTGCCTGAACCAAACATATCCTAAAAAGTTATGGTAATTACTTATAAAATCAATACATAGCATCCAATGCCCTCAAAGTCAAAACAATCACTTTGAAACCAATCTAGGGCATCTCTGGCACCCTTAATATCTTCCTATTTTTTTGTTTCTGCACAGCTTAATCAAATAGCACATTGAGATCGATATTGAAGGTAGCTCAATTTTTCCAAAAGCAAGCAGTGGTGCCTGCCCGCTGAAGGGGAAATTATTGCATGCACCAGGTGCAAGCGAACCAAAGCAAATCCCGAAGGTTCAATCGCACCTGGCGCATGCAATACGGAGGCCCGCTGAAGGGAGACCATACCCGAAAGTGGCTTTCATGCCCGTCCTAGCCATGGCCGTACAGGTGAGGGACGGCCTAATGATATAGCCTCTGAAATAAGAATGAGTTCATAGATTTATTCTTGTACCAGTTCCTCTTTTCTCATTTTCCCCGGGGAAAGGAATGATCGATAACGATTGTATCTTGTTGCCTTCAAACCACACAAAATTCATCATCTCTACTGATATATGCAACGACAGTGATAGCTAGATACACAAAATTTACGACCTAAACAAATTGATAGGAGTAATGGCATTTTATTGTTGGAATCTAATACAACTATTTTTCCACTGTACCTTTGATCAAAATACCTAAAATGTCGCAGACGACCGCAGCTTTTCTCCCAAAGTTGCTTGTTCCGCATTTGATTGCATCGGCTCTAAGCAACAGAATTGAGATAAATTACAGTCCTTCGTGAGAATTATATTTCCCTCCGCTTCTTCCAAATGGAACGGAAGCTGAAAAAGAATATGATCCTTCCCTTATGCCCTTAGTAGCCAGTTAAAAAAGGAGGACGTCACATAGTTTCTAATAATTTACCTGCGATTGCATGACCGTACAGAGCTTTACACTGAGGCAAAACGAAGTCAATAAATGATAACCAGTCAAGTCAGTGCAAGTTCCCCTTGTTGCTCCAAAAGTTGGCCTTCTCGGTAAGGATCGAGGACTTGCTTGATTTCATCTGCTGTGAGTGTCTCATACTCAAGAAGCGCGTTCGCTAGTGCATGTAATGCCCTTTCATGCTGAAAAGAATAACAAAAGCCATGCATATATGCGTGTGTGTGAGAGAGAGAGACAGAGAGAGACTAATGCAGCTACTAAGAGCTTAGAAAAAGTTGAGAGAAACTCAGCGGCCGCTCAAGCACATAGGGAATGTCGGATCTAGAGTGATGCCAGAAGTCAATTACAAATGGCCACCATATCACATTATCAGAATACCTTAATTACAATTCAAAAGATCCAAGTATTCAACCATAGGAAAATTCTTTCTACACCGCGGACAGCGTAGCTCCATAGACACTGCCGGCGGTGATTCACTCTCGCACAGGGTTCCGCATGTAGCGCTCGAAAAAAAAAAAAATTTCGCTCCAACTCCGTGCGAGAGTGAATCACCACGAACGGTATCCGCAGAGCTATACCGTCCGTGGTGTGGTGTAGAAAGTATTTTCTTTAGCCATGATTACCTCAATCATAAACAAAATAATGATTACAATTTTTTATTGTGTAATTTACACACCAAAGTAATAGAGCAAATTAATGCTTTACCGATTTGAGTCATTTTTTACTTCTGATTATGCTGTAAAACAAGTTCAATATATAAAGCCATCCTCACTGCACGACAAATATAAACTGCATGTCTGATTCCTGGTTTCTACTTCTTACGCATAGATGTAAACAAGTTATCTAGGAATCCATAAGATTGGCAACACACACTATCTACTATTTATGTTCAATGTCAATGCATGTATAACTCAATCTGCAAGTAAATCAGGATGGAGTAAAATAGGCTGCTTGTCATCCTGAACTACCACGCAGCTTCTGAGAGGACCAGCATACAGAAACTGATACCAACTTCATATCTTCCTCACCAGTTCGTAGAGAGAATCACATGTATGCTTCCATTATAGAGAACACTCCAACCATTAGTTAACTGAACTTTTGATGTAAAAGCTCCAGAAGAAAATAAACGAAGAACAAAAATAAAATTAAGAAGAAAAGAAATAAAAATTCAAAGCCTAGATTCAGAAATTCAATTGATCAATCATTCAAGTCTGTTTTTTTCTATACAGGTAGAGCCTTTAAATAGAGAAACAAAAGGCAACCTAACAAAAATCTAATTACTGACTTGAATCCTAACAAAACTCTTCTTACAGAATCCAAACAAAATTAAAAATCCTAACAAATAAAATAAAATATTCTAAATAGACCCACAAAATTAAATCCCTAAAAATAAATTAGGATTAGGGTTTAACGATGCTTTCTTCTGGAATACGTATGCAATCCCTGATTTCCATCATTCCCTCTTGACTAAAAAGAACTCGACTTTGGCAAGAAATTGATGTAATCTTCTAAAACGTCTGAATCAATACATCGTAGTTCTTCTTCGAGAATCCAAGTAGCATCTGAATCTAGATGGTCATGCCATTTGATCAAGAATTGTTGACATCCTCCATCAGTAGAAGAAACAATCTCGTCCGTAATAATACGTTCAATTCGATCTGATGAAGATGGTGGAAGTGATGGAAGAACTGAAATTGGTACTGAAAGAGATGGAGTGTGATCCCTGCTATCACCTTGAGAAGCTTGTAGGTTGAAGACAAGGAAGATCTCCAAGAAAACTTCTTTTTTTTTTTGGACCGGGTCTACAGACCTGGTTTGCAGTCACTCCCTTTATTTAAGAAAACTTTTCTTTTTTTTTTTTGGTTTGTGGACCGGATCTATAGACCGAGCGGTCTATAGACCATGGATCACATGTGGTCTATGGACCGCATGTTTTCCTTTAGAACAAAGGTGGCGCCCTTCGTGTCTTTTCTCCGATGGTCCCCGAGACTCCAGCGACTGGCGAGGGAGGGGCGACGAACTCCGACCGATCCAGCGATGGTGGCTCTAGTGCTATCGTATTAAGGTGGACAACACCGATCTCTTCATTTTTTTTTTTTTTTGGTTGTGCTGTCGGTCGGTGGGAAGGGGCTGATTAGGAGGCGATGGAAAAGAGAGAGAGAAAGAGACGGAGAGAAGGGGTGCCATTCAGGAAGAAAGAGAAGTACCGTGAAATCAGGAAGAAAAACAGGGATCGGAGACGTAAAGTTTGATACCAAATTGATGTAAAAGCTCCAAAAGAAAATAAACGAAGAACGACAATAAAATTAAGAAGAAAAGAAACAAAAATTCAAAGCCTAGATTCAGGAATTCAATTGATCAATCATTCAAATCTGTTTTTTTTCACACAAATAGAGCCTTTATATCGAGGAATAAAAAGTAACCTAACAAAAATCTAATTCCTGACTTGAACCCTAATAGAACTCTTCTTACAGAGTCCGAACAAAATTAAAAGTTCTAACAAATAAAATAAAATAACCTAAATAGACCCACAAAATTAAACCCATAAAAATAAATTAGGGTTAGAGTTTAGCGACGCTTTCTTCTGGGATACGTGCGCAATCCCTGATTCCCATCAACTTTTGTGCATTTAGTTCTCATTATATGACATGCATTGCCCAGTATTGTCTTCAAATTACAGCTAAGCTTCACATGCTTTGAGGTGTACACCAGCAGTGCATCCTCATATGCTCATTCAAATATATCAGAGATATCTGTCCTTATCACTTCATCTTTCTTATTATATAAAGAGGAAGCAAAAGTAATCACTTTTTCTGGCCTAACAAATTATTAAATCTGAAGCTGCAGCGATGAAATTAGTTATACAAGCATGTTCTATCTTGCATTGTAAATATAATAAAGAACAATAAATGCATGAAACCCCCCTTTGGTAGTAACATGTTCATCTCTGTAACATGTAAAGCTCTCTTTCCCAGAAACAATTAAAATTCTCACAGTTCTCGCTCCTTATAGATACCTGTATCGACTGCCTTTTCCAACCTTGAGTAGAAGTTATAAAAGTTATCTCTAACTCACTGATTTACAAAATCCTAGTCTCTGCCTTTTATCATCCTTGAAACTTCATGCAGTCATCTCTTATACAATGCAGAAAGAAGGATCCAAAGAAGTTATATGTAATCTCATAGCATATCCTAATTCTCCCCATAGTACTTTGGAGCCGTCTGTTTCATTCTAATGCTAATATAACCATAAACCAAAGTAATTAATGCAATGAGGAGACCCACACCTTGATCTCATGGAATTACAATGGTGAATATAACCTTGTACTCATACTAAAATCATTATGGGTCATAAGCAAATGCTTCATTTTCTAGTGCAAAAGTCATTCTGTATGGAATTGTGCAAATAAATGAATGCATCTTACTATAAAACTTCAAAATTTTCAGATCAAGCAATAGACCTCGAAAAACAAACCTTCTTTAATAACTGCTTAACTCGGTCATAAGCATCTCTTAGGAGTTTAACAACCTGTAAATACATATAAAAAAAGAAGTTTCTTACAAAAGTTTAATCAATAGACTTAGAAAATGACCAAGTATCGTAGCACATACTTCTGAATCAATTCGTGATTGCATCTCTGTACTTGGTCGCTCTTTGACATACACAGGGCCAATTGCATCACTCATCCCACAGGTTGACACCTGAAAAGCAACAAACTTATGAGAAACTGATATTTTATAAAAACAACACCAATACTGCTGGACTTAGAAAAGAATACCATGTGCTGTGCAAGCTCAGTGGCAGTATGGAGATCATTGCTTGCACCGGTTGTGATATATTCTTCACCAAAGATAAGCTCTTCAGCAGCCCTCCCTCCCATACAAACATCAAGGCGTGCTAGTAACTGTTTCTTGCTGATAGATGTCTCATCTTGTGAAGGAAGCTGTGTCACCATCCCCAAGGCAGATCCTCGTGGCATAATAGTCGCCTTGTGAACAGGATGAGCACCATCGGTATTGAGTGCAACAATGGCATGACCACTCTCATGGTAAGCAGTGAGCTAACAAAAAGATACTTATATTAACGTTTATGTTAATAAATAATCTCTCATGTATCTGATAAGTTTAGATCAGGCATGGAAAGATTATATTTGGCATACCAAGAAAGGACTGGCACTCCCATCATTAAAGATAAAAGCACATAGCGTGCATACCTTCTTTGATTCTTCTGTTATGAACATAGTCTTCCGCTCTGCACCCATAATTATCCTGTCCTTTGCAAACTCCAACTGTGCTGCAGTTAACTTGTCAGCACCTTCAACTGCAGCCTTAATGGCTGCAATATTTACCAAGTTTGCAAGATCTAACAAATAAGACAAAAAAATAAATAAAAATGTCGTTTAATTGTCTTTTTTTTCCTATAAGAAAAAACCCTAAGATGATTTGAGCAAATGCAAAATGATATGCTGCTGAAGGGTAAAAAAGCTGATAAGGAACAAGGAATTAATAGGAAACAAGCTACTTGCTAATCTAGGTTCTTTGGTGATTACATGTTATTAGAGTAAAAAATGAGGGTACACCTTTTTGGGTTAAAATAAACTAAGAAAACAAACCTGCACCATTGAAGCCTGGAGTACCACGAGCGATTGCTTTAACATCTACATCATCAGCCAATGGCTTGTCCTGTAAATAAAGCTCCAGAATTTCTTGCCGGCCCCGCACATCAGGATTTGGAACAACAATCTAGAAGCAGATTTTGTTAGAATTTATTGCGCCTCGAGCAGAAATCTAGTAGCAAGAACATCTAAACCAAAAGCATGCAAGCTCAGTGGTGTTTAGTGTGTATGCATTCTACTGCTTCTTTCTGCCTGTACAATTAGTGCTTACATACTCATCCACAGATATAAAAGTATTTGGAAAACCAGCAACAGGACAAAGGGGTATATTCATTGCCCATGAGTTTAGCAAGTAATTGTTTAAGACAGGTAAAAAAATTAAGTCCATAGTCTGTGTGGTCATACATTATGACTTACATCTTATGATCTACTCAGAAAAACTCCTATATACATGATAAATTCAGTTATTAGCAACTACAGAGATAGTCTATGGACTAAACACTCACATAAGGCATAGCATTTCACCAGTTAAAGAACACCTCCATACCATGAACAAATGCCTCAACAAATATTTACCATATAATCCACCAAACTGAAATATTAGTAAGATTTCTAACATCTAAATCATAAACAAGAGCATCTGTCAAAGTCAACAAAAATACTCACAAGCAAAACATGAACACAGCCTCATGAAATTTCCCTTTCAGCATGTTTGATTCACATTTCAATATTTATTCTTCAGTTTAAGGCTGTTGCTCATTAAAAACAGCCGTCTAATTTCAAGTATCTTTGAAAGAATAATAATCAGCTTATTGAGCATTGTCCTTTCTGCTATTTTGAATAAATAATGCTTAACTATTAGGGATGCAAACAGAGTTTGTGCAGAATAGATATACGCAAAATTCACATTCATGGTTGCATTATATAGCCATTTCCAAACATGGGATCGTTCAAATCTTCAAATAAATATCTGTTCTTGGTAAAGGCAAGTGCAGATAGATACTGGATATGACCAACAAATGTACCCACCATAAACACCACCAAACATAATCAGATTTGACTAATAACATATCCAATGTTACCAAATACTGATTGCTGAGGTATTAAATACACAGGTTACCAAGGTGCCCAGACTGCCTCTCTTGTGGGCCAATGCATCTGTAAAAAGTTGGCAGAAGGATTATGTTGATTTAAAAAGGAAGCATATGAGCATGTTTCATCCATAGAAGCATACATGGTAATCCATATTCAAATCTGAAAACTATAAGCATATTAATACTCGTATACAAATTTAGCTGAACTCTAAACCATGCACCCATGTCTAAACCTGAACTGATATTAAAAGCTTGGCTACATTTGTTCTTGGTTCAAAATCATACAGAAATACCAAATTGAATCAGATACATCTAGATCCAATAACATCTCCATTCACCACCTTTTATGGGATACATTTTCATTTTAACTAATTGCCAACTAACCGCTCATATGTAGCTACCAATATGTTCTATCATCATCATTTTGAAAACCTCCCTCTTTTTCCTCTGCTACATAAGACCCATGATCCTTGCAACTATTATCATTCTCAACATCTTTACTGACAATGCACAATCAACAAAATCTTGAGAGCATTCACAAGCAACCTTCAACCTGACATCGGCCATCAAAGGGACATACAAGAGAACTGCGCTCCACTTTGGAGCACAGATTGGAAGTGAAATATCAAAATAAGAACATTGATCCTGTGTTGTCGATCTTGTACGGAAAAGCAAACCTTGTGTTTTCTGCAACCAAAAGCATTTCTTCCAGTTTCTTAAAATTAAATTTTTATGAAGATGAACCAACCAAAAGTTGCATCTCATACTTCAAATTTTGAAAGTTAGGCATCTTCATTTACCAACTCAGAAACAATTGTCATGTTTTCTCCATCCATATAACAAATATTTCACCATCAGTCACTACAACTGCAACTCAAATGCTGCCAAGTTTTTCGCTTAAGATGGGAATATTTCTTCTTCAGGCCCGGTTGAACCAATCTGAGCTGACCAATAATACCAATTCAAGATATGAGATCAAGGACCGGATTAGGACCTGAATTTTGAAGAACATCATTAACATAAAGTTTTAAACGTGAACCCAGATCAATGCAGCTCTATCATCGGTTGTCATAATTCATAAAAAATAATAAGTTTTGCTGATGCAGAATCTGGTCGTCGTCAAAATCAGCTGGAGCGGAGGTGGACGAGGTCGCCGTCGGAGACCTGCAAAACGAAGTTCCGTCCGGAGCCGGTGGGGGGTGGCTCCAGCAGGACCCTCCGACGATCAAGTCAACTCTGGCCAACAGGAATGGAGTGCTCGGAAATGAGTTCCGCAGAGCTTAGAAAGAGAGAGGAGAGCTTAGAGATCAAAGATTAGAGTTAGCATATCTGGAGGGTCCTTCATAGGCGGAGCTTAATTGATGGTGATGGCCATACTGCTTGGTGGCGAGCCGTCGGGGCCGCATGGAGTTCGGTACAGAGAGGAAGGCGTTGTCAGATGGATAGTGACAGTCATACTGGCAGGTCGTAGGTCGCATGGGACTGGTTACGGGAAGAGTGGCGTCGCCAGTAGTGGTGGCCATGTCGTCCGGTTGCGGGCCGCACGGAGCTGGTTACGGAGAGAGTGGCATCGCCAGACTGGTAGTGGCGACCATACTGCCAAGGTCCGACAGCCGTAGCTCGAGGAAGCAGACGTTGGTTGGTGGACTTGGGCATATATTAATTTCAAAGAAGTTCGGACTCCAAGAGGAGTTCAGTCGAAGGGGGAGCTCGAAAGGAGTTCGACTCCTGTGGGAGTCCGAGCGGAGCTCGGCCACTGAAGAGCTCGGCCGAGGCGTAACCGCTGAGAAGTTCGACCGAAGGGGGAGCTCGGAAGGAGTTCGACTCCTATGGGAATCCAGCCGAAGAGGAAGCTTGGAGGGAGTTTAGCTCCTGCAAGTGTCTGGCTGGAAGGATGCGGAGAGAGTTCGACTCTCGCGGGAGTCTGACGGAAGCTCGGTCGTTGAGGAGTTTGGCTAAAGCCCGGCCGCTGGGAGTCCGAAGGAGCTCGGCCGCTAAGCAGTTCGTCCGGCTGTAGGAGTTCGACTAAAGCCCGTCTGCTGAAGCTCTTCCATGGCTACCGACCGCTTCAGACTGAGCACCGAATTGGACTTCGACGGGAGCGGGATTTATCCCCAACAATTGTCCCCCCCACTCCCGAGTTCGAAACTCGAAGAAAGGGAGTGCAGAAAAGGCGACTGCCGAAGTTCTCTTCTGGGCTCCGTGCTGATTATGGTCGAAGCTCAGAGGGAAGATTTCATCTCCAGCCAAAGTTGATGTCGAAGTTGAGGCCCGGGGGAGATCTCATCTCCGGCCGAGGTTGATGCGGACACTCGGGGAGATCTTATCTCCTGCAACCGAAGTTAATACGGACGCTCGGAAGAGATCTAGTCTCAAGACGAGGTTGTCTCCGATCTTATCTCTGATCGAGGTTGAAGTTGAAGCTTTCCAGCCGAGGTTGAAGTTGAAGCTCTCCAGCGAGGTTAACACGGTCGCTCGGGGGAGATCTTATCTCCTGCGCTCGGGGTTGACCACGGTCGTCCGGGAGAGATCTGGTCTCAGGACGAGGTTGTCAGCAGTGGAGAAATCTTATCTCTAGCCGAGGTTGCTTCTCGGAAGAGATCTAATCTCTAGCCAAGGTTGTCGCTCGGGAGAGATCTTATCTCTGACCGAGGTTGCTTTCTCGGGAGAGATCTTATCTCTGACCGAGGTTGTCGTTCGGGAGAGATCTTATCTCTGGCCGAGGTTGCTTCTCGAAAAAGATCTAATCTCTGCCTAAGATTATCGCTCGGGAGAGATCTTATCTCTGGCCGAGGTTTGCTTCTGCGGAGAGATTTATCTCTAGTCTAACGAGGTTGTGGTCGCTCGGAAGAGATCTTATCTCTAGCCGAGGTTGCTTCTCGGGAGAGATCTTATCTCTAGCCGAGGTTGATCGCGCTGGGGGATCGCGGCCGAGCTTCGGAGATCTTAAATCTCGGATCTCTGACCGAGGTTGTTCTTCTCGGGAGAGATCTTATCTCTAGCCGAGGTTGTCGCTCGGTTAGACGAGATCTCCTCTCTGACCGAGGTTTCGCCGCTCGGGAGAGATCTTATATCTGACCGAGGTTGCCGCTCGGAGGAGAGGTCTCCTCTCTGTTCCTCCGAGGTCAGGTCACTCGGAGAGATCTTATCTCTGACCAAGGTTGTCGCTCGGGAGAGATTCTCCTCTCAGGATGAGGTATCAAGCGGTCACTCGGGAGAGATCTTATCTCTGGCCGAGGTTGTCGCTCGTGGAGAGATCTTATCTCTGTTCCGAGATGCTTCTCGGGAGAGATCTTATCTCTAGCCGAGGTTGTCGCTCGGAAGAATCTCTAGCCGAGGTCTTCTCCTGCACCCGGGGTTGTTCCATGGTCGTCCAATAGAGATCTTATCTCTAGTCGAGGTTGACTCGGTCGCTCGGGAGAGATCTTATCTCTCGCCGAGGTTGACACAATCGCTCGGGAGAGATCTTATCTCTAGCCGAGGTTGAGTCGCTCGCTCGGAGAGATTTTATCTCTGGACGAGGTTGCACAGTCGCTCGGAAGAGATCTATCTCCGCCGAGGTTGTTCGGTCGCTCGGGGAGAGATTTTATCTCTAGCCGAGGTTGTACACGATCGCTGGGAGAGATCTTATCTCTAGCCGAGGTTGAGTCGGTCGCTTGGGAGAGATCTTATCTCTGGCCAAGACCGTGCTCGTCCATGGTCCGCTCGGAAGAGATCTTATCTCTAGCCGAGGTTGACAGTGCGATCGCTCAAGAGAGATCTTATCTCCTGACCGAGTTGTCCACGGGGGAGTCGCTCGGGGCCGAGGTGGCCGCGGACGCTCGGGGGGAGATCTTATTCTTGCGATCGAGGTTAATGTGGACGCTCGGAGATCTTATCTCCTGCCGAGGTTGATGGAGATCTTGTTTCCTGTAGACTTCGAGGCTCAGACTCGGACTTTGCTCGCGTTATGATGAGGTTCTCCTCCTGCTCCTAACGAACTGTGGGGGCACATTCGGACCGTCGTCCGTGCCTCTCCCCATCTCATTTAGGTGAACGAGGCCTTTGACTTTGCTCGCGTTAGGACGAGGTTTTCCTCTATGTTCCTAACGGGCTGTGGGGGCACATTCGGACCGTCGTCCGTCTTCCCCGTCTCGTCTAAGGTGAACGAGGCCCTTCGACTTTGCTCGCGTTAGGATGAGGTTCTCCTCCTGTTCCTAACGGGCTGTGGAGGCACATACGGACCGTCGTCCTCGCCTCTCCCCCGTCGTCCTTGGTGGACGGGCCTTCGACTTTGCTCACGTTAGGACGAGGTTCTCCTCCTGTTCCTAGCCGGCTGTGGGGGCACATGAGGACCGTCGTCCTCGCCTCTCCCCCCATCTCGTCTAAGTGAACGAGGCCTTCGACTTTGCTCGCGCTAGGACGAGGTTCTCCTCCTGTTCCTAGCCGGCTGTGGGGGCACATACGGACCGTCGTCCGCGTCTCTCCCCCTGTCTCGTCTAAGATGAATGAGGCCTTCGACTTTGCTCGCGTTAAGACGAGGTTCTCCTCCTGTTCCTAACGGGCCACTTTCGCTCATTTCTTTCCTGTTATCACATAGTTTTTGCACCTAGAAACAATATTATTGAGTGGGAAGAATTTTACCGAAGGAAAGTTACCGGCAGCATATCCCCGTTTCAGGGTCGTGGGGACGTTATTCCTTCGGATTCCCTCGGACAGCAAGGCCCGGGCCGGACGACCTCCTCTATCTCGCGCTGGCCTTCTCAATTTGGAGTAAGCTTCTCTTAGCTTTGTCACTGGGAGACGATGAATCGCCGAGGTAACGTTGATGACGCCGTGAGGCGGCCGACCTCCTTATCGTTTCTGGCCACGGTAGCGCCCTTGGCCGATCTTTAGGCTGGCATCGGAGGAATTTACCCAGCCACCCCTTTGTGATGAGTTCCTCAATTTCGTCTCGGAGCTGAATGTATTCCTCAGTGTCGTGGCCGTGATCGCGATGGTAGGGGCATTACTTGCTTCGATCGTGCATGTTTTGGGGGAGACCGTAGTCCTAGTCTTGGCAGCTGGTTCTTAACTTCCATGAGCATTTGAATTCGAGGGACGTTGAGGGGGGCATAGTCGCGGAACCTTTCGGGAGGACTTCTTCGCGCCCTTCTGTCTGGGCTTCCTTGGTGGTGAGCTCGAGAAGTTCGGGCCTTGCTTGCGCTGGGTAGGTCGTGAGCGCGATCGAACTTCCTGTGAAACCTTCTGCGGGAGAACTTCATGCTTCTTTGTCCGGACTCCCTTGACGACAAGCTCGAGGGGGAGCTCGACTTTGCTTGCCCGAACTTCATTCCACCTCATGTGAATTCTTTGTAGGGACTTCCTTGAAGATATACTCGAGGGCGAGTTCGGCCTCGCATGCGCCGAACTTCACTCCACCCTCTTGTGAAGCTTTCGTCTGGAGAACTTCATGCTTCTTTATCCGAACTTTCTTGATGGCGAGTTCAGCGGCCTCGCTCACGCCGAACTTCTTTCCGCCCTCCTTGGCGAGTTCGACGGTCTCGCACACGTCGAACTTCTTTCCGCCCTCTTGGGTGAACTTCATGCCCCCTTGGTCGGGGCCTCCTTGATGGCGAGTTCGGCGGCCTCGCACACGCCGAACTTCTTTCCACCCTCCTGGGTGAACTTCATGCCCCCTTGGTCGGGGCCTCCTTGATGGCGAGTTCGGCGGCCTCGCACACGCCTTTGTTTCAAACTTCTTTCCGATGGTGAGCTTGAGGGAGAGTTCCTCCTGGGTGAACTTCATGCCCCCTGTTTTTCCTTTCCCCAAAGGGCGATTGGTATGCTAGGCCAAATGCTTTTCCTCAAGGCCAGTTCCTAGCATCCTCGGGGCGGGTTTGCTGGCAAAATCTTCGCCAGAAGCTGTCGCACGGCCTGCGTCATCTCGGCGAGGGCACGAACCTACTGGACCAGCAGTTTGAACAGCTCCACATCTATGGTGGCTTCAGGTGGAACCTGGACCGTTGGGACTGAAACGGGAGCAGATGGACCTGGCGCGCAGGCCGCCGATTGCCGAGTCGAAGCTCTCCTGAGAGGCATTTTCTCTTCAGGAAAGAACTCTAGTGAGGAAGAAGAGAGATCTCTGGAGAGGGAAGAGAAATCGTCGCCGAGCACTCCTTTAAGAACAAAAAAACCTCGGAGGTTCATGCTTTTTCTCTAACGCCAATCTGTTGACGCAGAATCTGATCATCGTCGGAATCAGCTAGAGCGGAGGTGGACGAGGTCGCCGTCGAAGACCTGCAAAACGAAGTCCCATCCGAAGCCGGTGGGGGGTGGCTCCGGCAGGATCCTCCGACGATCAAGTCAGCTCTGGCCAACAGGAATGGAGTGCTCGGGAATGAGTTCCGCAGAGCTTAGAGAAGAAAAGAGAGCTTAGAGCTTAGAGATCAGAGATTAGAGTTAGCATATCTGGAGGGTCCTTTTTATAGGCGGAGCTTAATTGATGGTGACGGCCATAGCCGCCTGGTGGCGAGGCCGTTCGGGGCCGCATGGAGTTCGATACGGAGAGGAAGGCGTCGTCAGGTGGATAGTGACAGCCATACTGGCAGGTCGTAGGTCGCATGGGGCTGATTACGGGAAGAATGGTGTCGCCAGTAGTGGTGGCCATGTCGTTCGGTTGCGGGCCGCACGGGACTGATTATGGAGAGAGTGGCGTCGCCAGACTGGTAGTGGCAGCCATACCGTCGAGGTCCGACAGCCATAGCTCGAGGAAGCAAGCGTTGGTTGGTGGACTTGGGCATATATCAATTTCAAAGAAGTTCGGACTCCAAGAGGAGTTCGGCCGAAGGGGGAGCTCGAAAGGAGTTCGACTCCTGTGGGAGTCCGAGCGGAGCTCGGCTGCTGAAGAGCTCGGCCGGGGCGTAACCGCTGAGGAGTTCGATCGAAGGGGGAGCTCGGAAGGAGTTCGACTTCTGTGGGAATCCGACCGAAGAGGAAGCTTGGAGGGAGTTCGGCTCCTACAGGCGTCTGGCTGGAAGAACGCGGAGAGAGTTCGGCTCTCGCGGGGGTCCGACGGAAGCTCGGCCGTTGAGGAGTTCGGCTAAAGCCTAGCCGTTGGGAGTCCGAAGGAGCTTGGCCGCTAAGCAGTTCGTCCGGCTATAGGAGTTCGGCTAAAGCCCGTCCGCTAAAGCTCTTCCGTGGCTACCGGCCGCTTCAGGCTGAGCATCGAACTGGATTTCGGTGGGAGCGGAGTTTATCCCCAACAAGTTTGATCAAAACTTGATAATAAATACTTGAAAGGAACCAATTAGCTCATAATTATGCTTGAGAAAACATTACTTTCTTCTAGATATATATGGTCTTACTTTCATACTTTTCTTCCATACTTGAGCTACAATCTAAGTTACAGTTTGTAGTTGAATAAGAAAACATACATTAATTTGCCACTAACTGTAAGTGGAAGCAGAAATTTGAATCTTTCTATTGATTCTTGCCAGTTCAAAAATGAAGATCAGGATAACTTTGAGAATATGCTTTGCCAGTCATTGATGGGATTAAATTTCCAGCTTGGTGAGTAACCAATAAACTAGAGCCATCTCCTCATAGGTAGACTTTACAAAGTTCAAATTGTATCACAGCAAAAAGATTACAAGTGCTTCACTAATTAATCTTTAGCAAGTTTCTGAATCGAATAACTCATATAAGGGGCTTAAATATTTTGGCAAAAGAGTTCTCCTTTTCCAATATTATAATATCCAACTTGTTTTTTATGCAGAAATCAATCAAATTTCCATTTTCACTTCAGAAAAACTAAAACATAAGAAAAGACTGAAGGAAAAAATTAATAGAACTTACATGCCTGTCAAATCTACCAGGTCTTGTCAACGCTGGATCTAGAATATCAGGCAAATTTGTCGCAGCAATCAAAATAATACCCTGTATAAAATTATTAGAGCTGTTGGCACATACTAACATGTAACTTTGGAGAGTAGCACAGGCATAAGGTATAAAATACCTCATTCTGCTCAAAGCCATCCATTTCAACAAGTAGCTGATGCAACGTTTTCTTAGTATGCCCTTCCCATTGCTTTCTAGTGGATCCCACAGCATCTATTTCATCAATGAAAATGATGCAAGGTGCCTATGAATACAAAAGCAGATGCAGCAAATGGGTAATGAAGATTTGTTAGAGGGTAAACAGAGCATTTAAAGCTAATGGCACCGATTAAAATGAAAGAAATGTCTGCAAAACAATATTATTGATAAAGCCACAGAGATCATTGGGAGAGGCTGGCCTTTATTAAATGATACAAAGAAGAGGTGGCTTCATTGTCATCCATTGTCATGTAAGAGAAATGAGATGGTTGGTTAGTCATCTATTCTTCATTACAGTGAGATATTCAAATCTGATGTCATTTTAGCAGAGTAAGGTATGTAACCTGGCCTCCCATGAAAAAGTATAACAATCCAAGATTTCTAAATTGATATTTGTGATTTTATTTACAATAATAACTCTTCAATCTGAAAAGAAAAGGAAAAATATTACCTCACATCATTGCTAATATAATAATTTATACAACATGCTGCCTGTAATATTAAATCACAGCATCATGGTATAGCAATGAGAATTGTTACAACCGACCTGACATGCTAACAATATGTAACAGTTCAGTCATGATTGCAATACTGTATAAACAAACAAATCAAAACATAGGTGCTAAAGAGAAGTCTACCTTTTTCTTAGCAGCCTGAAATAAGGACCTTACTCGCCGAGCACCAACACCAACAAACCTGACATAAGAGATAAACAGTAAGAAAATTATACGAATACGAAGTGTTTAAAATTTCAATTTTTATGACATCTCCAAAATTAAAATTATCCTCAAATCTTCACAATTGTAGCATAAAGTCATCTTAGAGAAGCAACCCATGAAAGGCATTCTAATCCAAGAATTGCAAATTCCTCTACATATTGAAAAGCCTCAAATGAGGATGCCATAATTTGGAGAACCGAGTGTTGTATGCTTTTTTTGAAGTTGCAATGTGATGGAATAAAGACTGATTCATATGGTCTATTCATGCTAGCCAATCCAGAATATAATTTTAAGGAGGGGTCTATTAATGAGAGAGCACATGATGCCAGGATGCAATAATGCATGTTATTCACTTATGAGAAAATAGACCAATATATTGTACATACAATGCAATTATGTAACAATCCTAATGAAACCACTACCCACCACCAAAAGGACAGGCACACATCAGGAAGAAAAGAAAATCATCCACCAACCATACTCAAACTTAAGTTTGAGCCTACAAAGTCATGCATAAAGGAAAGAGCAATGCTTGATATCTTAATTCACGAACAAATATGACAAATTAAGTAGCTGAAAGAGAGCACTTCAGAAAGGAAGTGATGACGCAAATTTTTTATAAAAAAAAATCATCTTGATGAGTCTAGTTTGCTCTTGAGAACTGGAAGTATGGTGTTTTGAATAGCATTTGTAGTCAAGAGTTATATTTAGTCAAAATTGTAATGTACAGGTTTAGGAGAGGTCACATTTAGTAATCAAGATCTCTTTTTCATTATTTTGAATAAATAATTCCTGCTAGTAATAGAATTCCTATAGTGCAGTGCATTACAAGCCTACTCATATAATCATCTAGTCAGTCTTGCATTCAACACAATTTTAAACCACAACAAAATCCTTGGAGTTATCATCTTTAATATTTAAAAGAATAGTAGCTTTCTTCCTTTCTTGATGATGATTTTTCTGGACAGTTCTCAAGGTTTGTGGTCACCAAGACTCCATGTTAACCTATTTGTATTTTTTGTTTCTTTTTTTTTTTTTTGTATTTACTTTGCTTCATGCAAATATTCTAAAAACCCATCAGGACCCTTAACTAACTAATCTCCTACCCAATTTTCTCATTGTTGACCAACCCTGTTGTCCAAACTAAACTGTATTCCAGAGTCCAGGAAATTCAAGTAGCATTAAAATTTAGTGTTTAGTTTTAGCATCCACACTTCTGAACATTTAGGCCCCATCTACATCTAAACTTCAGGTCTTAAAATTAATAATTTAAATCAGGTCCTGTATCAGTATTTTTCACAGACAGCAACACCTTAAACTTCACATAATACAAATCAACTAGCTTCTATAGCACAGATCACAGGAAACCTACAACATAAGGCCAGTTATCAAGCAAAAAACAAAATAAGTAAAATAAACAAAATTTGAATATATAATAAACTGCACAGACTATGTTATGCAAGATATTAAGCACTGGATGCAGAGTGGCCAATAAACTTAACAAGTGCATTATGTTACAATTAATGACCATGGCAGAGTTTCTAAACATTATCCATTCATAAGATTTTATAACTTAAATGTTAATTATAAGCAATACAGAAAAAATGGATGTAAAATTTATTGCTGCAAAAATAGTTGGCTTACATTTCCTCAAATTCAGATCCAGCTCGATAGAAAAAAGGGACACCAGCTTCTCCAGCAATAGCCTGCAGCAGATTAGCTCTGGTTGATAAACAGAATAACCATACTGCTAAGAAGAAAAAAGGGAACCAACAAAACCTAGTACTAGAACCATCACATAGGGAACAAAGGGACCTTTCATCTATAAGGATTTTACTTAGTTTTTTCTTTCCATTTTTCATTTGTGGTTAGACTAGCCTTCAAGCCACCCATATGTTATAAGGTCTTATATACTAACCACCAAAGTCAGTATTCGATATTTGCTTGTGGCATTTACAGTGAAGTTGATGAAGCGACATAAGGTGTCTGCACCAATAACAATTCCAAAACAAGAAAAATGGCATGCAGTGTTCATTATATAAGGTATATTTTATAGGCATCGGCAAAAACCACCTTCATGCAAAAATATACCTATCATATGCCAAAACAAGTGCAAACATGTTTGAACATGTATTTTCCGCATTCCCTTCAAAAAAGAAGAATATCTCTTTTCTGCACAAATGAGGACAGCCATAAAATTTTCAGTCCCCATGTCCCTTATCTTCGTGCCAAAACATAGTCCAAAAGATTAATTTCATTTCTATGTCCTTATTATATAGAAAAGGATATTATGTCCCTGCACTAACTGACTTCAAAATCAAGTGCCACTAAACATATATAAACAGTTATGAAACACCTAAAAACAATTTCCAGGTGTTCTAAGATCCTGTCATGAAGAAAATATTAACAGCAAAGAAGAGATGGACATCAGTTTAAAAAAAAGTTACCCGCCACTGCTGAACATATCGATAATTAGCAAACCGGGAATTCCAAAGGCTCACAGTCATTCTTGAAAAATTGCATCTGATGGTCAACCTACATGTCTTGATGCATACCTTTGTTTGATATCCTCTATCTAATAATATAAAGGTGAATATATAATTTCTTGAAAAGCCAGCTTAAATAGGCAATGCAAGTAAGAACTAAGATTACACAAGGAGTTATTCTATTTGTCACAGAAGCACCTGAGTTGTAATGAATATAAATATTCTCAAAGGCCAAATAACTTTCGAGGAGAAGTTGAACGTTATAACAACGTAATTACACAAGTGTGTGTCTGTGCGTGTGTGTCCTTTTATGTGGATGAGCTCACCTTAGCAAGTAGAGTCTTTCCAGTTCCAGGTGCACCAGTCAAAAGGATTCCCTACAAAACAATATGCATTAGGATCAATCACACACACACACACACATGCACGCATGCTCACACACATATATAAGAGACAATAAAAGAGAAAGTACTTAGATCTCTCAAAAATTGAATGCTCATACATAACATGCCCAATGCTCTAAATGAGATCATTGATAGATAGAGCACATTACTGTACATAATAAAATGCATTATCAAATAATATGTGTTATTAAGCAAAGACACTACAAGGATCACATATTACAAGACAGGTTTTTGCATGAGTTCTCAGATTGAAGGATGAAACTCCATTCTGTACCAACAAGTTCATTGTTGATTTTTGATGAATTATTGTTTTACATTAGCTCTAAATCATTAAATGTGAGCAATGATGAAATGATCAGTTATTCTAAGACATAAGACAGAAGTTTTGAATCATATCATAGCTAGATATAAGTCTAATGAGTTCACAGTCATCCATGTCCTTAAGTCTCTTAAAAAATAACTGCCCTTGAAAACGATTAATCTTTACAAAGCCATTAGCTTAAGTCCAAAAATCAACCTCCCACAGTCACATACACATAGCATGGTGATCTCAAATACAGCTATCAGGATGTCAGCATCCAAAAGACAGCCCTTGAATGATGATTACCTGAACCTGAAGCATTTCATTCTAAAAATATATAGATATGCATGATTCGGAAAGAAATAGGCTGATAGTAAAAGATTGAAATCTGAACGAACCTTTGGTAATTTCCCCCCAAGGCGAGTGAACTTTGCTGGGTGTTTGAGATACTCCACTACTTCTTGAAGCTCTTGTTTTGCATCATCGCAACCTTTAACATCTTTAAAGGTTTTCATATTCTACACATGAAGTTACCCAAGATGCAGAACTTTTCATAAGTAAACTATAACAAAACATGAGATGCTTTGTAATTTCCTTATCTGCTCAAGTTAGGAACTGACAAGCACGTCAGCAAAGCAGTAAAGGATAAACAACTACAAGCTACAATTTGAGAATAAAATATTTGAGAGTCCCAAAATTTTATGTTTAGCAAATATTCATTTAAAATTGTACCAAGATAGGGTGAGGTCAAGATTTGTAAAGAAATGGTATCGCTCATTTGATTAAGCATAACAGACAGGAATTAGTTAAAAGAAACTAGACCTGTAATTCAATCGCTCACAAGTGCATGGTAGATAGCTAGTTTGTTTAAATTATTGAGTTAAAATGCATGTTCCCTGACAACATACGAAGTAATTTATATAGAACAGTTCATGAAAATATCTTCCATCATAAGATGCATGTTACCAATTTCTTCTATATAAAATATAAATACATTACCAAATGCTTCCAAGTGCAAAAACTATTCCAGCTGAACATCATAATCCAGAGTTCCCAAATTGCTGAAGGTACAAGATATTTCTACTTAAAAATAATTTCACTTATCTAGATGGATAGCATGGAGACTAGAGAATATTCAAAGCATGGTTTGTTGTGCCACCCCATACCGCCCGGTACGGGGCCTACTATATCATACCATTACCGTACCGATATACTGTACCGCATATCGACACTACAATAAGATTTTACCCATATGGGGTTCAGTACCGAGACGGTGAGCTTTGATTCAGAGTTTACTTTTATCTATTAGTTCTCCATAGTAAAAGGACATGTTGTTGCATTATTATTAGTTGGTAGTCAAATTTCTTGCATTTGCTTGTATTCAAAAGTTGCTATAAACTTGCAATAATAGAATCAAGTAACAATAATTTCCAATAATATAGAGAACTCACTGGGATTGTTTAAGTTTATTACAATATTTTGAATCCATGTGCTTTTCTTAATCAATCCTGCACCTCCATGAGAAGGAACATGTGTACCAATCTCGATCACAAAAGGAGCCTCAGGACCAGCATTATTAACTGTTTTTACTGAAAAACAACTTTATATCTTGTGAATTCTGCAACTTTTATATTTCTGTTACCAAGCCTAAATCAGAATGCATTTATTATGTCATTAGGCCCTCTAAAATTTAAAAATATAATACTTCAACTAAATAGAATGAAACACATCCATTAAGAACAGCCTTATCTAGTCTTTTGCTGAATATGAACCAATCAAGTAACTCAAGCAACATTGAAACAAATTAGCTGATTATTTTGAAACAAAAAAACCAGAGCACTCTCATATCAAAACTTAGAAAACTTATGCAAGAAAACACACATGGACACAGAAGAGCCACATACCTTCTCTGGCATTATTTCTTTGTTTAACTCTTTTGAGGAATATGTAGCACTCGAACCAACCCCAGACGTACCTATACCACCTAAGCTGCCGACATATTTTTGGAGTGCAGCTGTACCCATTGCCCTAGTAAGGAAAACAATACACAAACAAAAAGAACTATATAAACAAAGAATTCTAGTCAGGAAAGCCTTCCTCGTTAACAGATAATATTCAAGTAAATATTCCTATATATAAAATATGTAAGAAGCTTTAACAATCTGATTTTAGAAAATAAAGCTACAAAGGAATTGAGTGACATAAATATGCACAAAGTACTCTCATATAGCTGCAATAGTCTCATGCTCCTAAAAAGAAAAAAGTGAACTATGGTACATCAAAGAGAACATAATTCAATACATAACCTTCTCTATAACAGGACAACTGAGGGAGGGGGAACTTAATATAAATTAGGTGCTATGTGCCTTAAGGCCCTTAATGGTCAGCAAAGATTTGGGTTGTATTTTTGCTCATACCATTTTACCCTTTTCTATGATTTCTTTTAATTCTTTCTAAGATTCTATCCTCTTGTCTCAGTTAAATAACAAGAGGAGAAAAGAATTCTTCCTCAATAACCAGGGAAAAAGAGTGAGCTTTTACACCAGAATGGCAGTGGGAAATCTTGCAATTGTGACAAAAGGGGAAAAATAAAAGGCACAAGTTACTTAACATAGGCACACCAAGGCCAACTTTGGGTCTCCAGGGAGTCAAAGCTCAATACAAAGCCAGCAAAAAGTTGGAATACACAAGAACACCCAACAGAGATTTTGGTAGCATAGAAAATGGCATCATACACACGAAGGGTGTTATCAACTTCTTTAAAACAGGACTAGATAGAAACAAATACTAATTCAGTGTAAGATAACTTCATTTAAGTACATTTAAATGTCATATGTCGGTTGACACATGAATAAATCATATTGGGTTCCATTGAGTTTCTTAGACTAGTTGTCATGATTGAGGTCATATCCTTATCCTGATTAACTGAATTGCTTCTTATTTCTCTCTTAATAAGCTCTTTAGCCTATTGATGGGAATCAAGGTTTGCGTACTTATTCAAGAAGGAAGCATCGTTAAACCCTAACCCTAATTTATTTTATGGGTTTAATTTTTGTGGATTAATTTAGGTTATTTTATTTGATTGAGATTCCTAATTTTGTTAGGATTATATAATAAGAGTTCTGTTATGGTTCAAGTCAACTGTTAGAATTCTGTTAGGTTGTTTTTTTTCCTCTATTTAAAGGCTCCACCTATGTGGAGAACTTCATATCTGAATAATAGACTTGAATGATTGGTTAATTGAATTCCTGAAATCCAGGCTTTAAATCTTTATTTTTCTTTGTTTCTTTTCTTTCTTTTCTTCTTAATTTTATTTTTTGTTCTTCGCTTATTTTTCGTTTTACATCAATTTGGTATCAGAGCTTCACGGCCCAATCCTTACCTTCTTCCTGGTTCCATCTTCTTGCAGCCGCAACCCCCCCTCCCCATCGCTTTCTCTCTCTTTCTCCTTACCCATCGCCCAAACAATAAAAAAAAAAAAGGTTTCTCTTTTGTTCGGCAACATCGCCCCAACTGAGACGCCGGCGCTCGTGCCTAAGCCCCTTGCCATCTCCTCCCTTCCCGGTGCCAAGCCCAAACCACCGAACGCTCACCGACAGCCGTCGCCTTCTTCCCTATCTTTCCCTTCCCCTCCTCCGTCTCTCTTTCTCTCTCTCCATCGCGTCACCAACCGCATCCGACGCTGTCTCCATCGCCGACCATCACCTATCGTCCCTCAATCTCTGCCGTGGCCGGCGTAAGCAACAGGAGTCGCAGGCAGATCAATCGTCATCTTTTCTCTTCCCATCGATCGATTGAGATCCGGCGCCATCGAACTGCGTCTTCTTGTCGACCGATCGAGCCCCCCTTCTCGCAGCTCGTTGCCGGCCGCTAACTATTTTTCGTGGCCTCCGACCGTCGTACCACACTTACCACGACGTCGACGAAAGCTCCTTCACCGCCAGCCACCACCAAACCCTTCTAGACCACTATCGTTGTCGTCTCATCCCCGAACCGCCATCGTCGTCATCTCTACTGCTGACCGCCGGCGACTCCTTGTATCTTGCCGTCTCCTTTTCTCCCAGCATCATCGGCTTAATTTTCCCTCCCTTTTGATCTTCCGCAGGGGTTTTCAATTGAGCAGGAGGCCCCGATCACAAGCCGATCGGACGACCATAAGCCGCCGCCAACCAACCGATCGGAGTTCGCCGCTGACTTCCACCAACGCTGGAGCCCGTGAGACCTTTGAAGTAAACAGGAGGAAGAAGCTTCGCCTTCTAAAAATCATGTAGTCTACAAACCGTGTGTGAACCCCAGTCTGTGAACCCGATCAAACCAAAAAAAAATCTTGCTCTTCAACCTGCAAGCACCACAAGGTGAAAGATATAATTCCTCCATTAAATTTTAATTTTCAAATCTTTAAGTAATTTAAAATTGCTTAGGCCCTAATTTTATCTTTATTCTCACATATATTTGCTATTTTTCACATCAAACACCCACATATCTTACTATTATACAAACCATAAATATAGACAATAAGTTAGACCCTACAATTTTTACTGTAAGCATCATAGTTAAAATTTTTAATTAAATATTAAAATTCTTTTATTATGGCTATTGATAATTTAAAAGATGTACAAATTGCAATGAAAAACAAACTTGAATCTATCAAAAATACCCAAGCAGCCTTCCAAAAAAATTTAAATCAGATCTGCCAGTCATTAGGCCGACTTCATACTGAAATTATGGAGTTTCGTGTTGATCAGGTAAATAGCCATAAGGATATAACAAATCTCATAAATCAGCAGATAAAATACCAATTATCCCTAAGAGAATCAAGAATAGGCAAACAACCTTTTAAAGATGATTTTTCTAATAATCAATCTAGTTATCGATCTTCTTCATGAAATTTTAAATCTACCGATAGCCAGAGTCATTTCATGTACACTAGCCAAGCACCCCCGATCTATGTAACACCCCCTCCGATTATCCACCACTCCACGAATAATTTTGAGGGTTCTCATTATCGTAGGGAAGAAGATAAAAAATATGAAGAATCAGGAGGTTGTGTTAATGTTATACGAGGTATAGTCACTACTTCAAACTCTGAGGCTTGAAAATCCATCAGTATTTTTCATACATACGCATAGTGTGAAGATAAGATATGTAAACTAGTCATTAATGGTGTGATAGTTCTATAAATGTCGTATCTAAGTCTGTCGTTAATCGACTAAAACTGAAACATCAACCTCATCTTCATCCTTATAGAGTTGCCTGGGTAGATAAAATGTCTCTCCCAATTAGTGAATGTTGTCTAATGCCAATTCAAATGAAAACTTATTCTACTGAGATTATGTGCGATGTCTTACCCATGAAGGTTGCTAGCGTCTTACTAGGTCAACCTTGGATTTATGATATATGTTGGGGATAAATCCCGCTCCTGCTGAAGCCCGGCCCGACGCTCAGTCTAATGAAACCAGTAGCCGCAGAAGAGCTTCAGTAGACGGGCTTCAGCCGAACTCCCAACGGCCGAGCTTCTTCCAGCAGGCCGAACTGGTCAGCTCCCGAGTTTCTTCCGGACTCCCAGCATCGAGATCGAACTTCCTGGGCGACCGAACTCCTTCGGACTCCCCTCGACCGAACTCCCCGAGCAGTCGCCTTCAGCCGAACTCCTCAACGGTTGCCCTCACCGAACTTCGGACGACCGAGCTCCTACCGAACTCTCAAGCGTCCAAGCCGTCCAACAGCCGGCCGAACTCCCAAACGGCCGAGCTTCGGATTCTCAGCAGCCGAACTCTTCAGCGGACGAGCCTTAGCTGCATACCTCCAGCCAGACGCCTATGGGAGCCGAACTCCCTCCTATCCTCCTCTTCAGGAGCCCGAACTCCTCCGAAATGGGCACACGGCGAAGGCCTTCAACCCTTCATTCGGCAAGCTCTGCAGCCATCACCATCAGTCAGTCCGCCGCAGGCGATAGCGACCCACTGTCAGGCGGCGATGGCTGTCACCCTCAATCCGCCGCACACGGCACCATTCCGTGAGACTAACTCCGCCGAACCTTGAGCGGGCCCGCCAGCACGCGGCTGCAGTTGTCACCATCAAGCTCCACTATATAAAGGACCCTCCCGACACGCATCAAGCTCCACTATATAAAGGACCCTCCCGACACGCTAAGGCTAAGCTCTCTGATCTCTAAACTCTCCTCGTCTCTAAGCTTCGGAACCCATTCCGAGCACTCCATTCCTGTTGGTTGGCTGAAAGCTGACTTGACCGTCGGAGGGTCCTGACGGAGCCACCCCCCACCGGCTCCAGACGGAACTTTGTCTTGCAGGTCCCCGGCGGCGACCTCCGCAGCCTCGACTCCGGCGACCTCCAGCGGCAGCGATTTTCTGCACCAACAGATTGGCGCTGAAAGAAGGGACGAACCTTCGAGGTTCCCTTGTTCTTAAAGGAGTGCCCGACGATGATTTCTCCCTCTCCGGAGATCCGTTCTTCCTCACTGGAGTTCTCTCCCGAAGAGAAAGTGCCTCGAGAGCTTCGACTCGGCGACCGGCTCCCGTTGCAGCCCTGGCAGCTCAGGCTCCACCCGAAGCCACCACAGATGCAGAGCAGTTTTGGACGGATTCGCGGCCCCGCCGAGGTGATACAAGCCGTGCGACAACCTTCGGCGGAGACTTTTCCAGAAAAATCCGAGGAACCGACCTTAAGGAAGAGCATTCGGGCATGCCAATCGCCCTTAGGAGAGAAACGGAGAGCAGAAGTTCTCCTGCCGAAGCGGAATGAAGTTCGGCTCGAAGAAAGCCAAGCTTCCCCCAAAGCTCATCATCAAGGAAGGAAACAAAGTGCCCCCGCGGAATGAAGTTTGGCACAAACAAGGACGGAGCAAAGTTTCTCACGGAATGAAGTTCGGCACAAGCGAGGGCGGAGCGAAGTTCTCCCGTGGAATGAAGTTCGGTGGAAGGCCGAACTCCTCAGCTCATCATCGAAATGAAGTTCGGCATAAGTGAAACTCCGCAACTCATCGTCGGAATGAAGTTCGGCGGAAGGCCGAACTCCGAAGCTCATCATCGCAATGAAGTTCGGCACAAGCTAGGGCGGAACGAAGTTCTCCCGCAGAAAGTTCGGCGCAAGTGAGGCCGAACTCCACAGCTCATCATCCGAATAAAGTTTGGCGGAAGCAAGACGGAACTCCCATGGAGGCTCCGAATGAAGTTCGGCTCAAGTGAGGCCGAACTTCCATTCGAAGCTCAACATCCAAATGAAGTTCGGCGCGGTAAGGACGGAACGAAGCCCTCCGCAGAATGAAGTTCGGCACAAGCGAGGGCGGAGCGAAGTTCTCCCGCGGAATGAAGTTCGAAGGAAGGCCGAAGCCCGACCCGACGCTCAGCCTAATATAACCAGTAGCCGTAGAAGAGCTTCGGCAGACGGGCTTCAGCCGAACTCCCAACGGCCGAGCTTCTTCCAGCAGGCCGAACTAGTCAGCTCCCGAGTTTCTTCCGGACTCCCAGCGTCGAGACCGAACTTCCTGGGCAGCCGAACTCCTTCGGACTCCCCTCGGCCGAACTCCCCGAGCAGTCGCCTTCGACCGAACTCCTCAGCGGTTGCCCTCATCGAACTTCGGACGACCGAACTCCTACCGAACTCTCAAGCGTCCAAGGTCCAACAGCCGGCCGAACTCCCAAACGGCCGAGCTTCGGATTCTCAGCGGCCGAACTCTTCAGCGAACGAGCCTTAGCTGCATACCTCTAGCCAGACGCCTATGGGAGCCGAACTCCCTCCTATCCTCCTTTTCAGGAGCCCGAACTCCTTCGAAGTGGGCACACGATGAAGGCCTTCAACCCTTCATTCGGCAAGCTCTGCAGCCATCACCATCAGTCAGTCCGCCGCAGGCGATAGCGACCCACTGTCAGGCGGCGATGGCTGTCACCCTCAATCCACCGCACACGGCACCATCCCGTGAGACTGACTCCGCCGAACCTCGAGCGGCCCGCCAGCACGCAGCTGCAGTTGTCACCATCAAGCTCCACTATATAAAGGACCCTTCCGACATGCATCAAGCTCCACTATATAAAGGACCCTCCCGACACGCTAAGGCTAAGCTCTCTGATCTCTAAACTCTCCTCCTCGTCTCTAAGCTCCGGAACCCATTCCGAGCACTCCATTCCTGTTGGCTGAAAGCTGACTTGACCGTCGGAGGATCCTGACAGAGCCACCCCCCACCAGCTCCGGACGGGACTTTGTCTTGCAAGTCCCCGGCGGCGACCTCCGCAGCCTCGACTCCGGCGACCTCCGGCGGCGACGATTTTCTGCACCAACAATATGGATGCTCATTATTTTAGAAAAGAAAATACCTTATGTTTACGCATAATGACAAGAAAATCATATTAAATTCTGCTAAGCCTAGCATGTCCAAACCTACCAAAAGGGATAAGAACTCTCTTCAACCTCCTAATCCAAAAAGTTGTCATACTTTATCACATAAGAAATTTGAAATAGAAAATGAAGAATCTGAGATAATGTTAGCTATCCTTCCCAGAAATGAGATTCAACTGATCTCAGACTTGCAAGATAACCCACCTCCTGAAATTGAGCAATTAAAAGAAAAATTTAAGGATGAAACCTCAGAAGATATACCCGATGACCTACCTCTCATACGTGACATCCAACATGCTATTGATTTAGTCCCAAGATCAAAGATATCTAATCTTCCACATTACATATTAAATCCTAAGGAATATGAGGAAATGAGAAGACAGATAGTAAAGAAGACTATAGTTCAAGTTGATGATCGATTAGCACATTTTATTTCTTGTTAAAAAAATTCTGATATTTTTTTTATTACAAAATTGTTCTTTAAAGAGGACGTTCGACTTCATAATTTGCCTTCTTCCATAATATCCCACCATAATATCAAATTTATGAGTTATTTCTGAAAAATTCTTTGGAAACTATTTGGAACAAATTTAAATTTTTCTTCATCTTTTCATCCACAGATTAATGGTCAAACAGAGATTGTAAATAATAATCTTGGTAAATTACTTAGATATCTAGTTCGTAATAAACTTGGGACATGAAAATTGTCATTGTCTACCACAGAATTTGCCTATAATAATTCAGTAAATAGGTCTACTGATAAAAATTCTTTAGAAATTATTTATGGCTTCAATCCCTATTAATCTATTGATCTTGTTCCCTTACCTTTGAATAACCGTACTTCTGAGTCTGCCACTTTCTTTGTTAAATGCATTCATGACATTCATATGAATATTAGACAAAAGATTACTGAGTAATGAAAAATATAAACTTATTGATAATGCTTACCGTAGAATAATGAAATTTAATGAGGATGACTATGTGAAGGTTCGTATTCGTCATAAACATTATCTTCGAAATTCATTCAAAATTTTACATGCTCGAGCCACTGATCCATTTCGTATTCTTTATAAACTTGGGCCTAATACATATTTTATAAAATTATCTTCTGATTTAAAATTTACTCCAATTTTTAATGTTGAAAACTTGCTACCTTATCGAGGCACATTCGAGTCTCCTACTATGCATGTAGATGATAGCAGAGATCATACTCCATCTCTTCCAGTGCCAGTTCCGGTTCTTCCATCGCTTTCATCATCTTCTTTGGATTGCATTGAACGCATTATTACTGATGAGATTGTTTCTTCTGCTGATGAAGAAATTCATCGATTCTTGGTTACATGGCACGATCGTCCAGACTCAGGTGCTACTTGGATCCTTAAAGAAGATCTACAACACATTGATCCAGACATTTATGAAGCTTACATCAATTCCTCACCAGAGTCAAGTTCTTCCAGCCAGGAGGAAATGATGAGAATCAGGGTTTGCATACTTATTCAAGAAGGAAGCATCGTTAAACCCTAACCCTAATTTATTTTATGAATTTAATTTTTGTGGATTAATTTAGGTTATTTTATTTTATTGGGATTCCTAATTTTGTTAGGATTATATAATAAGAGTTTTGTTAGGGTTCAAGTCAACTATAAGAGTCCTGTTATGTTTTTTTTTTGTTCCTCTGTTTAAAGGCTCCATCTGTGTGGAAAACCTTAAATCTAAATAATAGACTTGAATGATTGGTTAATTGAATATCTGAAATCTAGGCTTTGAATCTTTATTTTTCTTTGTTTCTTTTCTTTCTTTTCTTTTTTATTTTATTTTTTGTTCTTTGCTTATTTTTCGTTTTACATCATCTATATATAATGCAAATTACAATGAAGACAATGAGTTATATCCGATTTGTTTCATCCTCAAGCTTTGACCTTTGTTGTGGTAATCTTTCAAGTAATCCTTAACCATCTTTGTGGTTAAGGAATCTCATAGCATGTATTTCCTTTATTTCTTAGTGCTCTTAGCTCTGCATCTACTATTTTCATGTTCCACAACTATAGATCTATTTGCATTAGTTTGAATGCTTTCTTGCAGTAGCTTTCTAAATCTTATCCTCCCATCTTCATCCACAAGCACAGATACTCTTTAAAGACAAAAAAAATACCTACTTATGGACTAAAACGTCAAGTGATCAGTAAAGAACATGGATATAAGATGACTATACCAAATATGAGGACGCTGAGGCAAACTGTGGTAAACCATTAACTAGTAGAGTTAGAATTCAGTTTTTAAGGTTAGGATTGCAAACATAAATAATGAAGTGGGGAAAAAACCATTTAAGATGGTTTCATAAGCATGTTTGCTGCAGAATGGAGATGGGAAAGTAAAGGGAAGAGATGACTTAGGGATGAAACCGGATCCGATACGGATCAGATACTAGCATATCCATATCTATATTTATCTTTTTGACAAATATAAATACAGATACAGATATTATTCGAATGCAAAAATTTATATCCATATTTGTTTTAAACAGATATGGATACAATTCAGATACTGGAAGTATGAAGATAATTATGGAAATAAGATGGATAATTAAACTTTATGACTACAAAATCAAAAATATTACTAAATAGATGATAAATCATATTAATAACATGTTTATATGGTTGTATGTTTTCCTTAAAAATTAATAAGTGCTATATAAAATTATATAGGATTACAGGTACATTCGAATATTCGAATACGGATCGAATAGTTTTCTATCCATATCCATATCCATTTTTTTTTTGACGGATATGGATACAAATACGGATATTAGTCAGATCCTCAAATTTCTAACCATATCTAGATTGATTTAGATATGAAAATAGATCCGGACGGATGTTATCCATACCACTTTCATCCTTAGATGGCTAAATAAATGTAGTGATAAATCTATCATCGAGATCTTCAATTTTATAGAAGGTGGCCTTGGGTATCAACTAATTTTGAATTAGAACTAGTATAACCCATGTTAAATTGACAAAATTAGGCTTGCTGCAAATCTATATTTATTTAATGATACAATCTATACATTTAAATCTATTAACATGAGATCCAATGCATTGATGTTGTGGCAAGAAAGGATTAAAATGTTAATCGGGACAAGGAAAAGTTATTATATTATTCAAATATACTAGAAGCACATCATATAGTTTGGTAATATGAATAAAAACATACCACATCAGTCCAACAACAATAGTAAACAAGATGGTTGACAGAAGTTCTTGAGCAAACCATGTTGATTTGCTTGATGCTTTTGGGTCAACCTGATGAGCGACATATAAGACAGAAAGTTAATGGCTGACTGGCAGAATATTAGTACGATACTAAAGGAGAGAGAAGAAAATACAGCTAACATTTTTCACATTTTCTTGGTACATCCAGCTAGCACCAAGCACATAGTCCAAAACTGAAAGGATTAACATGTACTTACCATAACAACATGCAGTGGCTGTTTCTCTGATATTCCAGGGTTTAAAAATGGCTCATTATTATTTCCAGATGCACGCTGCTTCAACTCTTGCAACTACTGACACGAAAATATTTTTAAGAAAAGTCAAAAGTTGGCAGCAGCAATACCCATATTGGCAATGACTTCACATTGACTAAAATAATTCAAATGACTGAAGCAAACTGATAATGACTTCAGGTTCAAGTCAATTGAAATTCTAAAGATAATCAAGGATTTTTGGAAGATTGTTGGAGTTATCAACGTTCCTTCTTGTGTTTTCCCTCCCAATATCATCGAAGTATAGTTCAGTGTCATCAAGTTATATGTTTCTAAGAAGTATATAAACAGTGTAGCAAGATTATAAGATCAAAACAAGTAGAAATTTGGAGGAGAACAGGAAGGGAATGCTAATAATCTAAAGAGCATGAATGATGCATAATGATCCAAAAAAGAGATGATCAACAAAGTGATGTGTATATGACGTCACAAAATAGTAACAGAGGATGAGCTCAGCTACCAGCGATGGGAGACTAGAAGGCTTTCCAGATTGCTCATCTGGAAGATATTCTGTGATAGCATTGGTGACAATAAGAGCTCGAAGATATTCTGCAACTCCTTTACTATCTACTGCATGATTTCTTTGCTCAAACCGTCTAATGACCGCTTCAGGACTGCAAAAATCCAAATGAAAGAGATAAATTCATGATAACATCCAAACTTTTGTTTGCTAACTAAAAAACACAGAAGAGCTACCTCGAGGTGGGCAACATAAGCACTCGGCATCACTAGAATGAATGCAAAAAATCAGAAAAATGATAATCGTATTTGTGACAACCTATGAACTGAGCATGTCTGTTATAATAATAATTTGAAAGCAGATACAAGCAAAATTTTAAATCCCATAGGGCAGCTCTGTCCCAGTTTTTCTATGAAACAGAATGCGCCGTTGTCCCGCCCTGTCCCGACATTTGGGACAAAGGAGGTCCCAAGACATCCCAATCGGGATGCTAGCAGGACAGCCCTATCTTGACATATGGGATGGTATCCTGTCCCGATGTCCCACGGGATGCCCCTAGGACCTGAATCCTTGGATACAAGGTTAAAAAATGAAAAGTGGTTGCTTCTTGTGTTGTTAGGATTAATTGTTCTTCAAGATGTTGGTGCAGTATGCACTATGGAATAATAAAGCATATGATCTTAATACATGTGTACTTATACCATTTGTATTGGGGCAGATTTGAGATAACCTACCACCAACCAATTTTGAATTTGTTATGATTTCCAACCAAAAACTCAAAGTGCAGTTTTCAGCAAGAAAGTGCCAATAGTGAAACCTAAATAAACAACAAATTCAGCAAAGGTGACATACAATAAAATGATATAACGTCTACATAGGGATATTGCCCAAAGAATGCTTGGTTATTGGGTACAAAGACCTACGAAAAGCACAGGGAGAAGAAGAAAGGAAGAAAAGCTCCAAAAAAGGTGGACTGAACCTGTGCTTGTTGAGTTCGGCAAGGAGAGCGCTCTGCTTCGCAGCATCTCCAGGGTTTGCATCAGCTTCTGCAATGAGAAGCTCCAACCTCTTCTCCTGCCGCAAGAACGGCCACCAGCTCAGCCACTCCGACATCATCACAGCATTGAATCCCCTCCTCAGCGAAGCCATCACTCCAATCAAGAATGCCATCAGCGGCCACCTATTCCTCATTTCCTTCTTCTCCACCAACTGACGACCAGATTCCAGTTCCTCAGTCTCCCCTTTTGACCCCTCCCCACTGGTTTCTTGCGAAAGGTTGGAGCTTCGGCGGGTATCCGAGCCCAAGATCGAGTCTTGGCCGGACAGAAAGGGTTCCCGCTCCGAATCCACATTCTCTGGCGGCAATGCGTGGGGCACGAGGGCAAAACGGCGGAAGGAGCGGGATATGGGGAGGGAAGAGAAGAAGAAGCCGGCGGAGAAGTCGGGGCAGCGGAGGGTGCACGAAAGAGGGATAGAGGAGCGTTTGGGGGGGCGGAGGAGGGGCCGGGGGGGGCGGGGGGGGCGGAGGAGGAGGGAGGCCTGGAGGGCGGACATGGCAGAGGAGGCGGTGGAGGAGATCGAAGGGAGTTGGAGCGGAGACAAGCGTGCTCCCGAGCTAACTGCCTCGCTCCCTCCGGAATATGGTCGGGGATCGGAGGGAGAGCGAGGGAATTCGAGGGAGAGGAAGGCCCGGGAATTATTAGCCACAGTATCGAATAAGCGAGAGGAGACACAAAAAGAGGAGGGAGACTCGGGGGAGAGACCTTATCTCGAGCGGCGCGGCCGCACGGTTGCCCCCCCCCTCTCTCTACCTTCTCTCTATTCTTTCTTGACTCGTCCCGGGGGACGTTGGTTGAGCTCTGGGAGACGGCTGGGATACTTTCCTTGGTGTGGCTGAAATCGGTTCCCTCTGCCGGTTTTCCTGTGATCCGGGTCGGACCTTGTGAGAGAGATGGCATTAACACTTTGCTGCAACCTAGCGGCAAATTATACCCTATATTGCTGCATCAGCTCGTAGCCATGTACCAAGCCATCAGCTCTTCGCAAATCAGGCCAATCATCAAGACGAACGCATACGGTCTTTAGGAAAGGGAGAGGTGATTGATGTGATGGTGCATGGGGTATCGGACATAATTTTTCTCAACCCAAATGAAAAATCTAAATCAAATTATTTTGAGATTCGAGCTTATGCTTGTGATCTAGATGTCTAAACTAATAAATTTCTCATTTGAATAAATACATTCAAAAATTTAGTAGCACGGATATTAACTTAAGATAATTAATGCTGTGAGGAGCTGGATCTGCATACATAGAATATTTATTCTGCCTCCTCCTCCCGACCCAAGGGGATTGCATACATACGATATTTATTCTGCCTCCTCCTCCCGACTCAGGGGATTGGTACATGGCTATACCTCATCCTCGGCTGCTATGTCGTCATCTCGAATTGGATTATGAAACATGAAGATCATCTAAAAATTATTACTTTAGCATTTTAACATAAATTTCATGAAATCAATGATCCAGATCAATCTATGTACAGTATTAAACATTTACCTGGCTATCCATGCATCATCTTTCTATTATCATTATTGGTCAACATAATGTTTACTAACATTATTAAATCTTGCTCAAGATCCCATTTATATCTGAACAATACTTAATTTATACTATATTTGGGTTAAAATTTGGACATAAATAACATTTGATTTATATTCGGTTAGAATAAATATTGTTGCTCTTGAATCTTCCCATCTAAGGTCGATCGCCGAGGAACCTGTGGCCAAAGAAAAGCTATCGCTGGAGCTTTGCCCGATCACCTGCAATGAAGTTCTCACCGAGATATTCTCCGGTAAAGATACAGGAGAACAAAGAGAGAAGAAAGCATCGAATTGAATGCGTACCTATAAAATCTCGAAGCCCCTTTATTTATAGGAGAGGTATTAGAGTTGTACCCATCTCAGAGTCTAACGACTTCCCAAATTTGATGCTTTGGATTGATTCGGAAGAGATTTTTTCTTTTTAGAGAGACGAGATCGCAAGGGACTCCTTCTTTATTCGGACTTTCCTAATTAAGGAAGAGAACAAATCTGGTGAAGATGATAATACCTCGGTAAAAAATGATCAATAATAGATCGTTCAATATTGATCGGCTATATACGAACAACTACTAGATCGTTCAGATATTGGTCGGCTAAAATCGACCAATATTATATAGATCGTCCATGAATAACTTTCTCCAACCAATAAAATTCTTCTTTGATGATAGCTCGATCGTATACGATCTATAGCAAACCATCAGCGAACCAATGGCCTGTCGTAACGGCCAGTCATACATGGCCGACCTATTTCGATAGGTCGGCAAAGACTAAGGAATACCAAATCGAGGATGAGGTATAGCGAACCTTCAACGTCCTTAGAACAGCTCATCTAGGAGCGAACTTCAGTAGGTCGGTATTAGCTGACTTTCGGTAGGACGTTCTTGAAAATTGCTCATCCAAGGCCAATCTATAGCGAATTGCAAGTGAGCAGATAGCTTCTCCATAGTAACTGATCTCGATGTATATTATGCCGAGGCCGAGCTATCGCTATCCCATAATAGTTGCCCCCCACTCACGAGGTCGAGCCATTATTGAACGATCAATGTGAGTATCCTTCCAAAGTCGAGGCCGATCTCCTAAATGAAATTATGTTGCTATGTTGATGATCGGAACCTTGATGAGACCAGTGGAAGTCCAACGGCCATCAAATCCGATCGTTCATTAGCTTGATCCGGATCCGTCTATCCTGACCAATCGGTGCCTGACACTTGATGAAGATCTGGAGGGATTGGTGAATCAATGATAGATCAGAGCCGTCCAAGTTTCTTATAAATAGGGGTCAGCATCATTCTAGCTTTTTTCTGTTGCTATTATTTGAAGGGTAAACTCTGCCACTTCGCAGTAAGGGAATAGCTCGGATGAAGCCAAGCTATCATCAACCTCATCCTCCCCCCTTGTTGCTCGGTCTTCTCACTTCTTTAGGTTAGTTTTTTTTGCACTCATGAGTCGGTTCAGTCTATCCCAATCTTCCTGAAGCTCGAAAGATCATTCGGGTGGGGATCATGGGTTCGAGGTAGCTGGCTCTTCGGGCAGATCCAAAGAACCCAGAATTCCGAACTATGGCCCCTATAAGATAAATTCTATTCTCATCTCGGAGGACTTAGAACTCATAAGGCTGAAGTACCAAATTCTTGATGACTTTAGGCTGGAGGTCGCCGATTTCGGAGAGCGTATAGCTCTTCCTCGTCCCAACCAGGTTGGGATTTATGAGGAATCCTTGAAGGCTGGCCTTAGATTATCCTTCCACTTCTTAGTCGTCGAGTTTTTAAATTCATACAAAATCAGTTTTTATAGCTTGGCACCGAACTCCTGACGGTCAATTTTAAGCTTTTTTACACATTGTCTCCTCCTCAGGGTTGAGCTTACCTCCCGTCTTCTCCAAGCTTGCTTCATACTGAAGGAGCATCCTATAGAGATCGAATGGTGGTACACCTCTCCTCAAAAAGGGCATCGTCTTTTTTGAAGTGCTCCTTCCTTAGTTTATAACTGGAAGGAGTGTTTTTTCTTTATTTCGACCGAGCAACCTTGGGATTTCAGCACATCATGGGGTCAACCTCATAGGTCGGCCGTCAGGTCTCCGACATTGTCCGACGCTGAGGAGGAGACCTTAGATCGAATCTTTGGCACCGCTCTCCCTCCATTGTCCAAGCTCCTTACCGAGGAGAACTTGTTCAAGATCGGGCTGATTTCAACCGACCTGAAGAGTAAGTGACGTTTTCGTGTCATCTCATGTAGCTCGTCCTTCTTGCTATTATCATTGACTCTTATCGATTTTTTTTCCTCGATGTAGCGATGAATCCTGCTGATCTAGAAGCTATTCATCGGACGGCGAAGAAGAGAAAAGCTAGCACAGCCCCCGCCCCCAAACATGGTTGGCCTAAAGCCATCCTCGCCCAACCGACGGTGGGGGATTCCTCGAGGGCAACGCAGGTCCCAGAAAAAGAAAGCTCGATGCTGACAAAAGTCATGGCGCCATTGCGATCGGTTGCTCCGGTGGAGCCCGCTTCCCGACCTTCTACTTCCTCTTTAAGAAGAAGCTCCAGCGGGTCAAAAATCTCGATTCAAATGTCCAGCTGCAGACCCGATGCTCTGACGGATGTGTCTTTGATGGAGGTTGCCTCGAAAATCGAGGACAAAAGAAAAGGTATCGACGACTATCGGATCGATCGTTCTCTGGTAAAGTCAGTCATCTTGCCGGTTGATGCTTAAACTTTTGAGGAGGCCGGAGTTGTCTTTTGCATCCAGGACTCCTACGATTCTCTTCTTCGAGTATGTATTGATCGTCAACCGACCTTTATTTGTTCATTCATCATTCAACCTCCTTCCCCTTCTTTTTTTTAACTTTATTTTATGGTATAGCTCGTCCACCATGTGGACCATTTTGTCGAGGTGATTAAAGAGGTTCGGCACCTCTCCAAGGAGGCTGAGGAGAAAGCCGTCCAGGCCATCTGAAGGGCAAACAATGCTCAGTTGTCCAGGCTAAAGGCCGAGGATGAGAATAGGTCGCTCAAGGAGAAGGTGAAGTAACTAGAATCCGAGTTGACCAAGGTCGAAGCTCGGCTGCTAGGGGAAAAGGAAGCCAGGAAGGCACGGGTGAAAGCCATCAAGATCGAAGCAGTCGAGGCATTCCGCTCGTCGACCGAATTTCATAAGATAAAGACGGAATTTGCCTCGACCTCCTATCTACAAAGGATTGAAGATCTGAAGGAGAAGATCCAAAGAAACTTTTCTTACCTGAACCTAGATCTCTTGGAGTTAGAGGGTGAAGAAGTCGAGGAGGTTGAAGGTCGAGAAGTTTAGATGGAGGATCTCTTCAGCCCCGCCCATGGTGACCTAGTCGTCGGGGACGTAACCTCGGCTCCACTTTCGGCAGTCATAGTCTTACCCGACCAGGCAGAGGTCGGCAAATTTAGAGCTTCAGATGGAGCTTAATGTAGATCTTTGCTTGGGCATGTCCGAGCTTTTTGTTAGGTCGGTCTCTCTTACTTATCCTCGATATTCTCCGAGGTATTTTTATATGAGACCGACCAATATTTGTAACTATTTGATTAACGAATACAATGCTTTCTTTTCTAAGTGGTTGAGATCGATCATCGTGGCTTGGTGCACATTCTGCTGAATTTTTTTTTTTGTGGATAGGCTTAGATCTTTCAGAACGTCCAACATGAGAATGAGCTCCTAGAAAGACAGAACCCAATATGTTTCGTTCCTCGATCATAACCAAGAATAGCATGTTGACGATTTTAAGAACGCATTCCATTCCTCGGCTGTGGCTGAGGAACGCACGTTGGCAAATTTTATGCATTTCGCTCCTCGACCATAGCCAAGGAGCGCTCGTCGGTGAATTTTTACGCATTTCGCTCCTCGGCTATCGCCGAGGAGGTACGTCAGTAAATTTGCTGGAGATGCATTTCGTTTCTCAACTATGATCGAGGAGCATGCATTGACAAAATTTGCTGAAGATGCATTTTATTTCTCGACCGTAGCTAAAAAGTGCACATTGGCGAAATTTGCTGGAAACGCATTTCGTTCCTCGACCGTGGTCGAGGAGCGCACATCGACAAAATTTGCTGAAGATGCGTTCCGTTCCTCGACCGTGGTCGAGGAGCACGCGTTGACAAAATTTGCTGGAGATGTATTCCGTTCCTCAATCATGATAGATGAGCGTGCATTGGCAAAATTCATTGGAGACGCATTCCGTTCCTCGACCATGGCCGAGGAGAGTGTGTTGGCAAAATTTGCTAGAGATGCATTCCGTTCCTCGATCATGATCGAGGACCGCATGTTGACGAAATTCACTGGAGGCACGTTCCATTCCTCGATCATCACCGAGGAGCGCGCGTTGACGAAATTTGCTAGAGACGCATTCCGTTCTCCGACTATGGCCGAGAAGCGCGCGTTGATAAAATTTACTAGAGATGCATTCCGTTCTTCGACCGTGGTCGAGAAGTACGCATTGGCGAAATTTGCTGTATACACATTCCGTTTCTTGATCGTGGCCGAGGAGCGTGCATTGGCAAAATTTGCTGGAGACGCATTCTATTCCTCGATCGTAGTTGAGAAACACGCGTTGGCGAATTATCGAAGATCAGATCTGCAAAAAATTATTACTTATTATTAAATAAAAGATAATGATTACAGCTTATGGATAATATCTATGAAGATTATCGACATTCCATATCCTTGGTATTGGAGTTCCATCCAACTGACAAAGGTGATAAACTCCTAGTCACAAAGGCGATAAACTCCTGATCAAACTATCTTGGCTACTCTGTATGGTCCTTTCCAGTTGGGTGATAGCTTCGATCGTTCGGTTGGATGAGAGACTTCTACTCGATGAAGCACGAATTGTCCCACCAAAATGACTTTCCTTTAACTCAAAAATTATAATACCGAGCTACTCTTTGTTAATAGTTGGCCATCCGGATCCTAGCCCATTCTCGAGTTTCTTCTAGTAGATCTAAATTTACCCTCATTTCAAATGAGTTGCTGTCCTCGTCGAATTCCTCAACTCGAAGTATGGGCAGACCAATTTTCAAAGGTATGACAGCTTCCATTTCGAATGCCAGCATGAAAGGCATTTCTCCAATCGAAACTCGTTGGGTCGTTCGATAGATCCAAAGGACATGATATAGCTCTTCAACCCACCATCCCTTAGCCTGATCAAGACGAGCTTTTAAACCTTGCAACAAGGTTCTATTCATCACTTTGACTTCATCATTGCTCTGTGAGTGACCTACTGACGTCAGCCTGTGCGAAATTCCAAAGTCATTGCAGAATCCAGTGAACCTCGGATTATCAAACTGCCGTCCATTATCGGTTATAATAGCTCTGGGTAGTTCAAATCGGCTGATAATTGATTTTCAGATGAAATCTCGAACCTTGGCTTCGAAAATGGTTGCCAGAGCCTTGGCCTCCATTCATTTGATAAAATAGTCAATGGCAACAAGTAAGAACCTTTTCTATGCTATGGCGATAGAAAATGGCCCGAGGATATCTATTTTCCATTATGCGAAAGGCCAAGGCGTTGTATTAGTGCTAGCGGGGTGGAAGGTCAGCGTTGAATATTGGAAGTTCTTTGACATCGATCACATCTATTTACCAGGTTGGCAACATCTTTATGCATGGTTGGCCAGAAGTATCCTTGCCTTAATATCTTATGAGCAAGGGCCTTACCCCCTAGATGATTGCCGTAGATTCCTTTATGCACTTTTCGTAAAGCATAGTCGATTTTCGATGGACAAAGGCATCTGAGTAGAGATAAGGTAAAAGACCTTTTATATAGTTTTCCCTCATAGATGAGGTACTGAGGAGCAAGGCGTCTCAACTTTTTAGCTTCACCTCTGTCAGTTGGTAGAGTATCATCTTATAAGTAGTGTAGGATGGGATATATCCAACTTGGCTCCGGATCAGCTTGCATTATAGGAGCCTTTTCGATGCTTAGCTTCTCCAGAACTTTCATATATGAGCTTCTTTTTAAGTCTACAGCACCAAGAATTGCAAACTTAGATAAAAGGTCGGCTCGCATATTTTCTATCCTTGGTATTTGCTGAACATCCATCGTCGAGAAGCCGAAAGCTAAGTCCCTAACCTTCTGCAGTTATTTGATCATGTTCGATTTTCGAGCTTCATATTCTCCTTGAACCTGACCAACGATTAGCTGTGAGTCGCTATAAACTCTGAGATGCCGAACCCCCATTTCTTTTGCCATCCTGAGATCTGCTATCAATGCTTCATACTTGGCTTCATTATTGGATGTCAGAAAATCAAAATGCAGAGCATACATCGCAACTACTCCCTCCGGACTGGTTAAGATCAACCCGGCTCCTGCGCCTTTATCATTCGAAGATCTGTCAACATATAAGACCTAACATTCGTCGATTGTATGAGCTATTTCATTGCTTGATTCCTCATCTAGAATTGTACACTCCAGGATGAAGTCGGCTAACGCCTGAGACTTGATGGACGGTCTTAATAGATATTTGATGTTGAATTCTTCCAACTCAATAGCCCATTTGGCTAACCGCCCTGAAGTGTCGGGTCAATATAATACTGATCTGATAGGTTGGTCGATAAGAACAGCGATGGTATATGCTTGAAAATATGAACGCAGCTTCTTTGCAAATATCAAGAGAGCGTAGATAACTTTTTCTAACTTCATATATCTGATCTCGGCATCATGAAGTATCCGACTCACATAATAGATCGATTTCTGCACCCTAGCTTCCTATCGGATGAGGACCGAACTAACCACCGAAGGAGAAACAACCAAATATAAGTACAATACTTCTTCAAGCTCTGGCTTGCTTAAAAGAGGAGGGGAGCTGAGATATTTCTTTAGCTCATCGAAGGCTGCCTAACATTCATCCGATGATTGAAAATCCTTCAACTACTTAAGAGCTTTAAAAATTGGAAGGCTCTTTTCTACTGATCTTGATAGAAATTTATTTAGGACTGCAATCCTTTCAGTGAGCCGCTGCACTTCTTTGATCATCCTCGGAGGTTTCATCTCTTAAAGAGCTTGAATCTTCTCTGGGTTAGCCTTGATCCCACGTTGCGATCCTATAAAACCAAGAAATTTTCCAGAGGTGACTCTAAAAGCATATTTATCTGGATTGAGCTTCATCCGAAAGCACCACAGTATAGAAAAGGTTTCTTCTAGGTCAGTATATGATGTTCGACGGCCTTGCTTTTGACGAGCATGTCATCTACATATATCTCCATGTTTCTTCCAATTTGCTCCTTGAAAAACTTCTTCACAAGCCTTTGGTAGGTCGCCCCTGCGTTTTCAGGCCGAACAGTATGATCCTGTAACAAAAAAAATCTTGGTCAGTTACAAAAAAAGTTTTTTTTCTCATCCACGGATGCCATTCGAATCTGGTTATATCCCGAAAAAGTATCCATGAATGATAGGAGTTGATATCCTGAAGTTGCATCCACTAATTGATCTATGCAGGACAAAGGGTAGCTGTCCTTCGGGCATGCCCTGTTGAGGTCGAAATAATCGATGCACACACGCCATTTTCTACTTGCCTTCTTGATGAGGACGACATTAGTCAGCCATTCTGGATAATATACTTCTCGAACAAATCCGACCTTTAGAAGCTTATCAACCTCTTTCCGTATCGCGCTTTGTCGCTCAAGAGTGAAACTTCGCTTCTTCTGCCTGACGGGCGATGGTTCGGATCCACATTAAGCTAGTGGACCATAACTTTTGAATCAATATCAGACATATCCAAGGTCGACCAAACAAATACATCGGCATTAGCTCGAAGAAATGAGATGAGGTGCTGTCAATCCTCTTCACACAAACTTGAGCCGATCTTCACTACTTTGCTCGAATTATCTCTGATTGGTATCGAGATCAACTCTTCCGCTGGGCGATCCCTCTATTCCATCAACTCGTCCCTTATGTTCAGTTCATTCATGAGTTGTTCTTTGGATGCCACTCCATGCAAGGTAGCCATATAACATTCCTTTGCGATTGACTGGTTTCCTCGGAGTTCTCCTATTCCTCTAAGAGTCATGAATTTCACCTTCAAATGATAAGTTGACACTATAGCTCTAAGGGCATTCAAACCTGGCCTATCCAAAATGATATTATAAGCAAATGGGCTATTAACCACGAAGTAAGTTATTTCGAGTATGGCTTGCCTTGGAACCTGCCCAGTTTTTGTTATTAATTAGATAGTTTCTTCTATTAGGACCGTGCTACCAGAAAATCCGATCAGAGGTACATTCTTCTTCACCAGCCATTTAGAATCCAAGTTCATTCAAACAAAGGCATCATAAAACAAGACGTCTACCGAACTTCCATTATCAATAAGAACTCGATGTACATCATAATTCGAAATATTTAAAGAGACAACTACGGGATCATTATGCGGGTGATTTATTTCTTGTAGGTCGTCAGTAGTGAAGATGATTTCATCATCGATCTTTCTTTTCTTCAATCCTTCCTTTATAGATTGGTCTTGCTCTGAGATATTTCCAACGAGATGCCCCTAGTCATTATTCTGATCTCACCCGCTGTCTGTTGTTCTGCATGAGAATCCTCCTACCTAGGTTGTTCGTGGCATGGGTTGGACGGAATTCTTTGCTCATCAACATAGCATCGGAGCCATCCTCTTCTAATCAATGCTTCTATTTCTTCTTTAAGCTGCCAGCATTCTTCAGTATCATGCCCATGATCATGATGATATCTACAATATTTTCTTGGGTTCCTCACTCGAGCAGGAGTCACCATCTTCTTTGGTTACAGTATATCTTCTTGTCATTCTATCTCCATCAAAATCTGAGCTCGAGTAGTGTTAAGGGGGTGTAATAATTGAACCTCCTAGGCGGAGTTCCAGACTGGTGTCGAGGCTTTGGAGATGTAGGTCGGCCACTCCGAGATGGAGTGTGCGATGGACGAGGATATGGCTCCTCCCACCAATGCTGCACCCGTCGGTAGTCTTTCTTCTTCTCCTGCTTTTGGACCGGCCCTGACCTACTGCCTTGGTTACTTTCTTGCTGGTCCCAGGCTTCCTTGACTTGGGCATACTTTTCAGCCCACTCCAATATCTCGGCAAAGTCCTTCGGATAATCTAGGTTAACAGAGAATAGTAGGTCGTTTTGAAGAAGTCCAATCTTGAGTGCCATCATAGCGACCGACTGATCTAAATTTCGGACCTCTAAGGTGGCAGCATTGAAATGATTGATGTACTCCCGAAGAAGCTCGTTCTCCCGCTGCTTGATGCTCATGAGAAAATCCGAATTACGGTGTTGCCAACGACTACTAATAAAATGAGCAACAAATAGGCAGCTCAGTTGATGGAAGGAATCTACGGAGCCAGGCTTCAAATTTGTATACCAATGTCGAGCCGTCTTTCTCAAAGTCAAAGAAAAAGCTCGACATAAAATCGCATCACCAGCTCCTTGCAGGTGCATGAGAGTTCGAAAGCTATCTAGATGATCTATGGGGTCGGCCATCCCATCATAAGGCTCCATTTGAGGAATCTTGAATTGCGGCGGTAAAGATTCATTCATGATTTTTCAGGTAAACGAGGGATTGATGTTGAAACCCAAGTCGTCCTCCTGCTGCTTCGACTGCCACAATGCATCTAGCTGCTGTTGCATTTCTTGGAGCTTTTCTCCATGTCATCTTTCCGAGTAGTTCGATACTGAGGCGTCGCATGGCCTGAGGTAGAATCTCTTCTAAAAATAGATGTAGGTGAGCATCCAGATCTTCGACGAGGAGGGCTAATAGGTTGGCTATGATGACTAGCTTCCGCCCTTAGGCTTCTAGAGCGTCGTTCCTCTGACCTTCCTCAGACCGATCCTGAATTTTTGTCGACCGGACGGCACTCGCTAGCCTGCTGTATTTCTCCTCTCAAGATTAGACCTCGAAATCAGTCGAGGACATTTTCTCTAGTGCCAACTGTTGCTCCTGAATCTCCTTGCCTGAGGTCGATCACCGAGGAACCTGTGACCAAGGAAAAACTATCATTGGAGCTTTGCCCGATCACCTACAATAAAGTCCTCACCGGGGTGTTCTCCAATGAAGATCCTCCGACGCTCAAGTTAGAAAACAGGAGAATAAAGAGAGGAGAAAGCGTCAAATTGAATGCGTACCTGGAGGATCCCAGAACCCCTTTATTTATAGGAGGGGTATTAGAGTCGTGCCCATCTTGGAGTCTACCAACTTCCCAAATTTGATGCTTTGGATTGATTCGGAGGAAGTTTTTCTTTTTTAGAGAGATGAGATCGCGAGGGACTCCTTCTTTATCCAAACTTTCATAATTAGGAAAGAAAACGGATCTAGTGAAGATGGTAATACCTCGGTAAAAGATGATCAATAATAGATCGTTCAATATTGATCGACTATATACAAGCAACTAGTAGGTCGTCCGAATATTGGTCGGCTAAAATCGATCAATATTATATATATCGTCCATGAATAACTTTTTCCAACTAATGAAATTCTTTTTTGATGATAGCTCGATCGTATACGACCTATGATGAATCATCAACAAACTAGTGGCCTATCGTAACGATCAATCATACGTGGCCGATCTATTTCGATAGGTCGATAAAGATCGAAGAATACCAAGTCGAAGATGAGATATAGCGAACCTTCAACGTCCTTAGAACAGTTCGCCTAGGAACGAACTTCAGTAGATTGATATTACCTAACTTTCGATAGGATATTCTTGAAAATTGCTCATCCAAAATTGATCTATAGTGAATCGCAAGTGAGCGAATAGCTTCTCTACAGTAACTGATCTCAATGTATATTATATCGAGACCGAGGTATCGAGACCGAGGTATGGCTATCTTATAACAAATATAAACATATTTAATATCCAGTTTTCATGCCCATCGTTTAGAATAAAGATGAATATTAATAAAAAAAATATTTTCTATACTGTATATATGTACGGACACCATCTCTTGTACGAGCAAAATATATATATATATATATATATATATTTAGATATCATGCTCAGATCCTGCATAAAGTCCGATGATATCCGTGGAGCTATATCGTCAGCGGCGTAGAAAAATTTTTCCTATTAATAGCGTCCATATTCACGTTTACTGAAAAAATATAGATAGGATAATGGATTATTAATAGCGTCCATATTCACGTTTACTGAAAAAATATAGATAGGATCATGGATACGCTTGAGATTCTTCCCACTTCTCAGCCGTCTTCATTGCAAAGTTTAATTACTACACAAGACAGCAAAACGTCGAGTGCTGCCGCCTAGACGTTCCTCTCCTCTTTCTACGTCCGCTGCTCGGCCAACTGAGACCATTAAAAAACTCACAGTTTGAGGCTTCTCGGCAACCACTCCCCGACAAACCTCTCCTTTCCTTCCCCTGTTTCCAGGTCTCTTAAGCGGTACCAATTTTCTCCATCACCCCCTCCTCTTCTACATTTCTGTCCCTTTTGGTTCCTTCTTCTTCTCAAACTAATCCTTTTCTTTGGACTGCCTCTTTGGGAGCCTTTTTCTTGGATCAAGGACATTCCATTGTTCCTAATTATCTGTATCTAATCAAATCTATATAAAAAATCCATTTTTTCCTCATCAAAGGCTCACGTCCATAGAAGAAAACCAATTTTCTCCATTAAAAGCTCAATTCCAAATTAAAACATTTTTTTCCCAAAAAAAACCAATTTTCTCCATTAAAAGCTCAATTCCAAATTAAAACATTTTTTTCCCAAAAAAATCTTTTTCTTGGGAGTTTTCTCTGTGGTGTTTCGTTCTGGAATCGCTGATTCCGACAGCAGACCTCTTTTCCAATCAATTCCATGTAGAAAATCATTCTTATTAAAAAGCTTACCTTGGAACTTTTCTGTTCGGAGTTTCGTAGTGGAATCGCTTCTTCGCCTCTGCCGACAAAACCCAAACTTTTCCTACCTTTTCTTTCTTTAGGATGGCGTCACGGCCACCGGTGGCGCCGGTACTGGTAGCGGCGGTCCTTCTCTTGATGGAATGGGACTTGCGGGAGGTGGCGGCGGAGGGGGAGGAGACGTGCTCGGGGATAGTTCCCATGAGGAGTCGGGGTTCGGCGGTGTCGGTGGCGGATTTCGGCGGGGTGGGGGATGGCCGGACGCTCAATACGGCGGCGTTCCAGAGGGCCGTGGCGGTTATAGAGCGGCGACGACCGGCCAATGTCACCCTCCTCTACGTCCCGCCGGGGGTCTGGCACACGGGGGCCTTCAATCTCACCAGCCACATGACCCTCTTCCTCGCCAAGGGTGCCGTCATCAAGTCTACCCAGGTTTTATCTTCATCTCCCTCTACTTTTGTCCTTTTGATAAAAAGATCCTTTTTTATTACCCCCACCCCACGGTCACCCGAATAATAATAATAATAATAATAATAATAATAATAATAATAATAATAATAATAAAAGGAAAAAAATAATAAAAAGGGTGGGGGTGGGGGTGGAAAAGAGAGCCTTCTTTTCACCTAATCCTGATACCAAGAAAAGATAAGTACACTGCCTGGCCAGTAGGCTCGGCTCGCTGTTTCTTTTCTGTGTGCTCTTCGGACGTATTCGCGATGAACATAGTCAATCATGGAGAAGGTTTCGTCTTCTTCTTCTAGTCTAAGATCTTATTCCAAGTCTTGGTATTGTGGGCCAGATAGATCTTTTATATTGCTGCTTTCGCAACAATGCTTGCACTGCTCTGTTGCTTTCTGAAGAATTATTTAGTTAATTTAAAGATCAGGAATAACATTGTCAAGATCCATTTCTTAACCCCGTTGGGAACAAGAACAATGGTATCCATGATTATGGAAAGAGTTAGATAATTTTAGCATTCCAAGATTTGACATGTACAAATCTGGTTTATGCCAAATAATTGTGTTGGTGTAGAAATTGGTCGTCGCTGGAGTCGAAGCCGCCGAGGTCGCCGTCGGAGATTTGCAAAACAGAGTCCCATCCGGAGCCGGTGGGGGATGGCTCCGGCAGGATCCTCCGACGCTCAAGTCAGCTCTGGCCAATAGGAATGGAGCGCTCGGGAATGAGTTCCGAAGCTTAGAGAAGAAGAGGGGAGCTTAGAGAGTCGAGATTGACGTATCTGGAGGGTTCTTTATAGACGGAGCTTAGTTGATGGTGACGACCATACCGCCTGGCAGAGAGCCGTTGGGGCCGCATGGAGTTCGGTACGGAGAGGAAGGCATCGTCAGGTGGATGGTGACAGCCATACTGGCGGGTCGTGGGCCGCATGGGACTGGTTACGGAGAGGAAGGCATCGCCAAGTGGATGCTGACAGCCATACTGGCAGGTCGTGGGCTACACGGGGCTGGTTACGGAGAGAGTGGTGTCGCCAGTAGTGGCGACCATACCGTCCGGTCTCGTTGTTCGTCCAGAGGAGTTCGGACTTGTAGGAGAGTTCGTCTGTAGAGAAGTTCAAAGGAGCCCGGCCGGCTGAAGGGACGGCCGCTTGGGGAGTTCGGCTGTTGAGAGGTCCGAAAAAGCTCGGCTGAGGCTCGGTTGAAGGACTTCGGCTGCTGGGCGGTTCGGTCAAGGCTCGTCCGCTGAGGAGTTCGGCCGCTGGGAATTGAAGGAGCTCGGCCGGCTGAAGGGACGGCTGCTTGAGGAGTTCGGCCGCTTGGAATTGAAGGAGCTCGGCCAGCTAGAGGGGTTCGGCAGGAGCTCGGTCGGGCGAAGTTCGGTCGATGGACGTCCGCTGAGGAGTTCGGCCGCTTGGAATTCGAAGCTCGGCCGATGGAGAGTTCGGCCGCTAAGTAGCTCGACCGGCTGAACGGGTTGGAAGAAGCTCGACCGCTGGGAGTTCGGCTGAAGCCCGTCTGCCGAAGCTCTTCTGCGGCTACTTGTTGCATTAGGCTGAGCATCGACCTAGACTTCGGCTGGAGCGGGATTTATCCCCAATACTAGCCCCCCCACTCCCGAGTTCGAAAATCGAAGGAAGGAAGTGCAGGAAAGGCGACTGCTGAAGTCTTCCTTTGAGCTCTGTGCTGGTCTAGGTTGAAGCTCGGGGGAGATCTCATCTCCGACTTGAAGTTGACATCGAAGTTGAAGCCCGGGGAAGATCTCATTTCCAGCCGGGGTTGACACGGTTGCTTTCTCTAGCCAAGGTCGATGTTGAAGCTCTCCGGCCGAGATCGTCGCGGGCCTTACCTCCATCCGAGGTTACTCAGACGCTCTGGCCGAGGTTATCGTGGACCTTATCCTTAGCTGGAGTTGATGCGGGCGCTCTGGCTAAGGTTGATGCGGACGCTCGGGGGAGATCTCATCTCCTACTACCGAAGTTGGCCCAGTCCCTCGGGGGAGATCTGATCCATAGCCGAAGTTGTCCACGATCGCTCGGAAGAGATCTTATCTCTGACCGAGGTTGATGGAGATTCTCTTTCCTATGGACTTCGGAGCTCGGACTTGAACTTTGTTCGCATTAGGACGAGGTTCTCCTCTTGTTCCAAATGGGCCGTGGGGGCACATAAGGGCCATTGTCAGGGCCTCTTCTCCCATCTCGTCTTTTGTGAACGAGGCCTTCACTCGGAAGAGATCTTATCTCTGGCCGAAGTTGTCGCTCGGGAAGAGATCTTATCTCTAGCCGAGGTGGTTTTTTGGGAGAGATCTTATCTCTGACCGACGTTGCTTTTCGAGAGAGATCTTATCTTTGGCCGAACTGCTCGGGAGAGATCTTATCTCTGATCGAGGTGGTTTTCTAGGAGAGATCTTATCTCTGGCCGACGTTGCTTTTTGGGAGAGATCTTATCTCTGACCGAGGTGGTTTTTCGGGAGAGATCTTATCTCTGGCCGGCGTTGCTTTTCGGGAGAGATCTTATCTCTGGCCGAATTGCTCGGGAGAGATCTTATCTCTGGCCGACGTTGCTTTTTGGGAGAGATCTTATCTCTGAACTGCTCGGAAGAGATCTTATCTCTGGCGAGGTTTTCGGGAGAGATCTTATCTCTGGCCGAACTACTCGGGAGAGATCTTATCTCTAGCCGAGGTGGTTTTTCGGGAGAGATCTTATCTCTGGCCGACGTTGCTTTTCGGGAGAGATCTTATCTCTGGCCGAACTGCTCTTTGACCTGCTTGTGTTAGGATGAGGTCTTCCTTCCTAACACGGCGACTGTTGACTGCTTCTTCGCTGTCATCGCACAGTTTTTGCATCTAGAAACAACATTATCGGAAGGGAAGAATTTTACCGAAGGAAAGTTACGGGCAGCACATCCCCGTTTTAGGGTCGTCGGGGCGTTGTTCCTCTGAGTTCCCTCGGGCAGCAAGTCCCGTCCAGACGACCTCCTCCATCCCACACTGGCCTCCTTAATTTGGAGCATGCTTCTGCTTTGTCGCTGGGAGACGACGAATCATCGATGTACCAAGCTCCTCCCCGGGGTGGCATTGATGACGCCGTGAGGTGGCCGACCTTATAGTTTGTGGTTATGGCAGTGCCCTTAGCCGATCTTCTCCCACTGAAGAAATTTATCCAGCCGCTCCTTCCTGACGAGCTCCTCAATTTCATCTGGCAGCTGGATGCATTCCTCGGTGTCGTGGCTGTGGTTGCGACGGTAGACGCAGTACTTGCTTCGATCGCGTTTATTTGGGAGAGACCGTAACCCTTCTGATCTTGGCAGCTGGCTCTTAACTTCCGTGAGAAATTGAGTTCGAGGAGTGTTGAGGGGGCATAGTCGCAGAACCTGCGGGGGAACTTTATGAGGGGGAGTTCGGCCTCGCCTGCGCCGAACTTCACTTCGCTTTCCCGCAAAACCTTCCGCGGGAGAACTTCATGCTTCTTCGTCCGAACCTCCTTGGAGTCGTACGGAGTTCGGCCTCGGTTGCCCTCGGGCGGTCGTGAACGCGGCCGAACTTCATCTCACCCCCTGTGAAATCTTTGTAGTAGTTTCCTTGGTGGCGAGCTCGAGGTGGAGTTCGGCCTTGCTTGCGCCGAACTTCAATCCGATGATGAGCTTCGAGGTGGAGTTCGGCCTCACTTGCGCCGAACTTCGTTTCGCTCTCCCGCGAAAGCCTCCACAGGAGAACTTCATGCTTCTTTTGTCCGGACTTTCTTGCTTGCAGGGAGAGGCTCGGCTCTGCTTGCCCGGACTTCATTCCGTGGGAGAACTTCGTTCCGCCTTTGCTTGCATCGAACTTCACTCGGATGAGGAGCCTCGAAGGGAAGTTCGGCTTTGCTTCGAGGTGGAGTTCGGCTTTCCTTGCGCTGCCGAACTTCATTCCATCCCGCGAAACCTTCCGCGAGAGAAGTTCGACTCTCCGTTTCTCCTTCCCAAATGCGATTGGTATGCCCAAGCGCTCTCCCTCAAGGCCGGTTCCTCGCGTCCTCATGGCGGACTTGCTGGTAAAGTCTCCGCCCGAGGTTATCGCACGGCCTGTATCATCTCGGCGGGGCCGCGAGCCCATCCAGAACTGCTCTACATCTACGGTGGCTTCGGGTGGAGCCTGGGCTATCGGGGCTGCAACGGGAGTAGACGTACCTGGCGCGCAGGACGTCGATCGCCGAGTCGAAGCTCTCCTGCGGGCATTTTCTCTTCGGGAGAGAAAAGGGAAGAGAAAAGTCGCCGAGCACTCCTTTAAGAACAAGAGAACCTCGAAGGTTCAGTCTCTTCTTCCAGCGCCAATTTGTTGGTGCAGAAACTGGTCGTCGCCGGAGGTCGCTGGAGTCGAAGCCGCCGAGGTCGCCGTCTGGGACCTGCAAAACAGAGTCCCATCCAGAGCCGATGGGGGGTGGCTCTGGCAGGACCCTCCGACGCTCAAGTCAGCTCTGGCCAACAGGAATGGAGTGTTCGGGAATAGTTCCGGAGCTTAGAGAAGAAGAGGGGAGCTTAGAATCAGAGTTTAGAGAGTCGAGATTGGCGTATCTAGAGGATCCTTTATAGGCGGAGCTTAGTTGATGGTGACGACCATACCGTCTGGCAGAGAGCCATTGGGGCCGTATGGAGTTCGGTACGGAGAGGAAGACGTCATCAGGTGGATGGTGATAGCCATACTGGCGGGTCGTGGGCCGCATGTGACTGATTACGGAGAGGAAGGCGTCGCCAGTGGATGCTGATAGCCATACTGGCAGGTCGTGGGCTGCACGAGGCTGGTTATGGAGAGAGTGGTGTCGTCAGTAGTGGCGGCCATACTGTCCGGTCTCGTTGTTCGTCCCAAGGAGTTCGGACTTGTAGGAGAGTTCGGCTGTAGAGAAGTTCAGAGGAACCCGGCTGGCTGAAGGGATGGCCGCTTGGGAAGTTCGACTGTTGAGAGGTCCAAAAAAGCTCGGCTGAGGCCCGGTTGAAGAACATCGGCTGCTGGGCGGTTCGGTCAAGGCTCGTCCACTGAGGAGTTCGGCTGCTGGGAATTGAAGGAGCTCGGCCGGCTGAAGGGACGGCTGCTTGAGGAGTTCGGCTGCTTGGAATTGAAGGAGCTCGGCTGGCTAGAGGGGTTCGGCAGGAGCTCGGTCCGGCGAAGTTCGGCCGATGGACGTCCGCTGAGGAGTTCGGCCGCTTGGAATTCGAAGCTCGACCGATGGAGAGTTCGGCCGCTAAGTAGCTCGGCCGGCTGAACGGGTTGGAAGAAGCTCGGCCGCTGGGAGTTCGGCTGAAGCCTGTCTGCCGAAACTCTTCTACGACTACTGATTGCATTAGGCTGAGCATCGACCTAGACTTCGGCTGGAGCGGAATTTATCCCCAACAGATTGGATGGTGTGAAAAAGATCTGCCTGATTTTGTCAAGTTTGAATCACTCCTTTTGCCCCTTCTTTTACCATCCTGTTCTTTTTAAAACAACTGTTATAAGGAACTGAATCATTTATATTTGTATGAATATATTTAACACCGCATGGTTTTATTTGATATGACACTGCTACCGTTTCAGGATTCTCCGCAAATAAAACAAAAAATAAAGAAGAAAAGAAAAGAAGCATGCATTATCTATAACAGAGACATAAGCTAGCCTGGACAGCATTTGAAAACGTGGAAATCTAAAGATAGTGATCAATATTACCACTTGTGTGAGATGTTCAAACTTTATAAGGAGTCGTCCTGTGATGTGGGGTGCTGCAGCGCTAGAGTTTTAACTTTAATGTCCACCATTGGTGGGCCAAAGTAAATAAGAGATTCTGAAAGATGCCAATCTGCTTAAGCACAATAGGTGGGAGAGGACTGTTATGTTAGCATGACCACTTCCATGTGTTTTCAGACTAATATTATTGAAGAATTTCATGATTATGAAAAGTTCAGATGTTCTCTAGAGTTTGTGGGTGGATCAAGCATTCAAGCTCGATCGAGGAAAACATCAACTACCTTATTGGCTGGATGGGTGAAGCCAGAAATACTTTGTCTTACATACTATGAGTGCTTCAACTTTGGGAAAGCCTAAAGAATCTGACTTCAAAGATGACAAAATAGAAGAAAATGCTATTCTGTTTTTTTTTAATAATAATAATAATAATTATTGTTATTATTTAATTTGGAAGATAGTTGTCACAAAAGCAAGCTTTTTTGAGTAGGCTAGAAATTAATTATCCAAGTTAACTGGAACTCATTCTTTTATTCTTACTTTAATTGCACTGTGTTTATGTTCTCTACATAATAATTTTCCTTACTAAATGATGGTCCTGTCTATACTTGTAACCTGATCATGAATTTGAATGCGTCGTTTTGTGCACATATAATTACTATGTGATGTAAAACCTCTTGTATCCATGCAGTGCATATGTATGTTTGCATGCATGGATGTATGTATTTATATCTATTTAGTTCCTTAATTTCTTTCAATGCATACTAATATAAATTCTGAATTAATGAATATGGGTATTCTGTTTAAATAATTCCTGTCCTTTTTTTTGGTTACATTTGTTTTTCACAGGTGAGAATGGAACAATTGATGGCCAAGGCAAGGTCTGGTGGAATATGTGGTGGTGAAGAACCCTACCTTTCACAAGACCACATATATTGGAGCTCATGTATTCTAGAGATATCATTATTTATGGTCTGGTCTTCCACAACTCACCATTTTGGAACATCCACCCTGTTTATTGCAGGTGAACATGACACATTCAATTTTTCACTGTATCTTATTTCCCCAATCAAGACACCATATTATCTTATAATCTATTAAAATAGCAACCTTTAGTGCCCTTCTTTCCATAAAAGAATGTCATGAAAAATCCTTGATATCATACCACTTTTGTTTGCAGTATCAAAATCATGAGAATTTCTCTGAAATAATATTGAACCCTTCAAATCCTTATATATTGCCACTATTAACAATGTTGCATTTTTGGCTTAATGAAAATGACATTACAACCTTGTCAGAACTATTACATATTCCAATACTTTTCAAAATTCCAATTATTGTGAAACTACATCTATTGTTTGAAATTCTTCATTTCTTATAGTTGTTTTATGATGCTTGATGGTAATTCTTGATAGGTTCCCTGTCTTATGTGATATTTTTCTCTTTGCATTGTATCTTCCTCAATTGGCTAAAGCGTAGGTGTTAACCACAATATTCTTTTATTTCTTTTTCTTGTTCTTTTGATTTAGTAAAGTTTCTAGATTTAATTGCAGGGGAAAAAAAAAATGGAACTAAGGGGCAATGCAGTATTCCTAAAGGAAGCTTGATTTTGTTTCGGCACATGCTAAATAAACTTTCCTCAACTTCATTTATTTCCCTTTAAGTTATAATGAGAACGCTACAGACATTCTAAGCTAGCTTGTATGAAAGTTTCAATGAGACCGTTTCATCTGGAAGTGTGTAGATGTAAGGAAAACCACATTATTGTAAATTATAATTGATCTGACCAAACATTGGATATTAATTTGGCATTGTCTATGCTAGGCTTCTGGCGTGGCCGCTCATAAGTCTCTCTTCATCCTTTTTCATCTCTACACAATATATTTTGTTTGCACTGTTTTAAAACAATAATCTGGAAAAGAGTGTTCAGCCTCTCTAACTTCTAAATACCATCTTTTTTCCATCTTTGCAGCAATGTGGTAGTAAGAAATGTGACTCTCTTGGCTCCATATGATTCTCCTAACACAGATGTAGTTGATCCAGGTATTCTTATTCTACCGATCCTATTCTCTTACTATGGATAAAAAAAGAAAGAAACAGCCTATTCGGTCATGTTGTCTTGAATAATAAAAGAGCCAGACAGTGTTATATCATTTGAAGAATTATATTCTTGTCTTCCATGTAGTCTTGTATATTCACTTGCATTACCTACAGCATTCTAGGTTCAGAACTGGACGGCTCTTCTGTCAGGCACATAGCTCGCTTTATCCCTAGCTACCGTCATGTTTAATCAGTTTCTCTCTGCAGATTCCAGCTTAAATGTCTGCATAGAGGACTGTTTTATTTCAACAGGTGATGATCTGGTAGCTGTGAAAAGTGGGTGGGATGAGTATGGCATAGCCTATGCCCACCCAAGCTCTGGCATCACTGTTCGGCAGCTGACAGGCTCGTCTCCTTTTGCTGGCATTGCTGTTGGAAGTGAAACCTCTGGTGGGGTAGAAAACATCTTAGTGGAGAGCATAGATATATATAACACTAGCATTGGGATGCATATAAAGACCAATTCTGGTAGGGGTGGGTATATAAGAAACATGACCATCTCAGGCATGAATATGAACCATGTTCGCAATGGTCTGAGAATTAAAGGTGATGTCGGAGGTCATCCTGACGACAAATAGAATCCAAATGCCCTTCCAGTTGTCGATGGCTTGACCATGAAGAATGTGTGGGGTGTGGATATCCAGCAGCCTGGGTCGATAGAAGGCATCAAGAACTTGCCTTTCACGCAGATATCTCTCTCAAATGTTACGCTTAATGGTGCTGGGGCACGGGAAGTGCCGTGGAAGTGTAAGGATGTGAGTGGTGGTGCCCATAAGGTCCAGCCACCACCATGCACAGAGTTGACCGGTACTTCTGCGATGAGATTCTGTACGCATGCAATCTAATGTTCAGTTGTTTGTGGCTGCTGTTGTTATCTAGCAAATTCATGTTTTGCCCATTGGCTAATTGAAATAAAATTTGAGTATAAAATATGATGCTATTATAAAAATATGCAGGTTCTATGCAAAAGAATCTATATCCCATGGTTTTCAAAGCATGAAAGAGTTTGAAGTTATTGGCTGAGCGCCAGAGGTATTGCCGATGTAAATATCATCTGGGCAGAAGGCAAGCTGTCTCGAAGGAATCAACAAAAATGCAGACTGATCTTTATGGAAACTGCATTGCATGACTGGCTTAATTTGTTGGCAGTGGACATCAGCCTTTGATAAAAATATAGGCACTGAAGCATTCACGCACCTTATGACAAACGGATTGTCTGGGACTTGTTAAAAATGGTGTGCAGCACGACATGGAAAAGAGCTGTTCGGGATAGCTTTACAAAAGGTAATGCAGGATAACTTAGCAACGGGTGTTTTAAATTCTTGTAAGGCTCAGGTCTCCGCTTATCTCTTAGAAGTTATTTGTAATTCTCAGCCGATGAGAAATGTTTTATTTCATTACTTCAGGTTATTTTAGTGATTCCATAGTCTATGCGGATACTTTTCGGTCCAGTTTTAGGCTTCTACCATCACGGCAGTAGATCAGAGCTTTTGTTTCATGCAGTTGGCAGATATGACAAAAAAAAAAAAGAAACACTCAAAAGCATGGTGCCTTTGCCGCTTTATTTGTTGTTCTCTACAATCATAACATAGTTTAGATATCTTTTTTTCTTGCGAATCAATCAACATGTACAAGATTTATCTTTAGTAGTCAAGAGTTATGGAAAGTGATCTACAAGTGAACCCCTGCTCATTGAGTCAAAGCTTCAGAGCGAGATCTAGGATTATTTTCCTCTCCACTTCACCAATAGTCATTGCAAGAGCATTTCCCATCTATGAAATGATGAAATCGAACCCCATCCCTCACATAAATCTCATGACCACTTATTCTTGACATATACTTTGCCACCATATGGCAGTCATTGCACACCCTGGTATTCTTGATCACCCTGATTGGCGTGTTCTTATCAGTGTTGATCAGTCCATAAGTGATTGCCAACTTCTCAGTGTGACTCCTGAGCAATTTCTCCTTTTCTTCCTCCCCAGCATTCTGAACCATGCAACTGGTATCAGGAACATATCCTAACCTCCTCATTTCAGAGATCAACTGATACAATTCAAAATATATCTCCCCAATATCTGGATGGGGTTTCCCGTCGACCTCGAAGACATGTACAGTTTGATTGATCTGTATCCAGCTCCAACCAGCCCTGCTCTTCACCCCCACTGCATGCATTGCATCCCTTACATTCTCAGCATCTTCCCATCGGTTTTCATAGGCATATACACTCATCATCAGCAAATAATTTGCAGAATTGTATGGCTCTAATTGGAACAGATTCTTAGCAGCTATTTCAGCAAGCTCCAAATTTCTATGAGTTCTACAACCTCCAAGGAGAGCACCCCATACACTAGCATCCGGTTCTAATGGCATATCTTGTATAAAGTCCCATGCTTCATCAAGATACCCACGTCGAGAAAGGAGATCAACCATGCAAGTGTAATGCTCCAGAGTTGGTGTCACATTGTAGCAGTTCTTCATGGCATCAAAATATTTCCATCCTTCACCGATCAGGCCTGCATGTCTGCAGCCAGAGAGCAATGCAGTGAAGGTGATACCATCTGGCTTAATTCCTGACATGCACATCTCATCGAAGAGTGAAATGGCTTCTCTTCCTCCACCATGTGCTGCAAAGCCATTAATCATGGCATTCCAGGAGGCCAGATTTTTGTTTCCAATCTTCTTAAAAATTCGATGAGCATGAAGCAAACTGCCAGACTTGGAATACATGTCGGCGAGTGCGGTTGCAACGACCACATCTCCATCGAATCCCTTCCTCGTTGCGAAGCAGTGTAACTCTGCACCCTTCTTTAACAAAGCAAGGGCTGCGCAAGCTCGTAGCAGGCTAGCTATGGTAACTAAATTGGGCTCGATTCCTTCATCCTGCATCTCTGCGAAGAAATACATTGAATCCTCGTATTGTCCATTCTGACAGCATCCAGAGATGAGAGCTGTCCATGAGATCACATTTGGTTTCATGCCATTTGCTTTCAATTGATGAATCAATATCTTAGCTTGACTGCTCATCCCCTTCATCGAATATCCCGAAATCAAGCCATTCCATGTGGTCAAATTTGGTTGAGCACCTCCCCCCTCCATTTTCTTCACAAGTTCTAAAGCTTCATCAAGTAGCCCACTTTGAGCATACCCTGAAACCAATGAATTCCATGTAAGAACATTCTTATGCTTCATAATATCAAAGACTCTTCGAGCATCGGCGACACCGAGACATTTCATGTACATATCGATAAGCGAAGTTCCTACGTACACATTGCTCTCTAGCCAATTTCTCATTACGTAGCCATGAATTTGCTTCCCATATTCAAGCAAACCAGAGTCACTGATTGTCCGAAGAATGCTGGTGATCGAACTCGAATTTGGCTTTAGACCCTCCTCCTGCACTCTTCTGAAGAGTTCAAAGACTTCATTTATGGTTCCATGATGTGAGTGACCAGAGATCAGACTGTTCCAAGTCACCAAATCAGGTTCTATACCGGATGAAATCATCTTACCGAATAGCTCTTTTGCATCATCTAGAAGACCATTAAGAGAGCAACAAGAGATCATGGAATTCCATGAGACCAGACTCCGGTTTCCGATGGATTCAAAAACTCTTCTCGCCAGCTCCGTTTTAGAATTCTTGGAGTACATGGTGATCAAAGAATTACTTACCGGTAGGTTCGGGGAAAGCCCAGATCTAATGACATGCCCATGTATTGCCTTCCCTTGTTTTAATGCTTCAATTCTCCCGCAGGCATGTAGAACTTTGGCAATCGTGACTTCATCAGTTCTCACGCTTAAGAATTGCATGTTGCGGAACAATTCAAGCGATTTCATCCACATTCCACCATCCACATGCAGCACAACCAATTTGTTCCACAAAATAGAATCTTTGATGGCAGCTTCTTCGAACAACTTCTCAGAGAATTCTACGCTCCAGCAAGCAGCATACAAATCCATCATGGAACATTTGAGATAGCTTTCACCGTCCGAGCCCACTTTAATGAGGAAGGCATGGAACTGAAAACCCAACCATGCATTCATCTCGTCAGCGCAAATCCTCAAAGCATTAGCCAGAATTCCGGTGCTAAACACCGCTCCAATCCTATGCAATTCTTGGAAAATTTCGAGAAACTCGCTCGGATCTCTCCCTCCACCGCGGAAAGTATTGATCAAATAAATCCATGGTAGAGCACCACACTGCAAAGCCAGGGAGAAAACTGCAGCGGCGGATCGGAAATCCTTGAAAGATGAGTACATTTGGATCAACCTATCCATGGTCGAATCCGACTTCCATTCCTCTGCTGTTCTAAGAATCTGGGCATGGATTTGCTTGACTGAGTCCAGAGACTTAGAGTGCAGGGGATCATGTAATGAGGATGGGGAGGAGGTAAGTGAGAGGAGAGTAGAAGAAGGTGGGGCTTCTGTGGTGATCTCTGGGATTTGAAGGGCTTGGAAGGTTGGAACTATCCTTCTTTCTCTCGAGCTATGGGACGACTTTATGGGAGAAGACGGTATGAAGCGAGGAAGGGAAACAGTTTGCTCCATGGAAATCGAAAATTCCACCGTCAAAGAGCTTAGAGAAGCGAGGAAGTAAAAGATGTAGCCGGAAGAGAGACACCACGCACCACTTTTTGGATCTCCAACGGATAAGCCCCGCTGCCCGTCACCATTCGCGAACCAGAATTTTGGACCGTCTGATCTTGGCAGTTTCAAACTAGGATGCTGTTCGATCGAACTTGGAAACTGTTTATGAGACACAAGACAGCACTCGATGCCCAGCTGGACAAGTCAGTGCAGGGAACATGGGTATTTCTGATTTTTTTTTTTTTAAAAAAATATCGTCCTTATAGAGTTGCCAATGCAGCTTGATAGCCCGTCGATCCAATTAACAAAAAAAAATGATCAAAATATAAGATTCAGGTACGAAGAATAAATCCAATAAATTATTATATTTGGATTAATTTTCAAAAATATGTCTAAATTATTATTTGATTGAATTTGGATATAAACATATCGAAAATCTAGATACTTGATCTTTTATGGGTATACCCACATATATTTATATATATAAATATATAATTATATATTTAGTATATAAATTCATTTCTTGCAAGGCACCACATTGCCAGCTTTTTGAAATCACTATTGCTAGCAACAACCATGGAGACAAATGTTGGCAATGAAGTATGCAAGAGCAACGGTGAGGTGAGGAAGGAGAAGGATTGATTAGATTATTTTTAATAAATTAGATTGAGTAGAAATTTAGATCAAATTAAATTAGGAGGAGCCGATCAATGCCCTTGTCTACACCAATCAAGTCGAAACTCACGAGCAAATTCTTTCGGAAAACCTTAGACATTAATAGGTATCATTTCAAAAAAAAATTAAAAAAAAGAGTCGGACAGGTTACGACTAAATGGTTTTTTTTTTTTTTTTTTGTAATACAAAATTCGCAGGTTCGGATCCGTACCGTGCGGGACAACCCTGTTTTCGATCGAGAATTCAATTATTTTGAAGTCTAGATAACTTGAAACCGAGCAACTTAGAGGATCGTAAATCGACCTGGAAGGCTCAGCAGCCTTCAAAAATTCCAAACATTTCCTTTAGCTTCTTTTATGTACTATTTTGGCTTCTCCACAAATATTGCTTCTCTTTTCACGTTATTCTTTTTTCTAACAATTCCCCCGACGTAACGATTTCATACGAAATCGGGGAGAGTATTCACCCTCCTCTCGAAAGATACGAAGGGACCATTTTGTCCGCCTGCATGGAAGTTGCAGAAAAGAAGAGCCCACTTTTTTTTTTCGTGTCAATGCGTTGTTCGAAGACGTTTCCACGCACTTGCAGGGAAATTTATATGCGATCACCCAATGAGCAACCTGCAGAAAGGCATCTACGAGGCAACAGGGTGGCAGACACTTCACTGAAAGTTAAACGTATTTTTAGCCATAGCTTTTCCCATGTTCCATTGTCTAAGAGATGTCATGGGCACAAGATCGATTTTTTTTTATAGCAAATGGGAGGTTTGGTCTCCTAATGATAGAAGATCAACCATCCTAATTTTATTAGATAATATATAATATATTACAAAAAGTATTAACTATAAATAACAATCTTGATTATTTTCTAGCAGTTTTTTAAGATTATAATTATATATATAATTTTCTTCAAAAATACTAACAAGTAATCATAGTCTTATTTCCTTGTTTAGAGTTGTGTAATTATCTTTTCTAATTTTTTCTTATTTTTTCTTTATAGCACGAAGTCCAGTCACCCAATAGGAATATTGAGCGATTATAGATCATATTATAAGAGAGAGCTTCAAACCAAAAAATTCTTCTATTTCTCTTCTTCTAGATTGTATATATAGTTGTAAATAGACTATCCCAAGCTCGTCTATGAATATTTACAGAAAGTTTTCTTTGCCAATCTTTTCATACTATTTTGATGTTGTTTGGAGGAGGAGAAATATGAAGCTTTTGAGAGATCTCTTTCCAAATGATAGTGGAATACCTACATAATAGAAACAAAAGATTTGCAATTTTATCTTCAATACAGCATAAATGATAGTTTTGCATATTTTATATCTTTCTTTTTTTCAAATTTTCTGCTGTTAAAATTTTGTTGTGAAAAAGTAGTCAATTAAATAATTTAACTTTTTTTGGTAGAAGCATTTTTTAATTTATTTTGGTAAAATATGACCATATTCCATCATTACTAAGGAACATGTAGCACTCTTTCACTTTGAAGATCCCTCTTGTGTTCCATTTCCATATAATTATGTTAGGTGCATTGGATAGGCTAATATTTTTGATTGAGTTCAAGAATTGTTGAAAAAATGCCACCATATTCGATGAGATATCTTTTTTAAATTGGGTTGTAGGACCAGTCAGAGAGGAATCTTTCTACTGCTATTTTTGGCTTTAAAGCAAGTAGGTAAAGCATTAGGTATGTATCTTTCAAAGGTTTCATATTATACCAATGATCATCCCACATCGAAATAGCTTGCCATTTTCCAACTTGAATTGCATACTCTAATGAAAGAAGGTGCTTACCATAACTATGCTTTTTCATGCGAAGGAGGCATGTTTTAGCTTTTTTATCTCCATTTGGCTGGGGAATTTATTGCTATAGTGTAGATTATGAATGAGAGTTCTCCAAGTTTTGTTATGATCTTGATGAAATATCTACCAACATTTTGCAAGAAGGCTTCTGGTGAATCATGTTAAATTTAGTACTCCTAATCCTTTAAATTTCTTTGGTCTACATACCTATTTCTAGTTGGTGAGGCAGTGAAAACCATGATAAGTTTTGTCTCGCCTCCATAGAAAGTTTCTTCATTTCTTATTAATCTTCTCAAGTATTTTCTATGAGAGTAATAATGATGACATCTAGTAGATAGGAATGGAACTGAGTACTGCATTAACCAAAGTTAATTTTCCTCTAATTTATAGTACTTTGCCTTTCCATACTGCTAATTTTTTTTCTATTTTATCTTCCAACACCTTCTACTCATATGCACATGGTTTCCTGAAGTGAAGTGGTAGACTAAGATAATTTGTTGGTAGTGAAGCACTGCTACATCCCATGAGTTGTGCAAAATATTTGGTCACTGATTTTGAAATACCAAAACTACATAATGAGCTTTTATCAAAATTAATTTTTAAGCCAGTTGCTAATCCATAAGCATAGAGTGAATTTCACATTTGAGACATGTTGTCGATTGGCATTGCACATTAACAATGTATCATCTGCATATTGTATGCATAAGATGTCACTTGTTATTTCTTTTGGTCCAATAACATCGATCAAATTATTTGAAGCTACTATTTTGAGAATTCTTCCAAAAGGATATGATGCTAAGACGAATAACATTAGTGAAAGTGAGTCACCTTGCTTAAATCCCCGTTTGGCTTGAATCCAATTCAGAGGATCTCCATTTATGATTGGTGATATCTTATTAGTAGATAGGATATTTTTAATCCATGAACACCACTTCGGACTAAAACCCCTTGCATCAAGAAGAGATAGGAGGAAAGGCCAACTAATCATGTTGAAAGCCTTTTCAAAATCAACTTTGAGTAGCAGACCTTTCTATTTGGATTTGTTGCAAAAAAAGATGATTTTCATGGCAGATAGATAGCAATCAGAATTTTGTCTACCTTTGATAAAGATGGATTGAGAGTCTAAAATTAACGAATCTAAATGTTTTAAAAGTCTGATTACAAGCAATTTTGAAAAGATTTTAACCACTCCATGAATCGAGCTTATCGTTCTGAAGTCTCTGACATGCTTGCTCTCTTATTTCTTTGGAATCAAGGTGATGTAGGTATAATTAAGTCTGAATAGTTTAGTTTTGCTTGAGTAAAGATCTTTAAAAAGTTTACATAAATCAACCTTAATGAGGTCCCAAAAGTGTTGGTAAAAGGAGATTGGATAGCCATACGGACCCTGGAGCTTTATCTCTTGCTTTACCAAGCAAGTTTATCTCTTGCCAAGCAAAATAATACCGCTGATTTTATCTCTTCTTCTGTAAAAGATTCCTCCAATTCACTTTAAGTTTCCATGAGGCTTAGGGTACAATATATCCCAATCTATTTGAATATTTGTATTGTTTGCTGTTTTCAGAAGCTTGGTGTGGGACCATGAAAAAGCTTCTTTTATTTGATCTGATTCATCTAATATTCTTCTTCCTCCTATCTGAGAAATCATATTTTTTCTTAATCTTGAACTTGCCGTGCAGTGGAAGTATTTTGTATTTCTATCTCTACAGGCACAAGATAGTTACTTGGAACAACCATTATCTGGCAACGGGGATTTTATTCTCCAAGCTTTCTACAAAGCGAAACAGAAAAGATCCAATAATTACCTGAAGGAAGGTTTCACAAGCTTCTCCACAGGCAAAGCATGACACAACTCAGACTAAATCGCTTTTTGCCTTTTGCGAAGCAACCTGTCCTGTTTACAATCCGCTCAAAGTTGTCATATTCCATGCTCCTCTTCACAAGAGTTTACAAAGTTCGATCAAATATGAGCAACCAACACAGTAGCTTGAAAAATATACCCATTGATCTATAACTTGATGAGAGATCAGTTTTAAACTTTCACAATTTAAGCTTCTTGTAATTACATCATTAGTTTTGAGCATGCCCTTGTATTACGGTTCGATGCATCCATCTCGAGCCACATGGGATACATTCATATTCAGCGCGCTTAAAAGGAATGCGCGACATTAAAAACAAAAAATTACAGGACAATAAAAAGATATTTGGTGCATAACAGCTGAGATGGAAAGATCGAGAATGGCCGAGTACAGAAGACTGTAACACTGCAAGGGTTGCCTAACGGCCGTAAGGCAGTGAGAATGGCAGGAACTGTTGGCCTCCTTGATCAGGAAACTGCATCACCTGTGTACTCATACCTGGAGGCATGCCCCTCTGTTGACTCCCTTGACCAGGCAACTGCATCATCCGAGTCTGAGGACCCATACCTGGCATGGTCCCTTGTTGGCTTCCATGACCAGGCAATGGCACCACCTGAGGACCCATACCAGGTGGCGGCGGCCCCAATTGGCTTCCTTGACCAGGCAAGGGCATCATCTGAGGACCAACACCGGGAAGCATAGCCCCTTGATGCATGTACATTTGATTCTGTAGTTGGGCAGGTAAAGGAGATACTGTGCCAGCTCCCGTATCCCAGCTTGCTCCAGGCTGAGGCTCTATCATTGCATTAGGGGGTGGATATGGAACACTGTTGTATGGAGCAGTCCCACCAAGCCCTGGGATCGGCTGAGGACCAAGAATTGATGGCTGATTGCTCATTGTGGCAGTGTTTCCTCCAGTGTAGTCTCTACCTCGATCATTGTTAATCTGAATCAAGGCATGTCCGTCATATATGTTAATGTTTTCATTTCCGCAAGAGCCACTTTACTTGACAGATGAGTCTAGAATTAACTCTTCCTTTAGAGAGCTTGATATTTAAATCGACTCTGAAGTAAAGCATAAAACCGTAATCTACAAAGATATCACCACCAGTTGAATACTTAGTGCACGTTCAAAAACAATTAAATCATGAGTTTCATGAAAAAAATGCCATATAAGAATTAAATCCTAGCCACATGTTTCACAGGTGTACTGCACATTCATCTTAACATAAAAACTACTTTGCAATATAGGAGACATAGGTATGGATATTGATGTACTAAGAGGGGAAGATATTGATAAACATAATCATATACCTGGCAACCACAACCTAAGCTGGCCCACCAGTAATTAATTGTCTAGTTGTGCAAAATTACCCAGATATGCTCTTAAATTTTAAATACAACCCAAAGTAATCTGGTACCAAATCTTGCAGGCAGGATACTAGGACTACCTTTGGCACAATAGCAAAAAACATAAACCAAGGGCAAAATAAGAGCTGTGCAACAGTCTAAACATGCATATATCTGCTTCTGGATTCCACTTACATAACTAAGTGCATAGTCTTGCTCATGCATGCAGACATGCCCCACATGAATGCATGTACGTACAAACATGTACATAAACATGGCAAATAACCAGATATTCCACAAAATAATATGAAGCAAAGCAACCAAACTACTTTTATGTATCCTATAAATAATACTAGAGAATATGCAGCACTTTGCTAACCCCACATACCAGCTAGAGATGCAGCAACTTCCCTAATATCTTCATAAACAATGAACACAAAACTATTGCTCCTATAATTTTAACTTATGACCAAGTAACACTGGTAAATGTTATACAGTGGAAAGAATATTCTGATGGTTTCTCAGCTAATGGGATTAAGGTTGTAATTAACCGCTGTGCTCAACCATACACTTTACAAGTTATAGAGACTGTTCAACAACCTTAGGGCTGTAATTGCATACTGATTCAATTTTACCTTCACATTCAGATTGGTATGATGTGAATATGTCAGATGAAGCTTGCAAAAACCTCCCCCATAGATACAGTGTCCTTCTAGGGATTCCTTGGCGGTTCTAGCAGTCCGAATGTCTGCAATGAAAGCATACGACTAATAAATGACAGAAAGAGAATCACTCACGTCTGTTACCATGCACGCATTAACAAAATATTTTCAAATAACATTTTAGTTCCATGTATGAATAAAAAGAGGGAAAGAACAAATTGTGCTCAGCAGCTGAACAATTTATAACACAACTAAAGGCAACCTTTCTAATGACAAAATATGTTAAGAGTTTGGCAACAAGAAACAGTAATGTAGCCAGTATTTGAAGAGAGAGAAATTATTATATACATGAAACACATTTAATGATTGCAAACAGCTAAGAAGCAAGATTAACAGAAAAACATAACATGTTAAGAAGCAAAGCATCCGGTTATTTAGGCTTCACCTCAATTTATAAGATAAAATCAAAAAACAGATGGGACCAAAAAACACCATAAGCATGAGTAACAACATTTGTTCCATTCAAAGACTGCAGGGTTTTCAGCTTCTGGATAAGATCAAGTTCTGGGACCTCTAGCAAAGCCTAGATGTTGTAGCAATAGATGAGCAACCTCTCAAGAAGCATGAATAAATTCTTAAACAATTATATTCATTTGTTGTGAAACATAATGAAAGGAGGAAAAGTGTTACATACAGTTCTTTATGCCCAATGAACTTTGACACATTTGATAGATTAGGAGAATTTAACATGACTTTAAAAAAGGCCACTTAAGAATAATTAGAACCTTTCATGCTTGTGCATCATTTTGAGGCCTCAGCCAGCAAAGTAAATATGAGTCATGCCAATAATTGATATCAAAAGATTTCGGCCAATAAATACAGTGGTCAAATATTGGGATGTTATTCAATGTAGACAAGCAGGTCACTTCTCATGCCATCGACCAAGCATATATTATTTTCACCTCCTGAGGATTCCAAAATGAAAGAGACAGCATTTTACTTTAACTGCACAAAGATTTCCTATTATTGCAGTAGATAGCATGATTAATGATGATCATATTACAGATAGATTGTTCAGGAAGATTATTTACGTAACATCTCATGGCATACAATTAAGAAATAGCATGTTGCTCATCAATCAAAAGCAAACGGAAAATAACTATTGAAATGCAATACTTTCCATGCATGCTTACAAGAGAACAGAAAGAAGGCCCACATAGAACATTATATCACTGGAGGTCATGTTTTAAAAGACTACATACACAACAAAGAACATCGGTCATGTAGTGTAACTCAGATACATTCCCAATGAAACAAATGCTACAATTTACCAGTCAAAGAAATCCTACAGAAATACAAAGCATAAGAGCCCATTGTCGGAGTTGCTTCTTGATACTTACCAGGGTACTGAATTAGGGCCTGAAATCCAGCATTCTTCTCAAAAATAGCAATCTTTTGAACAGTGCCGAATGCAGAAAAGACCTGTCAAATTAAATTTTAGAGAGAGAGAGAGAGAGAGAGAGATCAGTGGGAGTTGCATTTCAGCATTCTTAATTTGATTAGCAGTTGGAACTTAATGATTTACCATGTAAAGAACATCAATAGTAATAGCATACTGCATATTTTCGACTGTTGCAAGAAGAACATTGCTCTCTGGTTCTTGCTTCATACCATCCTGACCAAAACCAAGCTGCATTGATGATAGAGAAATATAAGAGAACAATGTATGGCATCAATCATGGTGTTAATTAAATGAAAAATAGATTGCCTACTGCCAGTTGACTTGCCTGTCCACTACCATCAATAGCTGATGGAGCAACGGGAAGGTAAGGATTTGTGTAGTCCCTGATGAAAATGGCATCAGTAACCACAACTCAAATGAGTTAAAAGGGCAACATACTAAAATTCATACAATACAAAGCTTAAAGGAAGGAGAGAGCTATTGGTATGTGACTGCATCTGCATTTATATGTTGATTCCTAGAACAAAAGGAGAAACATAGAAATTTTTTTTTTCTGAAATAAGTCCTTTGTGTGGCATTAGATAGGGGGAAAAAAACTGATATCTACAACTAGCATAGAGAATTTATGGTGTTAACGTTGACAGAATAATTTTGCATGGAAGCTAGACCTTGACTGGCCAAAAAAAAAAAAATACAATTCTCAAAGGGCTTGCATAACCATATTTATTGTTTCAGAAATAGAGATACATTTTGCATAACAAGTCTGGACCAGCATTTTAATTGTGAAAATATAGGAAACTACCACATTTGAAATATGTGCCAAATCACCTCGTATGGCACTAATATGAAGCACACCTATCTCCAAGGCTTTATAATGGATCAAGAAGTTCTAGGTCTTTGATTGAAAAGTTTCACTTCTCCCATATGCAATCAGTTAAATAAATGTTTGATAAGGAATATATCACTTGAAACATCATCCGTTTCACCAAATTTCTCAAAAATACAACACTTAATGGAATTTTTTAAGGACTTGTTTACAGAATCAAAATTTTTACCCATGCAAGTAAAAAGATTTTACAAATCTATCTGATTAGTTAAATGTAGGAATGGCAATTACAAGTGCACAGAGTGCATGGTTATATGCCAATTTAGAAAAGAACAAACTAAGGAAAAAAATGAATGTTGTATGATCAGCACTAGAAGTCCAAAATATCACTATTCTAATGGAGACTGATGTCTCAATATCAACACATAATGGCCCAAGTTGCCAATATAAAACTGAACCTCGAATCTATGCAGTTGGCAAATACTAAATGAGAAGATGAGGGGTTGGTCTTTTTTTTTTCTTTTGTTTTTTGTGGGGGGTGGGGGTGGGGTGGGGTCGCTTTTCTCGGGTCATTACCAAACACAGACTTTGCATTCCAACAAAATGAGATGCAATATTTCATACTCCCAAATGCATGAAATTAAGTTGATCTCAGCATTAGCCCACCAGGACACAAGAACTTGATATGTTTTAAAGACTTGCATGCTTCAAAATCAAAATTTCAACATTAAATCTAGCTTATCTGGTTCAAAGTAAAGGCACTTCAAATGGTACTTCAAAGGCCTTGCTTGGAAGAAGTTTGTGCAAAATTCTTCCTTAAAATGTTCTCTCAAAGAACCAATAAGGTGTTTTCATCATTAAAAAAAAAGAAAAGAAAAAAAAAGGCATCAATATGGTGTTAATTTTCAGTTACCTGCTCCTGTGACTCTGAAACTTCACATTCAAATCTGTATGTGCAGAAAAAGTTATCCTCAGGGTGCAAGGCCCAACATGCTCTTGAAGCAAGTATCTGCATGTAAAGCATGAGGATTTTTTTTTTTTTTTTAACTTTTTTTCCAGGAAAGCATTACTAAAAGAAATATAACATTGCCTACTCTACCTAGGAATACTCCTTCCATCCAGGGCATTTTTTGCTGTAGATGCAGTTTCGGAATCAGAAAATTGAACTAGCGCCTGTATGCAAGAGAATACATCCATTACAACATAAACAAAAGCACATTCTAATATAGTCATGGATTGGATAGGGCGGAAAATATACCTGAAAACCTGCTGTTTTTTCAAAGGTAGCAATCTTATTAACAAACCCAAAAGCCGAGAAGACCTACAATGCAACATTTTTTAAAATTGTATCAAAAGGACTCAGTAGATGACCTTGTAAAAGGTTTTTTTTTTAAAAAAAAATGATGTTTCTTTCCCTAACTTCACAAGAAAGGTCAGCACATATTTACAGAAAAAATGGGCTGTACAAAACTTAATGTGTATATAGACATTAGCATGGAAGTGCAGACAGCAGTTATGTAAGATTCAGCCAAAGCAGCACATCAATGGGAGATGAAATAAAAAATAAGGACATGTATGCCTTATAAGAGTGATGAGTATGGTACCCACACAAAAAGAAAGATTTCCCTCACAAGCTGATACTTGAAAAAAATATTGATCTAGCACGCATCTTCATAACTTGTGGTTCGAAACTCACATTTCCTTGCAACTACAATCATATTTGATCTTCTTATTTGTTCCAGATTTTGATTGTCAAGGGCATGACGGCAACAAGCCACATATAATTATCAAATAAGCACAAGCCAACTTCTTCTAAGAAGCCGAGCAAATGTACAAGATAAATTTACCAAAATAGTCTTTATGTGGACAGGAGATGTAAGAAACTCTTTGAAATCGAAAGGCAATGCAATGCAAACAACTTATAACTAAAGATTGTAGGAACTTCAACAACCTATATCAAGCTTTGTCAGGGCGTGAGGTTTCCATTTCACTGAGAGTCAAATATTAAAGATAGACCTTTCAATGCCCTTAATATATAGCTTAGGTTCCAACACCAAGTACATTGTTGCTTTTCAATTTTGCTTTTGGAGAAGATACTCTTGTTATATCAACGTCCATCTTTGTGTTATTTGGTCATGGTTTCCAACACATCTGCTGATCAGTTTTATAACCCTTTGTTCTCCATCCAGTTCTTTGTTGGTGCCAGCTTAACTAAATAGAAGTATCCAGATACAACCAACATACCTCCAACAATAGTCAGCACAACCAACATTTTGCACTCAACCACTAACTTCACATCAGTTGTGCCATGGGGGCATTTATGCATACCTACACAACATTTCAGGCAATGGGTTGGCATTTTTCAGTGTCCACAATCAATTGACCAAATGAAATACTTCGGAACTACATGTGTCTTGAAGCCAACTCATCTTCTGATTTTCTTGCCTTCCCACTCGCATCACCAGCTATAAAATATTTTCATGATTTGATATTTTGTTACATTATCTCATGCAATTGATAGACCTCACACATAGACACCTGCAAATAAGGAACAAAAAGGGCTCTCAACACTTTCTTTATATCCTTGGTGATTCCAATTTGATTTAGTTTTTATAAGCTTCAAAATCAAAATTAACTATAAAACACATTATAATCAATTGAAATTTGGAGTTGTTTATATTGGCACAAACATTGTGAAGGTCTATACCCGCATTATAAATTCATATGAACAAATTAGTTTAGTTGTTCATTGTCTACAGCTAATATAAAAAGGCTAAAAATACATGTGCATCATCCACTTTTACAACTGTTGCCTAATGCTAATGTGAATATACAATTTAACTGCTTGAATGATAAATGAGTATTCACAGTTAACATATGCTACATTAGACCAAAAGGTTAGAAAACAACAAAAAATGATCAGCACATGTGTTTTTTCTAAGGAAGAAATAAAAAGCTTATTGTTAGAGGCATGAGAATAAGATTACCTATAATTGCACTAATTCTACTAAGAAGAATCAAAGTTGTATATATAGCATGTAAAACAGAGGAAATCATCGTCAATGAAAAAAAGAAGTTTAATGTTGCTAAAAACAGGGATGTCTAAAAAAAGGATCTGGAGAGAAGGATGAGGGATAGGGAGGAGAGAAGAAAGCAAACAGCCTAAAACTACAGAAGGAAAGGAAGAGGAGAAGGGTGAAGGGGCAGTGGTAAGCAAGGGAGAGGAGACAAACACACATGCGCTTTCTCCCAATGCAGTAGGCTGTCATCGAAGATGATTCCCTGACATAGGCCTGCTGATCCATTTAGATTGGTGTCAAAGAACAATCATAAGCTACTCATAGAGAACTCTATCATAATCATTATCATCATGTAAATGAAAATGAGCTTTTATAAACAATTAAGCCCTTTGCCACTCATAACAAGAAAGGTCATGATTTTCTTACCACATGTAGAACATCAATGCTGACATCACCCGCTTCAACACCCTCAATTGTAACTAGCAATACATTGCTTGGAACATCCCCTGTAGTTTTGTTATTGACAATTTCTTGCCTGTTGGAGTATTGAAGGTAGACAGTTTTTCCACGTAGCTGTGCTGGTTCTGCTGATGAAGCATAATATGAAATCATTCCAATCGCTTGATTTAAATCTGCCTGCAAGAAGAAAATACGAGCACAACAGGAAAAGTCACAAACTGACCAAACAAGAAGATTGGTGAATGGTGATAACCGCACAATACTCACAAATTCAATAAATGCTTGATTCCGGTTAGCTCCGACATTGCACTTTGTATTTACAATCTTACCAAATGGCTTTCCTAATTCAATTAGTTCTTCCTCAGTACACTCCCATGGTAGGTTTCTCAGATGAATTACTTTAGATGGTGGTTGGGTGTTGCGGAACTGGGGCTGACTGGAGGCAGAAGCCATCATGCCTCTGCTGCAATCAATGCAACCGTAATTATTCAGCAAAAACAAACCCATATTAATGCTTCTATGCATGGGCTTCCCTCCACAGATATCTCAAAAAGCTTACTAGATAATACATAAAACTGGCTTTTCATCACAAAAGAGCAAAGAAAATAAACATTATAAATGAAGATAATATCATAATCATCTAAAACATATAAGGTCAATGGCAATATTGCTCATTTGCAATCTGTCATATGACAAATTACTTCACAAAATTGATTGCCACCAATGTTTCTCAGTATGCATATATGTTAATGACAATAAGGGTATGCAGGACTCATCTATTTTGTAAGTAAGACAGGTAAATTGAATAAAGTAGAATCACAATTATAATTAATATCTGTCAATTATATTGTGTATCATGCCATAATCTGAGAACAGAAAAGATCATTTGTAGCAGTTTTCAAAAAAAGTTGAGGGATGAAAAGGCAGGGATAGAACGGAGTGGTACTTATTAGGGAGATCAACAACAAAAAATCCCAGGAATGCAGAGATGCCCAAGAACTGCCATTTAAAAGGATCTGGCCTCCCTATTTTCTCAGGATACAGTGCGACTCAGCCACCTCTAACTGAACAACTTCTTTCTTTACCTGCCCCTATGGCCCTTCTCACCTTAGGTGTGTGCCTAGGATAACTACTGAAAATGACATGCAGACAAACTGACAAGTCCATACATTATTGGAACAAAAATTTTCTTATCATTGCTGCTAAAAATGAATTGTTTTTTCCACCATCAGACCATTACAACAATGCTCATAAGATATACATCAACTCTCTGCATAACATTTTCAAGAATGAGCTAATCAAGAAGTTCATGCCTATTCTAACTTAGAACATGCTACGAGCACACAAATAAGTATGAGAATAGCAGATCAAAAGTATCAAAAAAATTCTAAGAACTGGCCCTTAAAAACATTGTAAAAACTTTGGGCACAAAAGCACTCTTGTTGTTATACTCCCAAGAGACATTCGCAAATGTTGTCTTTCTACATTAGGAAGCCATTCAATAGGAAAGCTAACTACTTAAACTCAGACTTCAGCTGTATTATCAGGGCACTTCAAATTTTCAGTTCTTTGATATGTTGGACACTTGAGACCAGTGTTCACTGAACCGTCTCGAATCGGCTGGTTTAGGGCATGTCAAACTATACTAGTAGCCAGTCAACACAATTTTTTCATAAAAAATGATACACCGATAAGGAGTGAGATGAAAAGAGAGAAAAAGAGAAAGATGGGGGAAGCAAGGAGCGGAAGGGCTAGAGAGGCCACTGAAGGCCGTTGGAGGCCTGCCGAGCTCCGCCCTCCTTTGTAGAGAGGAGAATGGAGAGAGATAGAGAAAGAGGGAGGGAAAGAGAAGAACAAAGGGAGGAGTGGTGGTCAGGGATGTCGGCGGTGGCTGCTTTAGGGCTATAGAGGCTGTTGGAGGTCGGGATCTTCCTTCCCACCCTCCGTTAGGTCAAAATAGGGGCAACTACCCCCATTTTGATCATGATTTTTTATTTTTTCATGATCCCTAGTGAAGTCGGCACCACCATTAGCGGGCCGCAGAGGCCCCCTCCTTCTATTCCTCTCTCTCCCTCCCTCCCTCTCTCTCTCTTCGGTTATCCCTCTCCCTTGCTTACTTTGCCGTGTCGGTTCGGGCCCAATATAGTAGCATACTGAACTGTATTGCTGGCCAACAACATGGGCTCTTGTTCTGGCACGACGGACCTTGTCATCACACTCTCTGACACTTCCAACCATCAAATCATTATGTCATCATCACGACATGTCCACTTTAAAGATATATCAATTCTAACGTAACAATTACCAATCGTTTTGTCAAATTTTATGAACTTAACAAACATAGGTCTAGCTCACCATTAATCATATGTTGCAACAATATATATTTAGAATTACATATGTATAAGATATAGACATGTCCCCATGTCTGATTTTAAAAGATTCTTATGTTGGATTATTCTCATTCTCAAACTTAAACACCTGGCACCCTTTTTAAGTAAAATTGGACTTTAGTCCACAATTGACCTTTCTAGTTGCCAACATAGTAAAATACGTCAATATTAACTGTATTGACTCCTAAAATTTTATTTATAGACACTCAAAACTACTCTAGGCCAAGTCCGTAAAAATAGTCCACCAGCTCATTTTAACATATCTTTCTTAGATATCACAGCTCCCTCTATTCACTATGGTCCATTTCCCAAGCAAATCTCTTTTCCTTTTTTCTCATCCTCTAACTCCCAACCTCTCTTCTATTTACCTGGAGAGACCTATGTGCCAATTAACAGATATATGAATATATTAAGATTACACAAAAAAAATGCATATATTAATAGGTTAGTATAGAAATCTGCTTTCATATATGTATGTAGAAGCTATGATTAAGATACATATACTTGAAAGGAAGATGACATTTGAACAATGACAGGCACGATCATCATTGCTTCTCCAACAATGGCAAAAGTTTTGATGAAATTTCACCAATATAAAATATTTATCCTTTTATGTTTGGTGCATGCACATCAGCCAAGGCCTCGCTTAAATTCTCATATAAGCTCCTATCAGAATCGAACTTCAATGAGTTGATCCAATTAAATCAGGGCACAAGTTCTTCCAGATTACATGATGGGAAGGGTTAATTGGACGCTATGTAACATAAACCAGACCCTCAATCTTTCCGGGGCTCTAAGTGCTAAGAAATAGTTTATTCCTGATCCCCCAAGTAATTCTTCAATAAAATCCACTAACCGGTTACCGGCATATTCCACCACAAAAGCTTTTTCTCCATCCATTTTTTTCTTTTTCCCTTTTTCTCTCCTCGCTCGATCTCCGGAATCTTAACGCAGACTATCTCATATCCAGCAGCATCATCTAAAAAAACTACAAAAGGATAGGCAAAAGAGGGGGAAAGATCCAGTCTTGTCAAGACAGCGATGTTGAGGGTCCCGTGAAGAACGATGTGTATACATAATTTCAGATATAAAAGCTCTATTACAAAATCCATTGTACCACCAGAAATATAAAAAGAAGAGAACAAATTAAAGAAGAATGCATGAAAAAAAAATACTCCCACCGGTTTCAAGATCAAATTGGAAGAATGATACAGAGAATTCGAAGAAAAACACGAGAAATAAGGCAGATTATAGAGGAAAGTAAGGAATCAAGGATACCTGAAGCGGATTTACGGGGGGCTTCGAGCGAGAGAGAGCGATCGGGAGAACGACGGAAGAGTGGATGAGGGATCCTTGAAACCGCCTTCGTTCTTGCTCCGGTTACCGAGAGGGCTAGGTTTAGGGCTTATTTTTATAACTTTTTAGACGGGATTATAATGTGGCCGCAAAAATGCAGCCGCGCCGGTGGCAGAAACGATGACGTGGCAACCTCTGCACGCTGGTCGCGAATCGTTTTAAGAAGGCGTAGCGGTCTAGAGGACCCAAAATTGAACCCAAAGTTGGGCTTGATGCTGTCCGGTTCAAGCCAACCGGATAGACCCGTTATATTGAAGGTGCATCTGGGCGCGGGCCACCAGGCCCAAATATTAAACCAGAAGTAATGCGTCAAGAAAAAAATGTGCAGCCAGGAGTTGCCGATTGGACCGATTAGTATCGGCTCCAAAATTTGGACACGGATTGGTTTAGTCTATAATGAGTAAAAAGAACGGTAACACAAACCGAACCAAGAAAGTGTGTGAAATTTCAAGAGTCTGTTTGGATAGTTTTATATAATTGGGCCGTAGGAAGAAATGGTGACATGGAAGGGTATTATTTGCTTGCTTCGTATGTGCCGGCTTCAAAATAAATTCAATAAAAGAAAGAAAAAGATGACAGTCTATAATGAGTAAAAAGAACGGTAACACAAACCGAACCAAGAAAGTGTGTGAAATTTCAAGAGTCTGTTTGGATAGTTTTATATAATTGGGCCGTATGTGCCGGAAGAAATGGTGAAAATAAATTCGTAGGAAGAAATGGTGACATGGAAGGGTATTATTTGCTTGCTTCGTATGTGCCGGCTTCAAAATAAATTCAATAAAAGAAAGAAAAAGATGACAGACCTTACCTAACCAAGGAATAAGGTTTTTCTTTTTTTTTCTAAATATTAAGACATAGGAATCTGCCTAGTTGAAGATGCCTTTGACATCGTTAATTTTAATCATGACATAGTAGCATTTAGCATATATAGTTGATGAGACAAGTTTGCATTGAAATTAAAAAAAAAATAATGTTGATTTAACCCTATTAGCAAAAATAGAAAGGGTGGTAATGGACCGATGGGGTGGATTAGGGTCAGGTCAGGTTGAAGTAGTAGTTTTGGATCAAAAAAAAAAAAAAACTCTCAACTCAATACCCAACTCATTTATTTTATATTAACATATACTTATCCACCAATCCATTTAAATTTTCACCATTAACAATACACATAACCATAAATCAAAACATTGGGTCCACAAACAATAAAATTAAATTAAACTTCAGATATGTCATCATAATCGTGATAGACTTAGAAATTTAGGATATATAATAGTTATGAATCAATTAAGGTCAAAACTAGCTAAAATGCAACTTCATATCCTGGCATGTGATGGATTAGTATATCCATCACTCACTATAGCTTGTTTTTCAAGTGAATTATATGCAAAAGGAAAAATTAGAGACCACCAACCCGGCGAGGTCTGGGAGTTGGCTGGTTCTCAACGGTTGGTGATCTATTGTATCCAGGGGCGAAACTAAAACCTACCCATTTATTGTCGGATTGATATCGGACCGGTCTCGACCCGTCCTAGTCGTTTAACCCATCCACGCTCATTTACGGTGGGTGGGTTCCTATGGGTAGGCTGATCCTGGTAAGATTTTGTCATCCGTGTGGTAAAGGTACCTCCTGGTGTATTTAATCAAGTCTCAACTTCCGCTTCTTAAAATTCCTCACAACATGGTTGTTAAGTTAATCAAATAAAAAAAATTAAAAAATTAATCATAAAATTGCAATGCAACATTTTTTTTTTTTGTGTGTGGTGGGGCGACTAGGATCGGAGAAATACGGTTTGAAACCAAAGATGGGGCGACATTGGAGCTAGATTTTTAATTATCAATCCGAAAAACTTTACCACCAATTGTTCTAGTTTCCGGTTGGCATGATGATGAAGTCTGTCACACCAATGAGTCTTGGATTTATCAATTTGCAACTCTCTCCTCGCAGCATGTTAGGTTTGCCTAACACAAATTTGAGAGCCAATATGAGATGGCAGTAACGCCTCCCAGAACTTGTGTTAGGTTGCTGACTTTTTTTTTAATATTAAAAAAAAAAAAATGGTGTCACCGGGCTAATGCAAGTTTTGAGAGCCAAACTGAGATGGTGGAGCAAATCCTAGTCTGCAGAGGAGCATGAGACTACCATATGAATCTCTACTGCTTATTATTGTAAAAAAGATGAATACTAATTCCCTGCTACCTATGGTGCACAGCATATCCTTGATCATATGATGAATCATCGTACACTAATATATATCATATGATGATGCATACTGCATGCGGTAGTCTATCATATGATGAATGATGCGTATGATGCACCGTGCCATATGGTGCATCGCATGCATGATAAAGAATCTGCATGCAAAAAAGGCTGGGGACAGCCATCCTATTCCTCTACAACACCATATCATTTGTTCAATTTTTTCATATATGCACGCCCATCTATGCATATCTTACCACCAACATACGATGCTATGTCCTGCCCTAATGGTGGGTCTGCTCGGCAAAACAAGTCGAACTCTCACCTCCCAACTCAGTCTCGTCGAGCATGATCACAAGCATCTCTCTTTCTAGATGTCAGATACATTTATGAGATGAATATTACTACAGATTGGATGATATTTTATATTGTACATTTATAATTTCTTTCAAATGAACATGAGCATCTATGTACCAAAGTATGTTATTATAAATTTTGTTTGGTATACACTCATCTTGATGATTGATCCAAAAGAATTCATCTTAATACAGTGCAAGATACGATTTTTTTGGTAGATAGGGTCATGCATTTGGAAATGGTTTAGATTGCCAATAATTAAGAGCGTGCATCATAAGAGCATGAATTGCGGTAGACGTTATAAGCAGGAGCAATTATGAGAAGACGCAAATTGTTGCGAGTGCCGCAATTAGCACCCTATATCATTTCCCACGTACTTTCAACTTCTATCTTGATTCACTGCTGGTGCCGGACATGATTTGCTGATGCTGCGCACTTTAAAGTTTCGTACATCTTATCCATCATAGTGTAGTATGGTTTAGGTTTTGAGACCGGGTAAAAGAACGTCTGAGTTTGAGAGACGTAACCGCATTTCGAAGTCTAAAATGGGCCAAAATAATATTAATTGCACGGATTAACGATGAGGTGACAGATGGATGGTGCGCTTGAGTTCAGAGCATCTCCCTTCCCCTCTAACAGATGGACCGTCGAAGATTCGTCATGCTTTGTGCAACCGGGTAAAAGTTCGGTGGCCTTTCAAAAAGCACCAAGCACCCATTCATTGACCATAATCAGCACGGTCTTAAATATAAGACTTGCTTATTGGGTTAACAAAGATGAACATAGTTCGCAGATCCTCTAGAATACTAGTTTAAGCGAGTTCCTTCGATCAAAATATGCAGAAAATTTTGATTTATTATGTAAGCGTTGCTTGCATCCAATCTGAAGGGAGACTGGTTTTGAATAGAAAGAGAATCTTAAGCAGGTTTCATTTTAGTGCATCGAAATCTGTCACAGATATTTTCTACGACTTCGGTTGCAGGGTATCTAGCTATAACAATTAGAGCGCAAAAGAAGAATTTTTTATAAAATCTTAGTTACCTCTCTCATCACAGCTTTCATACGATACATTTTGTGTTCACCAAATGTTTTCCAAATAAATTGGATCCATGGAGCTTCATAAGAAGAAGAAGAACAACAACAATATTAATGTTTTCCAAATAAATTGGATCCATGGAGCTTCATAAGAAGAAGAAGAACAACAACATTTTCCGACCTCATTTTTCATCACCGCATTTTGATCTACAACTATTGATTGCATCAATGTTAACCGTGCACGACATTTCCACTCGATAAAGCAAAGCTAAATCCATCAAACCATCAAGATTAGGTGGCCTCAGACCTTGTCGGCAGAGGACATGCAGTGGTTGACAACTCATAAAACATTTCAAAGTTGATCAAACGACATGGCGTCAAGCTCCACATGGTCTTTGTTAACATGAAATCTCCTCCGCCATGCAACAGCTCGTACCTAAATTTGCCAGATGCATGACAACAAATCTTCTCGACTGTCATCCACAAACTGCTTTCTTTTCGCTTGAAGGAGACGATCATATTTCCATAACGACAAAAGGAAAACAAATAACTTTGCATGTTGGGATTTCAATTATATTTCGGGGAAAATTAAAGACAATAAGACAAGGGGGTAATATGATGCTATTGTCCAAGTACATAGTTTGCACCAAGCCCATTTAGCAGGTAACTGATGTAGATCCCACCGCAACCCTATCTCCCGAGGCTTACCAATATAACTCGGTCATGAATTACTTTATACTTAGTTTGACAATTTTAACCTAAATTATTTGATAATCTAAATAAATTATCAGTAATATTGATTACTATTTTTGGTAAATACAAGTAATATTGTAGTGAAATAATTAAAAATTTTGATTGACTTATTTCGTATGACAATCAAATTATTGATAATAAAATATTAAATTTTTAAAATATTTTAAAATAAAATTTATTAAAAATCACATCACATGCATAAAATTTTTAATTTTTTAGAATAAAAAAACAAAAATATATTATAATATATAATATAATAATTTTTTTTTATTCTTTTATTTTATTTTTTTTTTCTTTCTTCCCTTATACACCACAATCCCCCCACCCCTCCGACCCGCGACTACTCCTCCCTCAGCCCCTCGGCAGTCGCATCTCCGACATTGCCCTTGGTCATCCGCGCCACCCCGCACCATCCCCCCGGGGCAAACCCGCACCCCGCACCCTTCGCAGTTGCCTCCAGTGCTACTTTCATCCACTTGTGCTACCATCCTCATCGGTTTTGTTCGCCGCTTGTGCTGCCCCTCATCCCTTCTTTTCATGCGGAGATCATCAAATCTCAATAGACCGGCAATTTCTCTTTGATTACCAGCGGTTGCCATCAAGAAAACGACGGCGACCCATCGATCGACTGGTTTTCGACTGCCATCGGCCGAATTTAAAGAGAAGGGTGCCAGTTTTGGCCCTTCCTCTTCCAGCAACCCATCGTGAGGAAGAAAATCGTGAGATTTTTTAAAAATATTTTTATCAAAAAAAAAAATTAAAAGATTATCAAATAGATGTTAATCTGGATTGCCACCTTCTACAATGCAATTCAGATTACCGCTTACAAAATATACCAAATACAGTAATATGATGGCTCCATGTTAAATTGCTGATAATCTGGATAGATTACCAGTCCAGATTACCAATCCAGATATCAAATGCAATTTTAGCATTTAGTTCTATGAAGTGTTTAATCAGTTCCATGTTAAGCTATTCAACTTGGATTTAAATTGAAGAGAAAAAAGTGAAAAATATTCAATTGAAAAACAATGAGACATTGGAACACACTTTAGGAAAACATCGAAGAAAACAGTCTACTTCGTTTACAGGCATCAATCTTTAAGACTCGGAAAGATTCAAAATCCATACGTAACGTGAGCGCTACAAAGAGTCACATAAAATTTTTTCATACGATAATACGAAAGTCTGCAACTAATATTACTTAAGCCCAACTAAGTTCTTGAGAATAGATCTACTCCTTCGCTTTGATTCACGTCAAGCATCAAAGCTGTTGGTTCTTCTCCACAACCCTCACTTCCTTCGCAGATCTAAGAATAGCTGCCTACAGAAAGCAACAATAAGGATCTCAATAGGCATGAAATAAAACAAGAATAATGTAAGAGGATAAACTCAGTAGATCACCGCGTTCGATTGTCTTACCTGATCATCAGTTATTTCAACTGCAACGATAACCAAAGAGGATCGCTTCCTATAGGTGTTTGGTCTGAGCATTTTGGCTAGCAACTGGTCATGTTTGTAGCTTACATATCGATCAAGCTCCATTGCTCCTTGTTTTGTTCTATCAAGGCACCAACATAAGAAGAGAAGTAGTGACTACTACTTTCAGAACTTGAGAGAGAAATCGAAAACATTTGGCTGACTAAAATGCCGACAGAATGGTAATGCTAAAAACTTGGGAACAAATTGATCAGAGTGCGGAGAATGCAAACCGATCTGCTCTCAGGCGCTCATACTCAGGATCAAAATTAATGAAGACAAAGTATACATCTGCCGATGAACTTCCCATTTCTCAAGCCACTCTCTTGTTCTTGTATTGTATTTGTGCAATAGCTCAAGCACCAGCAAGCCCATAGATCTTCCATTCTTGGTATTTACACTTTGCGACCTCATGATACTAACTCTTATTTTTTTATTTGTATTCGTGGAGAAGACGACCTTAGATTAACTAGTAAGCTTTATTGTGCTTAGCCAAAAAAAGTTATGGACGTTGAAATAAGAGGGCAGTAAGATGGCAGCACTATCATCAACATGGCCATGTAGAACAGGAACAGATTGCTTTACCTGTTGGCACTTTTTGACCAAGGAAATGGCAATGCATGTCGTACAGGACATGGGGCTTGGTGTGACACCAGGGTCCCATACATCCTGAAGCCTCATCCGAAGAAACATGGATCCTGCTCCACGGTCCACAAGGTGACCATGTTGGTAGATGCTTGCATAAGGCTGCAATAGATGGCAGCAGACTAAAAGATTTACGGTCAACAAGGTGGTTGCACCATCATTAGAGAGCGATCAAAGTTTGTTGCTTGATTACTGGAGTTTGGAATGGAAAAAAAAACCTTCCACGATTAAAATGGACCTAACTTGCAGCACCTTATAGGAGGGACTTCATGATTTGATGCGTCGACATATGTACTGCATAAACTGCTCAAACAAAGACTCTTACGAGCAACAACCAAATAAAGTTATGCAATCTCTGAATTATGTGATTTCGAGCTCTGCAGTCAAATTGTGATTTTGTGAATAGACTACAATCTCTGAATTATGCAATGTCTTAGTCACCATCTTGTCTTGTTTAGATTCCAACAGGAAATTTTCATTCCATCATATTACGAGTAAAGTTATCATTCACTTGCACCATGCACTTATCATCATGATTTGTCTCGTAGGTGTAGGTGGTCGACCTATCACCGGAAGAGACTACATTTCTTTGCTGGAGAAGCACAAGCAAGTGCTTCAGTGGGAGGACAAAAGTATCGAGCCGGATCAGCAGCAGATTCTAGATCTTGTTAGAGCATTCATAGCAAAGATATTGAAGAGAATCATGCTTCCCATCTACATAACAATGTGAGGCATGCCGTATTTTGATGCCGATTCCATGCAGCTGGATGAAACTCAAGATTACGGCGCTGGCCTGTCAATTTGGCAAATTGGACGGGGCTTAGATTACCTTTTTTGATCTTCTCTAACCTCGGCCAATCCTCATCTCTGCTAATTTTCGGCAGCAGAAGTTGTAATGCAAATTTTTAAGGAATGCTAGTTCTCTTTTTCTTAATAATGTGCCATGTAACATAGTTTGATGACCGGGAGGCCTAGCTGTTTACATAATGTCCTAGTCGAATTCAATTATGGTCCGTGAGAGACCATCGCAATCTTAAAATCATCTATAAGTGAAGCAGTGCACTGCCTTTTAACAATGAGATGGTATGCAATAGTGCAGTTATCGTTTTTGCTTATATTACTGTTCTAGCAGTTTGATTAGTTCTCACTGGAACTTGCAGCATGTATCGACCCATTATCTTTGGCAAAGTTTCAGCCCTTATCAACCAATTTGCTGCACTGAAGTGATGATCGATAGAAGATACTTTTGGATGTACCATCTAAACCTCTTAATTAGCCATGGACATCTTGCTTCCCCAGCTCCATTTCACCACTAATGATAAATTAAAGTCAAAACCGGTAGTTCTTTATGCTTTTGAGAAAAGCAGCCGGGTGCTGCAAGTTGAGATGCAAACCAGCCAAGTTATAAATACCAAGCGGTCTAGACTTGGCTAAGCAAGCTCAACGAGGTTCTTATCGACCAAGCCTGGGTTTCTAGTTATTTCCGCACTTACATGAGGTAAGCTCCGCACAAACTTTAGGTTTGACTTGTTTTCCAAGTCAAAGGAGCTCAATCTAGAATGGTCGTGTCCATGGAAGGTCAAATCCCCCGGTGATCTGAGATCATGTTTATGTTGTTGGAACAGAAACCGGAAATGGATGGACGGAGGCAAAGTCGAGACCTCTTGGGTTATGACGGGAGATAAAAATGGCAACGGAACTCGCGGCTTCTCTCGTTCGCGCACTTGGTATCATGTCTTTCAAACCTCATCTCTTCCGACACTGGAAGCACAGACAACACCACCATAATCCTAAACTCCTGTCCGCCTCTCACCACAGTGCTATATCCCCTCTCCCAAAGGCCATCTCTCTTAACGTGCAACTAAGCCACCGCATCCACGAAGGCGATTTAAACTCCGCCCGCCAGCTTTTCGACGCAATGCCCCAACGAACCGTTGTCTCCTGGAACGCCATGATCTCCGGGTTCGCCAAATGGGGAAGAACCGAAGAAGCTCTCACCACGGCCTCCGCCATGCACCGGAGCGGCATGAAGCTCAACGAGACCACCTTCTCCTCCCTCCTCTCCGCCTGTGCTCGCTCCGGCTCTCTCCATCTTGGCAAACAGACCCACTGCCTGGTTTTCAAATCCGGTTCCGAGGACTTTGAGCTGGTAGGCGGTGCTATGCTTCACTTCTACACTTCGTGCTTTGACGTCCATGCTGCGTGTCAGCTTTTTGACTCGTTGCATGGCCGGAATCCTTTGTTGTGGAGTTTGATGCTGGTTGGCTTCGTGAGGTGCAATTTATTAAGTGATGCTATGGATTTGTTCGACAGGATGCCAATCCGTGATGTTGTTTCCTGGACTGCTCTGATATCAGGCTACTCCCACAGCGATGGAGAGTGCGGCGAGGCTTTGGAGCTGTTTCTCAGGATGAAGGGAAGTGGTCAAGTGGTGCCAAATGAGTTCACTTATGATAGTGTTTTGAGAGCTTGTGCAAAGTTGAGATCTTTGGATTACGGGAAGATGATTCATGGGTGCATAATTAAATGCGGGTTTGTATCGGATCGCTCCATTGGTGGCGCTCTTATTGCTTTTTACTGCAGCTGTGATGCTGCCAATGATTCCAAGAAGATTTTGGAGCAACTGGATTCTCCATGCTTGAGCACTTCGAATGCTTTGATTGCGAGTCTTGTATCGATGGGTAAAATTAGAGATGCTGAGCTGGTGTTCAATCAGATGGTTGAGCATAACTCAGTTTCATACAATTTGATGATTAAGGGCTATGCTTTGGATGGAAGGATAGCAGATTCCAAAAGCTTGTTCGAGAAAATGCCCTGCAAAAATACAGTGTCTTCGAACATCATGATGTCGGTGTTTCACCAGAATGGCGAGTTTGAGGAAGGCTTGAAACTATTTGAATGCATAAAGGATGAGAGGAACACCGTGACATGGAATTCCATGATTTCAGGATATGTTCAAAATGAGCAGCCTGCAGAAGCTTTAAAGCTGTATGTGGTCATGCGCCATTCATCAATTGAATGCAGCTGGTCGACATTTTCTGCACTGTTCCGTGCCTGTGCAGCAATTGGGACTCTCCAGCAAGGGAGAATACTTCATGCTCGTTTGTGTCAAACGCCATTTGAGTCAAATGCTTATGTTGGGACATCTCTTGTTCATATGTATGCTAAATGTGGTAACATCGCCGATGCTAGGACTGCATTCAGTCTGATTGTTTCACCCAATGTGGCCTCATGGAGTGCTCTCATCAATGGTCTTGCACATCATGGGCTTGGGAGGGAAGCAATATTACAGTTTGGGAAGATGTTAAAATGCCGAATAGATCCTAATGCAGTTACTTTTGTAGGGCTTCTGCTGGCTTGCGGTCGTGCTGGGATGGTTGATGAGGGAATGAGATTTTTTCACTCCATGAGTGACTGCTATGGGTTGATTCCAACCGTGGAGCATTATACATGTGTGGTTGATCTTCTTGGTCGATCAGGCTGCGTAAAAGAAGCTGAAAAATTCATAAATGAAATGCCAATTGAAGCAGATGGTGTTGTGTGGGGAGCTCTGCTTAGTGCCTGCTGGTTCTGCATGGACTTGGAAGTGGGTGAGAGAGTGGCTGAGAGAATGTTTTGTTTGGATTCAAATCATCTATCTCCCTTTGTGGCTATGTCTAATATTTATGCTAAGTTAGGAAGGTGGGAGGAGGTGATGAAGGTGAGGAAGAGATTGAGAGGCCTCAAAGTAAAGAAAGATCCAGGATGTAGTTGGATTGAGGTGAAGGACACGGTTCATGTATTCTGTGTAGAGGATAGAAATCATCCACAAAGAGATCACATTTATGCTGTTCTAGAGGACTTGATAGCCAATATCTGCTCTTATTCTGAATCTTGTTGTACTCTATATGGTAATCAAAATAATGATGTTTATTTTCCTCAGTTGCGGTGAGGAGCTTATTTGGTGCCGTCTTCTGAATCTGTTGCATTTCCAATTTGATGAACTTGTAGTGTAGTTTTGGACGCAGCAAAAATATGCATGCAAGCATGAGTGGTTAACGGTGCACTTGACCTGCCAAGAGAGCTATTATGGTGTTAGCGTCATGCACCTTTCTGGCTATTTTGGCACTCCATTTCCGTCTTCTTTCGGAAGCCTTTTAATCCTGACACCTGTATGTATTCTGCTTTGCGAATTTTGTCGGATGCTGACAAAGTCAGCTATTTAAATCATATGAGTTCCTAAGAAATCAAATGTTTTTTTTTGTGTGCGCGCACATACATGGGATTCTTTTCTCTTTGACAAATATGGCTTATCTCTCATAGTTGATTGACATAGGATCCGATATAAATTATTTTGGCCACCACAGAAGGTATTGAATATGATTTAGAAGTAAGATTGTCATATCAAAAAAATGGAGTCATGGGCTAAAATTTTTTTGGAGGATATAAGTTAATCATTCTTTTATATATATATATATATATATATTTCAAATTAGATATTTTTTTGAGATCTAGATCCACAATCTATTATTTAGAGTCTAAAATGGATTGATTAAATCAATTTTTTTTTTTGGATAAGAGTTGGACGGGATAATGACTTTCAATATAAAAAGAATCTAGTAGAGTAGAGTGATACAAAATAGAGTTAACATAGAAGTTGAGATATTTCTTGAAGAGTTTTAGTTTTTTTGCATTTATTTCTGTCGATCATGTATGTTTTAGATAAAAGAGTCATACTAGGACTAGAAAGAGAAATTCGATCCAAATAATTGTATATGGATGAATATTATTACTATAAATAGAGGCTATATATTTTTGTTTCAATTCAATCAATGAAAAAACAATGAACTTAAGCGCTACTTTTGATATTCTTTCATCTTTTTTGGGTTTTCTTTTGCGATATTTGAGTGAGCAAACATAGAGAAATTTTTCTTCTCTTTAGTCCGATTAAAAAAAATATGATCCTATTCTTGCACCAGGATTGATGGCATATTTTGCGTATGCAAATTGGCATTCAATCCTTATTGATCAAGAAATTTTCATCATCAAAAAAGAGAATTTTTATCTTTATTTTCACGAAGTAATCATCATAACATGATTCTTTGGGTAAAAGTATCTTGTTTTCTGGTCTCTACTGATATCATGATGCAGAAACTTGTTTTCTTGGCCGCGGTCTTCTTGGATTTTGATGCCTCAAAAGAAACAATGGGTGATGAACGTGATTTTCGTTGGAATAAAGAGTATATTGGGAAAGTCTCAGATTTTTTGTTTGTGACTGACACCGGTTTGCATCGGCGGTCGACAAAGACCACTTTATTCCCATCTGAAGAGATAGTACGGGCTTAGAAAAATATTGCCATCCCCCAGAGGCCTAGCTCGATCCTCCATTCAGTTCACGTGAATCACATGTAATCTATGGCTTAGGAAGTGTTCTCTCGATCATACCCATCTTATCTGAATTCTAGCAATTTTCACGGATTCAAGATGTACTTAGTGTATCATTCTAATATTATTTATAATAATTTAAAAATTTATTTAAAATTATTAATTAAAAAATATTATTTAAAATTTTAAGTTCGTATCCAAAAATTATCAATTATATAACTGACGTTGAACTAAACAAATACATCCGCAGAGGTCCAGGCAGGTGCTTACTAATTAAAGTTTAGAATGATACCGAAAGCTAAAAGAATTTATGATATTTAATTTATATATTAATGCCTGCACATCATGTACTGATTTAAAAGTCATGATGTTACAGGCTCTCATTCGTAATTCACCTTCATGACTGATTTCAATTTTCTCGCAATCATTAGATATGATGTCAATTCAGGAAGAGATTGGTTTTATGCTATTTTATAATATATGTGATGATAAGTTAAGAATCCTAAGCAGTGATACGATTTCATTTCCTCCATCTTGTGAGATAAAGTGGTTTTTATCGTATCATGTTGTCAATTTGATATGTCCACATGTTTACCAACTTTGGTTGGATTTATCTCTGATATACGAATCAGTGAAGGAATTTATGCAGCGGTTTCCGTCCTTTTTCTTTATTCTTGGGTTAAAGAGGTTTAAGTTTTACAATATTCTCCGATGGTAGGGTATGTCACTTGCGTACTACTTTTAAGTGGTTTTGAACATTTACTTTCTAACCGTAGATACCTCTACGAGCAGCTACTTGAATTCAACTTCCATACATCTATAAAGTGCTAATCATGTTCAACTTTTATACAAAATATTGAAAATGGTAGGTGCTGTCTAATCATGGAGAACAGCATTCATTGAGCATCAATGCAGTGGCATGACTGTTTGTTATTTCAGAGTGTTAGGCCAATTGAGTTCTTTAGTTCAATATGCCTGACTCCATTTTAGAAAGTGGTACGCTCAAGAACTCATGCTACGTAAAATATTATTCGTTTTGATTCACCAGTCTCATAATTTTATCTTTTTAAATTTTAATATAAAAAATATTTTATATAAAAATAATAATTTTTTATATTTAAAATTAATAATTATTTTTTATCGATATTTTTTAAAAATATCGTTAATTTATATTGACCTATCAACGTTTTTAAAAAAAATCATAAATTTAACGATGCTTAAAAACACCATAAAACTTTAAGATAGTCGATGTCAATCTAAAAAATTATCATTAAATTTTAAAATTTTTGATATTTTTTAGCATCACTAATTAACGATGCTAAAAAGCGTTGTTACATTCGCTTGATCCCCCATCCATCATCCTTCTGTGCCCTAATCTATCCATCAATGCCCTTCCGCTATTTTCTCCCGTGTCCTCGTGCCCTAATCCCCTTCCCACCCCTAACCCCATCTTCGTCGATTCTCCACCGCCAGTGCCGCACCCACCTCCCTCCGACGCACTAGCGGTCCATGCCGCACCGTCGTCTGCCCCTCCCCTCTACTGTCGCATTCGTCCACGCCACACCCGCACCGTCTATGCCGCACTTGCACCGTCCGTCCTCCTCGAGGTCACCCCATTGGCCCTCCTCCCCTCCCTCCTCCCAGTGATCGTTTGCACAAGCCTAAAAGACTCTCCCGGTCCCCCTCCCCGATGCCGCACCCCACCGTCCCCCTCCTCGATGCTGCACCCCATCGCCCCCCTCATCGATGCACACCCCACCACCCCCAGCCCGACCACCGACTTAGCCGACAGGTGGCCCCCCTGGCCTCTAGCACCCATCCCCGACCCTCCCAGCGGACCGTGCTCCTCGGCCCCCTTGCTCCCCGATCGCACCGCCTTCCTTCTAGCCACCGATGCTTCTCCGCACCCCTCACTCTCCGATATTTGGTATATTATTTAAAAATTATTTTTAAATTATTTTTAAATAATTTAAAATAGATAAATTATATATTCATTATTGATCGTCATATATTTTTATTGAATGCAGGTATTTGACGAAAATAATATCTACTAGTCTTTTCTTGTATCATTGTTCACCGTAAGTAATTTATTTTTTTAATAATATTTTATTTTATAGATTGAAAAATTATTCTTGTATATGGCATTATTTGAAAGTGTATGTAGTAGTTAAAAAATTTAGATAATATTTTAATTATTTTTATTAATTATTTTTAGATTTGATTATGATGTCTTAGCTTTTGATGGCTAAACTGGCTTTAGGAAAGAGATTGTTTATTTTTCTGTATATGAGAATTTTGAATGACTTAGAAAGATTAATTTTGTTGATTCTTTGAGTCGTTAGTGAGGATTTATTTGAAAATACTTTGATTAGGATGTATGCTAATCCTAAGAATTTATTTTATCGATTCTTTGTTATTTGGTTGCCATCAGATCATTATCTAATTGAGTTGTTAAAAATTTATGATACGGTGCATAATATTTAATTAATATTCATGAGACTTGGATTAGCATTGATGGATCCTTTGATCAAGCATGCTCATGGAGGAGATGTGACAGAGCCGTATCAAGATACAGATCATAAGGGGGCAGATTGATCAGCTTACATCTTTATTAGAGTTGTATGGCCCATCTCAAGTAAACACATATTATTAAATATATATTTTTATATATAGATTTGCAAATCAAGCTTTTTATATGTTTCTTGTAGGTTCCTGATACGTCAAGCACCCGTCGAGATGGCAGTACGTCATGTGGAGACAATGATGACCATCTGCCTGCAGATTGCTATTATTTTATTTTTATTATAGCTTTATATTTTTTGTATGCTTTTAGTTTGTTAAACTCTTGATTGTAATGAACCGTTAGTACTTTATTTTTATTTATATAAAATAATGTCTTTTGGTTAAATTTGCTATTGATGTTTGCTTTTGATGTAAATGGTGGTGATTATACAGATTTATGTTTTAATGAGCATCGCTAGTATGTTATTTGACAATGCTTCTAAAAAGTGTCTCGATAAAGTGCAGGAGTTGTTGTCATTAACAATGCTAAAAAGCGTTGATAAATTTTAGAATTACAATGCTTTAAAGCATCGTCATAAAATATTGCGATACTTTTTAAAAGTATCGATGCTTTTCATCTCTACTCTTATATACACGATGCTTTTTGAAGCATCGTGATTAGTATTGCCGATGCTTATTAGCATCGTAAAAAAATATTTTTAGCGTCACCTATTATCATTTTCACTATAGTGCTATATAAATCAGAATCTCTTTTAATATAAAGAGATATTAAAAGGATCTTCAGAAAAGGCTAATTTTGGTGAGAAAAATTACATCTTTAATTCTCTCACTATTCTCTATATTTTCTCTACTATTTTTAAGCTCCAGCTAACTTAATAATTGAAAGATCTTCCATCAAAAAATCTTTGATGAATATGAACTTATTTTTGTAGGTTTTCTTTCGATATATCAGCCTTCGACCAAGGTTCAACTCCAGTCGTATCAACCGAGCAACAGGAAGAAAGTTCTCTTTGAGTAAAGCTTGAAAATTTATCACCATGGCATTTGCTGGTTTGCTATAAGCTGTCAATATTCCTATAAATAATTGGTGGAGAAAGAAAAATTCCACATTTTTGGACTTATTTTCCGGATGGTCCAGGTAAGAGGTCTATGGTTGCCATACATCGTGATAAATATTATGACATAGGGTTGAATGTGAATGTCGAAACAAGTTCAGTCACTAGGATGATTTAGGTTGGTTTTTCTTTATAGAATGCAGATGCATGATTATGCTCGCAAGCACCTGTATACCATTAATTATGTGAAGATACATGAACACATGCACGTGGGAAACACATGAACGAACGGCTATCCACTTGAGGACATATATTAAACGAAATGTATACAAAAAATGTAGAAAATCTAACCTGATGCACCGCCTAGATAGAATTCAACAGTTTTGGATATGAATGAGAATACTAGTGTCATCTCTAGGACGTAGCTGGTGTACATGATCATGTGCGTAGCAGAGGCTTTGGTAGATCAATGATGAAAACGGGATGAATGCACGAGATTTGTCCTCTTGTGCAGAACACTTTGGCAAGTCGTCTTAAAGAAAGACCATCCGTAAATACTTTTGAAGTTTTTCTCCAGAACATAGGATCACTAGGAGCTGTTACTTTCCAGACACTGGTGATTCACATGTTTACAGTAGCTGTCCATCCCTGGAAACATGAACAGAGAACAATCTGCACTTTACCCTCTTCATGGTAGAATGTGGTACAGACATAAAACTAGAGATCAATTATTTCACATATTTTGAGAACAAAGATGGACAGGCCCATCAGGTTCATTTGATTAACAGTAATTTCAACTATTATGCATAAGGATCCCGTACTTCTCAATTAGCTTTAATTCCGATCGAACTAATAAAAAATAACTTATGTAAGTCCTATAAAATTGTTCTCAACAATATTATAATATTAAAACCAAAAGACATATCACGTGGGATGGATGGTTCCTTCCTATATAAGTCGGTCTCTTTTTACTCATAATCAATATGGCATTAATGATGCCTTTCCTTCTATATCACAGTATAAGCACCTAGTCGCAAGAAAGGATATTCTATGTATGCAATGGAGGGGTCTTATAGTCGCAGAGGTGGTATCCGATAGGTTACTGTTGCAATTGAGGACTCATGTCTCAGTACATGAGGTATTATCTGTTTCGATCTATATAAGTTAGTTTCTTCTTGACTCATAATCAGTAAGATATTTTTATTATTTTTGACTTATAATCAGTGTGGAACTAAAGATCTCTCTCTTCCATGGTTGTAAGTTTCGTGGGTTCCTAGGATGACAGGGCAGATAAAAAAAAAGAATGTAATCTTTCCATTGTGGATTTCTATTGATAAGTACCCATGCTGACTTAAAAATGCCATGCTAGAACTTTTGTGGATTCATAAATATTAAGATCACCGTGTCATCTCCTCTGGTTCGTACTCTCCTCCCATGCTTTCAGCAGTTATGCCGATATTCCATTCACCAACCAAAATTCTTTCGTGCAATTTCTCAGCCTTTTCAAGTTCTTGCCTATGTAATGCCTTGCCTCGAGCAGCTAAGGGAAGACATATCCTGCTACACTGCCTATGTGTTTGAGCTTAAATTCCCTGCCGGTGCTAGAGGTCCTGATTTCTACCTGAAGGTGTCCTTCTGGGTCCTCTAGTAGCTAAAGCTGGACTCAACTTAATTATCGTTGGTTAGCCTGCTTGCTTTGGTGAATTGAACTTGGTGACTTGGACAAAGCCATATATGCTACTAGTTTTTCATTGAAGTAATACCAGAGCCGCCTCATTTGGTGCACGTCACTGTGAATATTAATGCATTTTATGAATACAAGCAGCTTTACTTAGCCATGTATAGGACAAAAGCATGCATGGTAGGGAAAAAAATTTTTGGGAAGGAGGGAGGACAGGGTCCTTGACAAATATCATGGGCCATGAAGTGTGCCCTCAACAAAATAAACTAGGAGACTCTTCCAACGCAAGCACGCCAACCAAAAAAAAAGAAAGGGAAAAAAAAAAAAAAAGGAACATGCAGATGATACAGTAGAAGACAGACAATCCATGTCCATAGCATGGGCCCCAAAGTGGGTCCTGAGCACAATAAAACTAGATGGCTCTTCAGATAAACAATCTTACTGGGGAAAATTAAAGGACACGCCAAAGAAATAAAACACACGGACGATAGATGTTGCAGTGCCGTCAGCACCATCCATTTCTAGGAGAAATTCTGCCTCTCAACCTGCTCTCCTCAGCCTGTTCTCGGCAAACCCCTCCTTATGTTTCATCATCCAAAACCTCTCTATTTCTTCAGGTTTTCTGCCTGGGATCCGATCAGCTATGAGAGTCCACCTGTAAAGTCCCATATAACATTCATGACTTTTATCTGGGAAAAGGACTTCTTTCAGAAGGAAAACACCTGTAAAGCTAAAACTGTTACAGGCTTTGAAAAGATGGATAACAACTACCGTTGTTGATTGGATCGATGACTGCATACAACTCGGTTACTGAAATTAGTTGTAAAATTTTGTTTTCCTCTCTCATGCGTTTGGATAAATTACTCTTCCTGATTCTGTCCGATGAAGTATATCTACTTTTGTTAGCATGAAAAGGGTTTCTGTAGAAGATTATGTTTGATTCAATATGTTGTGCGCGACTATTTGGTTTGAATGCAATGCAATGGAGAGGGTAAGACCCATCTTCAGACAGGTGAAGGTGAATCCCATATATTAGATGTTTCATGGTCATTTCCTAGTTGCTGATATGAATTATCCAATCAAAAGCAGTAATATTTAGATCTAATATGGCTTGACTACTTAATTAGAGGAGAAAAAAATATAGCGATCCAAATTAATGCATGGCATTTCTTAAAAAATAAAAAAATCATCATAACATATTTAAAACCAATCAACGAACTATTCATTCAGTTGTTGGTCCATTTGAATTCCTAATAGGAAATCAAATCCACTGTGCAAGCGAATCATGTAGGGTTATCTTTCGGGCTTTTTCTTTTTTCTTTTTTTTTAACAGGTGGAACGGAGGAAGTGAAAAGCACTTCCCCAAAAATTTATTGAAGAAAGAAACGTAGGGTTATCAAGTCTACTTTTGAATGAGCACACTTTATGTGCTAACATCTCCTACGTTGTTTCCGTTGATAGAAACCAGCACCAGGTAAGGTTTTAACCTCTCAGCAAAACATCCATGGCTGCTGGTGGCATGATTGCCTTCCAAGTCTAGTTTGCTGGCTTGAAGGTGGCCGTCAATATTACTCCTGGTGGAGCCGTGAACTTTTTTTTTTTTTTTTTTTCCCGAGGGAATTGGAGACATGATTATTTTGAGCTTTTCGCATATGAATTTTGGTGTCGATGAAGTGCAAGAAAAGGGTACATAATTAATTTACTTGTAGAAAGTTTTCCAAGATGCTTTTCTTGTAGAGATTGGATCGCAGAGATCTTTACATCATCTCATCCGTTTGTAGGCATTCATCAAAAACACCATCTCATAATTCATATGTCATATGGCTATTCTAGAATCCACAACTCATTTATCACCCATGCATGCCAAGAACTACAGCAGATGTAGAAGATAATTAATTTGGTAGGTTTTAATTTCTTTTTATACCTGTCACCTACGAGCCTATACATTCTGCAAACGAGGTCTTCTTCTTGTTCCGAGAGGTTGATGAGCTCATCCCACTCGGTGCTGCTAACCTCTGCCACCGATGAATCACACAAGAAATTAGCGATAGCAGTAATTAAGCAGAGAAATCCCCAGTAGTTGAAGAGCTAGCAGAGAGAAACGGTACTCTGATACCTTGACCGGAAGTCCTGGGCTGTTTTCCGCGACTACGGTTATCCATAGCTTCCGAGCGAATGGAAAATGGCATGCTAAGAAATGTTGAGAAGGCTTAAAAGCCGTGGAAGCAGGCAAGCTAGTCCATAGGATGCTTCCGACCCGTTTTGTCAGGGACGTTGGATCACCCACCGAATAGTGAGCACGGATCCTCCACCGTGCATCATATGGTGTGGTGTATTGTGTCATCAATGATCATGCATGAATGCATGCTATATCATGTATGCTATATATGATGCCATCCATCATCACATGATGAATTGTATGTACGATGCACAACATCAATGCATCACATGTACAATAAAAAATTCATACATGCATCTGAAGAGCGTGGATCTTTTGCCATACATCATATAATAAGTATATCATATATATTATTCATCATATAATAGATGATCGTGCATAAATGCATGTTGCATAATGTACATCATATGCGGAACGGACGGTGCGTAGCCCAATTAGATCTCAAATTGGGAATGCCTCAAAGCGGGCGGCTCATGATCCGGCTAATCATTCTACACGTGTGAGAGATAAGGGATGAATGATTAATAGCTTTTCATTTTTTTTCTTTTTTTTTCCACCATGCTTCAAGGAAAAGTGGTCCGGTTAACTGGAGTATGCTGCAATGAAATGCCACTGGGTGGTACATCATCATAGATCCCGAGAATATGCCGGATCAGGCCACCTTCAAGTCTGAAATCCACATTCGTCTGGCCTGACCATACATTGAGGGAGAGTTTTGTTTTAAAAAATTGAATGAATTAAATAATACATTCGTGAGAATTAAAAAAACAGAATATTCAAAAATTTAGATGGAAGGTGTGTCGAAAAATTCTAGAGACTAATTTTAGAATGATTGATCACATAGCTCACCATATGAAGTTGAATCCTCTTTTCATGAAAGGTACACATGGTCCAATACATTTTGATTCTTGGGTCAACGAGAATCCATAGATAGCAATGGTGATAATGTCATGTCCCAAACCTATCATCTAGGTCGGCCATGCGATATGGTTCTATGAACCTTAGAGTGATGTCCTATAGATCATGTTAGAAGGTCATAAAATCCGATACAACATCAACATCTATAAATAGTAATAGTCTAATTTCATAACAAGTAGCAAAATTTACATCATTACAAATTCAATTTCTTCAATCAACCGATTATGTATAAATAATACTCTACATATTCATCCATTCAACTACGAACTCAAACCATAGCTAATCACGATCATCTTGCAATTTTGAGAAGAAAAGAAGAGGGTTGTGAGCTTTACAACCTAATTAGAATATCTGTACATCCACACCAATGTAATATATAATGTGAATATAGCAATAAGCAATATCATAGTGAAAACATATATAATGCAAGAAATCTCATATCAAATATTCAGGATAACTCAAACATCTATATAAATATGTATCTAATATCTGCGTGTGTTTCAATATGCCAACAAATGAACCATTTTATTCAATATTAGTTTCATATGTCTTGTCATCTATTTTTTTTGTCAGAATTTCAGATTTCTTTAACCTTATTTTTTCTAGCTTTGAACTAACTAAGATCATGCCCTAGTCCATAACTAATCAAATTTTCATACATAAGCTCGTGAAGGCTATCTCAAGTATAAGGTTCTAAAGACTATCTTATGCATAAGTCCATGAAGACTATTTCAGAGATAAGCTCAGGGCCAGCTATCTCAGACAAAAACTCCTAAAGGTTATCCTGCACATAAAGGCTGGACGACGATGATCATAGGAGAAAGGCTGGACGACGATGATCATAGGAGAACGGATCGGGATCGATGGGCTGGAGAGGAGTGATTCAATAGGGGTGGTGCCAGAGGTGGGGAGTTAACTTGGGTGGGACCGAAGGTGGGGGGTCGACTAGGGTGGGGCCGGAGGTGGGGCGTCAATCGAAGAGGGACTATGGTGGGGTTGGACCAGGGTCAGGTTGATGGTGGGGGGTCGATCGGGTTAGTTTTGAGGTGGAGAATTGACCAAGAAGGGACTAGATGTGGGGGGTTGATCGAAGAGTGACCGGGGTGGGGGGTCAACTAAGGAGGGACCTAGGTGGGGCCGGAGGTAGGGGGTCGACTGGGGAGGGACCAGAGGTGGGGGATCGACTGGGGAGGGACCGAGGTAGGGCCGGAGGTAGGGGGTCGACCAAGGAGGGCCAGATGTGGGGGGTCCATCAGAGTAGAGCCAGAGGTGGGGTCGACCAAAGAGGGGCTAAATAAAGGGACGATCATATCGAGATAGGAAAGATTCTGACGGTAAGGAGAGAGATAAAGTATTGGTAAAATGGGGAGCAAAGGGGCACCGCGAGGGAAAAGATGGCATGAAATCACAACTTCCAGTCACAAGTTCATGAAATTATGACTTCAAGGCATAATTTCACATGGCAAACTCCACCAACCATGTGGTGTGGCGAGGTGGGATATATAGCTGGCCATGAAATCATGGATTGAACCCATGATTTCACGCTAGCATGGTAATCTTGGAAATAAATTGAAGACGGTGGTATTTTGGAAATAAAATATTTAAAAAAATTCATGTACTAACGGTCCCAAGATTATCTCTTCCACCATCTCTTCCGTACATGCACCCAATGAAGTTGCGATGAAACAGAGACCTTTTTTTTTTTTTTTTTTTTTTTTGGGTAAAATGAAACGGAGACTTTGAAATGGTCGTTAGACGTTATTCCACGCCTTCCACTGTTTTCTTTTGGTGGACAGGGGGATGACTTCATCAATCTCTCAGCCTTCATTATTGATGATGGCTTGCAAGCTATTTTTGCGCACATCCGCGTGGGAACTTGCTCGTGTTTATGTAACGAGATTGCCCATTCACAACATGCGTAATGGTAGCTAGCATTACATGCATCCTTGTTTACACAAAGGGGACAGTGATCTTGCACCTGAATTTTAAAATGAAAAAAAAACAAAGAGGTGGTACCACCGGCCATGCTCGGCACCGTCCCCACGTTCACGGTGGCAACAATTACGTGGTGGCTGCATGGCACTTTCTCCGGCATGGATCATGCAAGGGTAAAAGGAATGCAGTAAAGTTCGAGGTTCTCTGATCAGTCATGTCTCTTCTGAGCGGGAGGAACGTTAATTTCTTTCAAGCAGAGTTCTTCAACTGGAATTGAACTTAGGCAAGTCAAAATTCAAGCAGAGTTCTTCAACTTTAATTGATTTTCTCATGTTTTAATAGAAATGAACTTCTTTTATACTAGAGCAAATTTAAGCTTGACGAACATATGTATCTTGTCCCATATTATATATTGACATACCTTGGGTTTCAAGACAAGGTTATTAACATAATATATAAGGTTTCTGGAAAGGTAAAAAGATAAAAAAGAAATATTTCTTTCTTTCTTTCTTTTTTTGATAAATCCAGATTTATCAAACAAGTCTAGTAAAAAGAAATATTCCTTTGGCAATGCACCACAGACCTAGGTAGTAAAAAAAAAAAAAAAAAAATCATCGTATAAGCAAAACCACATGTTGAATGCGCCGAGTTTTTTTTTTTTTCCTAAATATTCAAAGAGGTTGGTCGCAAAGAGCCAACCACAAGAAAGGAGATAGAGATTTACATTATGCTGAAAGTCCTCATCTTGTTGATTAAGATGCGGTGCATCCATAGTTTTGAACTGCACCGTCCAAATGGAAACTCATCCAATAGATGTTGCTCATTTCCCAAGGAAACCGTGTTCCTTCATTCCGCTCGATATCCCTCCTATGGTCCCATGCCTCACATGTGGTGGTGGTGCTCCATCTCTCCCAAGCGTAAGCAGAGGGACATATGATGAGGTAACTATCTTTTCCTTTCTTTCTAGATTTTATGGATTTCATGGGAGGAGCGGAACAGGACAATTCCCCAGTTTGAAGCCTGCTTCCTTTCGTAATGCCACATATTCCCATTTTGTTTCAATGCTATATTGTTAGACCTCGTGCTACGAAGGAAAGCTGAAGGTCTTTTTGACTGCCCTGAGGCCATCAGGCATCTAGATGGTGGACAGATTTGGAGGCTGTGGGTGCATTCGAAAACGAGTCTCTTCCTCTGGAAAGTCATCTGAGGAAGACTTTCGATTAGGACTATTTTGAGGAAGAGAGGTATGAATATTGAGACCATCAACCTCAATTGCGAAGCGGAGAAGGAGATGGTGGAGCACATGCTTTTTCTATGCCCATCAGTTGGACCGGTTTGGTTCTTAGCGAGTCTGCATCACTAGATTATTCATGGATTGTTTAGGCAAAAGATCTGATTGGGGCCTTTATCCATCTTTTAAGATGGAGGGCTGGGAGTGATGCATCCAGAGAGACTGCTATTCGGATTATCTACATCACTCGTCATATCTGGTTGGCTAAGAACAATATAGTTTTCGAGTTCAGGAGGTGCCCGACAAGATTCATCTTCAAGAGAGCCATGATCCTGGTGTAGGAGCTGATTGATGTGATCTTTAGGCCTTCAAAGATTTGAAACTTCCATCCTGCTTATGTAGCGACTCGATGGGTGTTCATCGTCAGGAAGCCCCTACCTCCAGGGTATCTAAAGGTTAATTTTGATAGGAGCATCAAGAACAAAAGTGGAGACACTGACTTTGTCATTCAAGAGGCTAATTTCAGTTTGGTAGCGATGGGGGGCCACCCATCTTTTAGAGCCAATGGTTACTAGAGCAGAGCTTCATGCAGCCTGGGCAGGAGTTATATATGCATGGAGGGTATTAGGCATGGAACATATAGCTATTGAGGGTGATTCAATTATTATGGTCTCTTAGATTTAGGAGTGTATGCAGAGAGCAGCTAACCATTCTCTTATGTGGGATGTATCCATTTTGCTCTCGGGATGCACTGTCAAACATGTTTTTAGGAAGGATAACACTATTGCAGATTAGGTGGCGATCGATGTTGCCAGAGATGAAGATAGGGGGGGATAGGCTACGCCCCTGCCCCTTACAAAAAAAATCCATATTATACGTAGGGATATAGGACTTGGCTCGTTTTAGTGGTCCTCCGAAACTTAAATGTGTCGTGGGAATACAGCTGAGAACGTAGGGTTTGATTAATATGATTATAAAATTATAATATAAATATTATTAAACTAATAAAAAGGGAGGTAAGAAAGGCGCTGCTGCTGTAAAAAATTACTAGCTAGAGCCTAAAGGAGTCATTTTTAAAAACAATTCTACATACTACACAATGAGAGCAATTCTCTATTTTTATATTATTAATTAACTATGAGTCTCTTTAATTCCAAAGACGACAAACTTTTCGTGTAAGTCTCCATTCTTATTAAAAAATATCAACTTTGATAATTGGTCCCATAATTGCAAGTTAATTAAGGGCCAACAAAATAGCTCGCCAGAAGAGGGAAAAAAAAACATTCACAAGCAAGGCAAGTTGCTAGTTGTCCCTTAATTTTCCTTTTTACAGTCTTGCGTCCTCCACCTTCAAGCTTCAGCCCTCCAATCAACTAGCTAGGACCATGGTCCACGATAATATGTAGAAGGCCATATTGTACCATTCAAAGCATGGTTTTTTAACATTATAGGTATTAAATTACCTCTTTCTTCTTTAGTTTGTTTTTTAAAAAATATATATTTTATATTTTGGTAAGATTCTAATATATTTTCCTTATCTTTTTTTCTTCGTTGTCCAAACCAGCTTGTGCCTTTTGCTTTAATCTTTCGCTTTCCAATCAACTTCGTTTCGACTTTCGTCTTTCTTTCAAGGTCCACAATTGAAGGTACTAAACTTCTTCCTTTTTTTAAAAAAAATAAATCATGAATTAATTTTTAGTTACTTTTCTTAGTTTAATTGAAGTGTTATCAACATGTTACGTGTTATTGCAATTAAAACATCAATTTGGTTTGTGTGTTATTGCTAGTTGTTACCATCCCAAATTATAATATTTTGTCACTAAAATTTTATCAAAGTGCTTGATTGGTTGTCTATCAATTTTAGATCAAACTATGGTTAAGATCAAAACAATTGATTCATTTTTCAAACAAAGGCAAATTGAGAATTCACCAACTAATGCACCTGCTTGTGATCCTACTTCAATTTTGGGGCAAAATATTTCCGAGTCTCCAAAGAGCAATATCTTAATGCCCTCCTAAAGCTCCTAGAATTGAATGACTGCTTCTTTAGTACATGACCCAGGACTACGTCCTTCAATTTGGGATTATTCTGTCAATCAGCATGATGAAATTCGTAGGGCATACATTAAAGCTGGATGATATCAACACTTTCTTTTTGATTATCCAAATTCTGGCGTAGAAGATTTCAAGTCTCTTGGTTTAAATCATTTTCTTGGTTAGAGCATTCCCCATATTGTCTTCCTTGCTGCCTCTTCACTAATAGAATAACAGGTCGACCAAGAGGAAATTAAATGCATCTATCGTTCAAGGGTTCCAGAAATGGAAGAGAGTTAACAATGGGAAAGATTGTGCTTTCTTGACACATTGGAAAGGACCCTAATTCACCTCATAATCAAGTGGTGAGATGTTTTGAAGACTTGAAAAATCAGTCGCAACATATTGACAAGTTTATTTAGAAGCAAACTTCCCAAGAAATTGCAGACAACCACTTGCATTTAAAAGTTTCTATAGATGTGATCCGGTGGTTAACATTTCAGGCTTGTACTTCTAGAGGCCGCAATGAAGGTTCCGATTCAAAAAATTAAGACAACCTTCTGGAGATGAAGTTGCGGAGCAGCTGCTAAAGTTGCTTTGGAAAATGCTCCGAAAAATGCCTTGCATACATCTCCAGCAATCCAAAAAAAGATTTTCACTATAAAGATAATTAGCTATGCAACGAAAGCATAGCTAAATTTTCAAAAAACATCGCTAATTATTTCTACCAACGTAAAATGCATCGACAAAAATCCATTGACAAAGTGCCATCGTTGATTATATTTATCGATGGTTACACATTTACATCAGAAACAATTGATTTTATCGATGTTAAAATAAATATCGATGATTATTTTTAGCTATCCTTCCTAAGTGTCGAAAAATATATATTTAATGATGTAAAATAAATATCGGAAATAGAAGTTTTACCTACGTAACGTAAATGTCGGCAAAAAGAATTTTACCGATGCAAAAGTTACGTCAGAAAATAAAAATTTACCTATGCTAACTAAATATCCAAAAAATCTTTAATTAGTGACGTAAAAAAATCATCGATAAATTATTAGCAATGCAAAATTTACGTCACCAATGTAGGATTTACCTACGTTCAATTTTCATCGCTAATTTTTGTGATGCTACAAAAAAGCGTAGGTAAATATTTGCGATGTTAACTAATGTCGGTAATTGGCTGAGCGTGGCTAAAGATGGCATATTGGCATGCTTTTTGATGATGGTATTTTTGATTTATCGATGCTAATTAGTATCACTAGAACTCTTTACCTATGTTTATTTTTGCATTGCTAAATATTTTTAATAAAAAATAATTTTTTATGCCAATTTTTTAAAATCTATAGATAAATGAACATATAATATTTCTTCATTCTTATAACTTAAAAACCTTTAGAAAAATAAACATATGCCAAAATCAAATTCATTCACATTAAAATATTCATATAAAACTATGTATATATACAAAATATCATACATTCAATCAATGTAAAAGATATATACAACCATAAAAAATGTCATATAAAAATATATACATCGAAGCAAAATAAAACTTCATATATTCAGCCATCTATCATAGACCTGCATTAAATTAAAAAATTAAGTTAGCAAACTAATTATCTACTAAATGATGAAGATATATTGATTAAAAATAATATAAAATAATATCGATCATAGAGGACATCCATCATCATCGGTGGAGTCCTAATCATAAGCATCAACAGGAACATCGAAAGTCGGTAAAAAAGTCATACACGACATAACTCATCGAGCTTCGTTCCAAATACTACAAACTGGGATGAAAACTCAATATTGGCCTATCGTAGGTCTGCTATCTCCTCCTGATGTCTCCTCTCAGTCTTGGTATATCTTCTTTCTACCTCATGCAGACGAACATCATAGAAAATATATGCTGCTCGAGAGAAGCTAGGGGCCACAACCTCATATCCCAACCTCATAATATAGCTAGGTCTCCTACCGAGCATCTCATCATAGATATCGTCATTTATGGGTGGAGTGGAGCCCTCAGCGAGGGCCAGGGATTATATCTCCATCATCTGGTCCTAATTAAAGAAAAAAATAAATACGATAAAAAATCTAAACTTTATAATGAAATTGAGACAAAATTTAATCAATTAATACTCATATGTCTCTCTCTAGTCTTGGGAAGCCACTCATCCGTCGTCCGACGATGGATCCTCTAGTAGACATCAATCCATCCGGGCAGCTGTTCTATCTCGATGTTCATATATATAGACATAGATATATTCTAACAAATCATTAAAGATATATATATGTACTTACCAACTCATACTGATACTATGCAAATGACTTCGATCCGTCACAATACATCACCGTGAGCCTCGATTGGCTTTGTGAGGCCTTTTCGCAAAAGACCTAATAAGTAAATATAATCAAGATATTAGTGAACATATTATAATATCATATCAATTTAATAATCAATATTTTTATTATATATAATAGTTATACTCGGTATATAGGATCCTTGTATCTAGTGCAAAGAAGATCCTAGTCGAGGCATGATATACTCCTGTGCGATGTTTTATGTGCTGTCGCTGTCCCACGTGCATGGAAGATCTCCTTCTGGTGGCTATAGAGCTCATATCTGAATCTTCTAAGCAACCTTATCGTATACCTAAGGATAGCCTACCGCACATGCAGGATATCAATCTTCTCAATATCAAAGTCGTGCTACAAAAATAATGTACAATATATGAGATTTAAAAAAATAAAAATTAAATAATTATCTAATAAATATAAATAAATAGAAAGATCTGTATTTAAAAAATATAACATAATTTATATTTAGTTATTTGCAAATAATCGAGGAGAATCTACTATCGTGGCCTCGTAACTCTGCACCAGTTGCATACCATTAGAAAAACGTACGATCGGATAATAATGCCAACCTCACATACATACGGATCCCTGATGTGGCACTTAAGTGATATGATATATTTCGATAGGATGACAACTATCATTCTCTTCTCGAAATATGCTCTTCTCCACTCCTCCAGCTTCTTATTTCTGACGGTTCTACGAGTCTACCTAATTATAATATCAATAACTACAGCAAAATAAAAAGCTTAAAATCAGTTATTTATACATGATAAAAATTTAAAATAAATATAATATAAAAAATTATAATATGTAAAATCAACCTATCATGGTAGGAGATGATGTGCTTGCCTTGGTAGTGTGCTACTAAGATGAAGAGGCACCGACATTTCCATATCAGCCCTCCCATCAGATCATCCTCCTAGTTGTTGGAAATATATCCCAAAGTCAATCATCAGTCTGTTGACGGTTGGACCATATATTTATAATTATATATAAATTATAAATTAATAAAAGTTATTTTGATATTTTTTATCATAAATTTTATTATCTTCTAATGAATTCCTATATTGTGATGAAGTTCTTAGGACTATCTAGATTCAGCAAAGAAGGATTTATCATTTAGTCCTTAAATAGTTCATGACCAAATGATACGTTGTTACTTAGGATGACAACGTTTATCAAGTATAGATCGTTGTATATCATATAGGTTGGTTGTTCTCATAACCAAGGAGTATTGAGATACTGATATGGCATGCAAGTGAGATGTATGGATACATCTATACTGAACGTGATCAACTATGGGGCTTTCTCCTATCAAGATTAGCTTCGATGGAATATGGGTATAAATATTCTTCTGATCTGAGATCATCATGGTGACTTTCAAGCAACTCACTGTATTTTAGTGTCGGACTATCTGAATTTCTAATTCAGTGACGAAAGATTTCTAGGCACAGTCAAGTACTTGTGGAGTCGGTACGTGTATCAAGATGGGATTGACCACTCCTGATTTCAAGAGCTGTATTCAATTATGTTTCAATTTAACAAAATTTTAGTCAGGATAGTCTTAGTAAGGAGTCATAAGACTAATTACTTTGAGACACAACATGGATGTATTTTCTAAGGTTGATAGTCTAATCTTGAGTTATCTATTACACAGAGATCATAGGAATGAATTATATGGTAATCATATTTGCGTAGGTTCTGAATGTTGCGATTGCGATTATTCAACCTATCCAGACGTCGGGTATCATTGCTAGATGGTCACTTTGATTAGTATAAAAATTAGTTTCTATACTACCGACTTAGGTTCAGACCTGTGGGATCACATACATTTGGAGTTTCTATCTGATCTGATGGCTGATCAAGAGTTTTATTGGTCTGAGACTCTATAGTCAAAAATCCCACTAGATTGGGATTCTGTGACCAAGAGTCCTACTTGACTAGGACTTTAAGTCCTACTTATCTGGGACTCTCTGATCAAGAGTTTCATTGGTCTGGGATTCTATGGTCAAGAGTTTTACTGGACTGAAACTCTATGACCAAGAGTCCTACTAGACTAAAACTCTGAGTCCTACTTGTCTGGGACTTTCTGATTATAAGTTCTGATAATCTAGGACACTATGGTCAAAAGTTCCACTGAATTGGGACTCTATGATCAAGAGTCCTACTAGACTAAGACTCTAAGTCCTACTTATTTGGAACTCTCTAATCAAGAGTTCCATTTGGTCTGAGACTCTATGGTCAAGAGTTTCATTGGACTGAAACTCTATGACCAAGAGTCTTACTGGATTGAAACTCTGAGTCCTACTTATCTGAGACTCTATGATCAAGAGTTTTACTAGTCTGAAACTCTATGATTGTGAGTTTGATTCATTTGGAACACTGGATTTAAGAGTCCCACTGATTTAGGAGTTTTTAAAAGTTTCATATTGATAGGACTCTATTGCCCAATAACCCATTCGATTTGAACTCAGATATTTTTAGAAGATTAATTAATAATTTAATTATCGATTAGCTTAATTTAATTGAGTGATGAGGATTCGATCAAGTTTGATTAAATTTGATTCGATTGGATTTGATCCGATCAGATCATGAGACGACCTAATTGCTATGGAAGTTTTGATCCTAATTTGATCAAAACGTAGATCTAATTAATTTTTAATTTGATTAAAATTTTATTGAATTAAGCTAAGCCTAATTTGGTTGGGTTTAACTTGGTTTAATTAGATCTAGATTAATTGGTTTGATTGAAACTAATTAGGATCAAGTCAAATGAAGTTTGAATTCAAATTCTCCCATGCGCCCACCATTTTTAACTTTTTCACTCTGCTTCCCATGCCCTCCCTTTTGTTTGTTGAATATTTTTTGAGAAATAAAATATACACATAGAATTAAATACAAAGGAGGGGACGTTGGATAAGGATAAGAGGCTCATTTGATTTTTGAAATCAAGTGAGTGGTTAAAATCTTTCAACCACTCGACTGTTATCATTTTTCATGTAGTTTTCCCATGGTATTTATGTCAATAAATTATAAAAATTTTTATGTGTACAACAAAAAGAGTTAGCATTACATAGTAAAAATTTTAAAGTATTTGGGCATCAGTTATGGGCAAAAAAAATCTTGGAGTGAAGGTGAATAAGATTCTATAGCACTTTACTTTTTCCTCGTCCCTGTCTTCTTTTGTGATTTTCACCTCTAAGAATATCCTATTTTTAGATATGATCTAAATAGAGATTATAGATCTGAAAGTTATTTTTTTATAAAAATTTATTTTATAAAAAGAATCCATATAGAGAGGGTGTGATAGAAATTTTAGTGTGTCAAGATTTTTAGGTCGAGTGAAATCTTAGATTTAGGAATCTGGGTTTGGATGGAGAGATCGAATGCTGTGAGCATTGGATCGTCATCAAATTTAAAATGCATCTTCATCATCATCCAATATTTATATTTTAATTTTTTAAAATATCTAAAAAATTAAAAAATATATGATCGATTGGATCGATCGTGATCAGCTATCGAAGGCCCCAACGAGGAGCTAGCACTTCAGTGGGGTTGATCGAGACTAGAAGCTCTGTGTGGACCAACCATAGAGGTCGAACATGTGTACGATTATGATATGATATTAGCATTATTCGGTGGACTCAGATTATGGTGATCGACTATCCATGAAAAGGTATTATATTCTGAACACGTAGATGTAGTAAATAAGTTTATTACATAATTTTATTTTTAGATCTATTGATGTATGCATGCATATTATGTTTAGATCTTAATATGTAGGATTAAATAATCTGATATGATCAAAAAATAATTAATTAAATTAATTATTTTTTGCTGCATCATTGCTATTTTTAAAATATTTTTCAAAAGTAGCAAAGCAAATCCTACACTATTTTCTTCAATTGGTATCAGAGCAAGGCTCTTTAAATATGATATGCTTGCATATTTAAATTAATAATTTAAATTTAATCTAAATATTGATCTAATAATTAAAATAATTAAATTTAAAAAATTAAAATTTAGATTGCACGGACTATAGGTTGTCCTGCTGTAGGATTTATCCCCTATAGTGAAAAGGTTATCCTGTTACGTTGCTGATCTATATCGTTAATCATAAAATTATTAGATTTGATCTAATATTTTTATGATTTAATTATATTAGACTTTAATCTAATTTATGATCATGAATGCATAATTAGATAAAATTTGATTCATGATTTTATGATTATGTAGTGTATATAGTTTTAAATTAAATCCTACAACTAGTGTTGTTTATGAATTGAGATGATTTAATTTTGAAATGAGTCGACTCAATTGGTCAACAATACTAAGTTATAAAGAATCTTTCAAAATTAAAAATATTTTTAAAATATTGAATCCTAACCCTCAGTTCATAAACTTAATTAAAAATTAAATATAATGATTTAGTATCTAGAATTATGAATTAAGACTCTAAGTCATTAATCATAAACTTATGGGTTATTGGGTTAGCTGAATTAGGTCCATAAATTGGGTTAGACCTAAGGTTAGTTAAAAGATGGACTAATTTAGAGTAATTGATTAAATCTAATTAAATATTAATTTAGATTAGGTCAAGGATTCTATAGACTCAATTACAATAGTTGTAGTTGGTCAAGTCCATGCCTTTAATAAGGACCAAATGGACTTGATTCAAGGCTACGCAGTTGAATTCAAAATTACTAGGTTGGTCAAATTAAAACTAATGAATCGGATGGTGTCTAAGATAAGTTTGGTAGTTTGATCAGTGATTTTTAATTAAGAGCTACTCGCACTAATTCGATCTTTGATAAGTTAATGGCATATCTCTTTCACTGATCTTACTTACATGGTCATTCTGATGAGTTAGATTTTGATTAGATCACTTGATGATTCAGACTCATCCATGTCTATTAGGTAAATCAATCTGACTGATTTAGGTGTTCCTAAAGCCAACTTAGATTAGATTTTTTTCTGATGTCATATATATACAGGGGGGTTCTAGTAGACATCAATCCATCCGGGAAGCTGTTCTATCTTGATGTTCCTATATATAGACATAGATATATTCTAACAAATCATTAAAGATATATATATGTGTACTTACCAACTCATACTGATACTGTGCAAATGACTTCGATCCGTCACAATACATCACCGTGAGCCTCGATTGGCTTTGTGAGGCCTTTTCGCAAAAGACCTAATAAGTAAATATAATCAAGATATTAGTGAACATATTACAATATCATATCAATTTAATAATCAATATTTTTATTATATATAATAGTTATACTCGGTATATAGGATCCTTGTATCTGGTGCAAAGAAGATCCTAGTCGAGGCATGATATACTCCTGTGCGATGTTTTATGTGCTGTCGCCATCCCACGTGCATGGAAGACCTCCTTCTGATGGCTATAGAGCTCATATCTGAATCTTCTAAGCAACCTTCCCGTATACCTAAGGATAGCCTACCGCACATGCAGGATATCAATCTTCTCAATATCAAAGTCATGCTACAAAAATAATGTACAATATATGAGATTTAAAAAAATAAAAATTAAATAATTATCTAATAAATATAAATAAATAGAAAGATCTGTATTTAAAAAATATAACATAATTTATATTTAGTTATTTGCAAATAATCGAGGAGAATCTACTATCGTGGCCTCGTAACTCTGCACCAGTTGCATACCATTAGGAAAGCGTACGATCGGATAATAATGCCAACCTCACATGCATACGGATCCCTGATGTGGCACTTAAGTGATATGATATATTTCGATAGGATGACAACTATCATCCTCTTCTCAAAATATGCTCTTCTCCACTCCAGCTTCTTATTTCTGGCGATTCTACGAGTCTACCTAATCATAATATCAATAACTACAGCAAAATAAAAAGCTTAAAATCAGTTATTTATACATGATAAAAATTTAAAATAAATATAATATAAAAAATTATAATATGTAAAATCAACCTATCATGGTAGGAGATGATGTGCCTGCCTTGGTAGTGTGCTACTGAGATGAAGAGGTACCGACATTTCCATATCAGCCCTCCCATCAGATCATCCTCCTAGTTGTTGGAAATATATTCCAAAGTCAATCATCAGTCTGTTGACGATTGGACCATATATTTATAATTATATATAAATTATAAATTAATAAAAGTTATTTTGATATTTTTTATCATAAATTTTGTTATCTTCTAATGAATTTCTATGTTGTGATGAAGTTCTTAGGACTATCTAGATTCAGCAAAGAAGGATTTGTCATTTAGTCCTTAAATAGTTTATGACCAAATGATACGCTGTTACTTAGGATGACAACGTTTATCAAGTATAGATCATTGTATGTCATATAGGTTGGTTGTTCTCATAACCAAGGAGTATTAAGATACTGATATGGCATGCAAGTGAGATGTATGGATACATCTATACCGAACGTGATCAACTATGGGGCTTTTCTCCTATCAAGATTAGCTTCGATGGAATATGGGTATAAATATTCTTCCGATCTGAGATCAGCATGGTGACTTTCAAGCAACTCACTATATTTTAGTGTCGGACTATCTGAATTTTTAATTCGATGACGAAAGATTTCTAGGCATAGTCAAGTACTTATGGAGTCGGTACGTGTATCAAGATGGGATTGACCACTCCTGATTTCAAGAGCTGTATTCAATTATGTTTCAATTTAGCAAAATCTTAGTCGGAATAGTCTTAGTGAGGAGTCACAAGACTAATTACTTTGAGACACAACATGGATGTATTTTCTAAGATTGATAGTCTAATCTTGAGTTATCTATTACACAGAGATCATAGGAATGAATTATATGATAATCATATTTGCGTAGATTCTGAATGTTGCGATTGCGATTATTCGACCTATCCAGACGTCGGGTACCATTGCTAGATGGTCACTTTGATTAGTATAGAAATTAGTTTCTATGCTACCGACTTAGGTTCAGACCTATGGGATCACATACATTAGGAGTTTCTATCTGATCTGATGGCTGATCAAGAGTTTTATTGGTCTGAGACTCTGTGGTCAAGAATCCCACTAGACTGGGATTCTATGTCCAAGAGTCCTACTTGACTAGGACTCTAAGTCTTACTTATTTGAGACTCTCTGATCAAGAGTTTCATTGATCTAGGACTCTATGGTCAAGAGTTTCACTGGACTGAAATTCTATGACCAAGAGTTCTACTGGACTGAAATCTGAGTCCTACTTGTCTGGAACTTTCTGATTATAAGTTCTGATAATCTAGGACACTATGGTCAAAAATTTTATTGAACTGAAACTCTATGATCAAGAGTTCTACTAGACTGAGACTCTAAGTCCTACTTATTTAGAACTCTCTAATCAAGAGTTCCATTTGGTCTGAGACTCTATGGTCAAGAGTTTCACTGGATTGAAACTCTGTGACCAAGAGTCCTACTGGATTGGAACTCTGAGTCCTACTTGTCTGAGACCCTATGATCAAGAATTTTACTAGTCTGAAACTCTATGATTGTGAGTTCAATTCATTTGGAACACTGGATTTAAGAGTCCCACTGATTTAGGAGTTTTTAAAAGTTTCATGTTGATAGGACTCTATTGCCCAATAACCCATTCGATTTGGACTCAGATATTTTTAGAGGATTAATTAGTAATTTAATTACTAATTAGCTTAATTTAATTGAGTGATGAGAATTTGATTAAGTTTGATTAAATTTGATTCGATTGGATTTGATCTGATCAGATCATGAGATGACCTAATTGCTATGGAAGTTTTGACCTAATTTGATCAAAACGTAGATCTAATTAATTTTTAATTTGATTAAAATTTTATTGGATTAGGCTAAGCATAATTTGGTTGGATTTAACCTGGTTTAATTAGATCTAGATTAATTGGTTTGATTGAAACTAATTAGGATCAAGTCAAATGAAGTTTGAATTCAAATTCTCCCATGCGTCCACCATTTTTAACTTTTTTACTCTGCTTCCCATGCCCTCCCTTTTGTTTGTTGAATATTTTTTGAGAAATAAAATATACACATAGAATTAAATACAAAGGAGGGGACGTTGGATAAGGATAAGAGGCTCATTTGATTTTTGAAATTAAGTGAGTGGTTAAAATCTTTCAACCACTCGACTCTTATTATTTTCCATATAGTTTTCCCATGGTATTCATGTCAATAAATTATAAAAATTTTTATGTGTATAACAAAAAGAGTTAGCATTACATAGTAAAAATTTTAAAGTATTTGGGCATCAGTTCTGGGCAAAAAAAATCTTGGAGTGAAGGTGAATAAGATTCTATAGCACTTTACTTTTTCCTCATCCCTGTCTTCTTTTGTGATTTTCACCTCTAAGAATATCCTATTTTTAGATATAATCTAAATAAATATTATAGATTTGAAAGTTATTTTTTTTATAAAAAATTATTTTATAAAAAGAATCCATATAGAGAGGGTGTGATAGAAATTTTAGTGTGTCAAGATTTTTAGGCCGGGTGAAATCTTAGATTTAGGAATCTGGGTTCGGATGAAGAGATCGAGTGCTGTGAGCATCGGATCGTCATCAAATTTAAAATGCATCTTCATCATCATCCAATATTTATATTTTAATTTTTTAAAATATCTAAAAAATTAAAAAATATACGATCGATTGGATCGATCATGATCAACTATCGAAGGCCCCAATGAGGAGCTAGCACTTCAGTGGGGTTGATCGAGACTAGAAGCTCCGTGTGGACCAACCATAGAGGCCGAACATGTGTACGATTATGATATGATATTAGCATTATTCGGTGGACTCAGATTATGATGATCGACTATCAATGAAAAGGTATTATATTCTGAACATGTAGATGTAGTAAATAAGTTTATTACATAATTTTATTTTTAGATCTATTGATGTATGCATGCATATTATGTTTAGATCTTAATATGTAGGGTTAAATAATCTGATATGATCAAAAAATAATTAATTAAATTAATTATTTTTTACTACATCATTGCTATTTTTGAAATATTTTTTAAAAGTAGCAAAGCAAATCCTACACTATTTTCTTCAATTGGTATCAGAGCAAGACTCTTTAAATATGATATGCTTGCATATTTAAATTAATAATTTAGATTTGATCTAAATATTGATCTAATAATTAGAATAATTAGATTTAAAAAATTAAAATTTAGATTGCACGGACTATAGGTTGTCCTGCTGTAGGATTTATCTCCTATAGTGAAAAAGTTATCCTATTACGTTGCTGATCTATATCGTTAATCATAAAATTATTAGATTTGATCTAATATTTTTATGATTTAATTATATTAGACTTTAATCTAATTTATGATCATGAATGCATAATTAGATAAAGTTTGATTCATAATTTTACGATTATGTAGTGTATATAGTTTTAAATTAAATCCTACAACTAGTGTTGTTTATGAATTGAGATGATTTAATTTTGAAATGAGTCGACTCAATTGGTCAACAATACTAAGTTGTAAAGAATCTTTCAAAATTAAAAATATTTTTAAAATATCGAACCCTAACCCTCAATTCATAAACTTAATTAAAAATTAAATATAATGATTTAGTATCTAGAATTATGAATTAAGACTCTAAGTCATTAATCATAAACTTATGGATTATTGGGTTAGCTAAATTAGGTCCATAAATTGGGTTAGACCTAAGGTTAGTTAAAAGATGGACTAATTTAGAGTAATTGATTAAATCTAATTAAATATTAATTTAGATTAGGTCAAGGATTCTATAGACTCAATTATAATAGTTGTAGTTGGTCAAGTCCATGCCTTTAATAAGGACCAAATGGACTTGATTCAAGGCTACGCAGTTGAATTCAAAATTACTAGGTTGGTCAAATTAAAACTAATGAATCGGATGGTGTCTAAGATAAGTTTAGCAGTTTGATCGGTGATTTTTAATTGAGAGCTGCTCACACTAATTCGATCTTTGATAAGTTAATGGCATATCCCTTTCATTGATCTTACTTACATGGCCATTCTGGTGAGTTAGATTTTGATTAGATCACTTGATGATTCAGACTCACCCATGTCTATTAGGTAAATCAATCTGACTGATTTAGGTGCTCCTAAAGCCAACTTAGATTAGATTTTTTTCTGACTTGGTGAAGTCAATAGGAGGATCAAAATTGACTTGCTGAATTTTTTTAAATTGATTAACTAAATTCTCTAAAATTATTAGGTCTTTAAAAATAAAATAGTTATATAGATAACTAAATTATAGCCTTCCATTAAGTTGAATGATAATGGGTTCATTAGTATAATGATCATTGGAGGCCCAAAGGCCTGGTGATTATTGACTAATAAAATTATCATTCATAAAATAATAATTTAGTTAAGTCTTTCTGATGGTAGCTAGGTTGGTCGACAAAAGTCGGACCTGATCATTTATTGGTAAGATATGATCAAATGTGGTCATGTTAATGGTTGGACCTAACCAAACCTTTTTTAGTGGAGGCCAAAGCCTACTGATTAGATCTATGGGGCAAAATCAATATTACTAGAAGTTGTTTAGAGAAATAATTGATTTTGAATCTATCCATAGGTGCATATGGGTTGAACAACCAAAGTTAGGCTCATGTGTAGTCTATGTGGATTTTAGTATGCACTAAGAAATTAGAGTAATTTCTCGAATTGAAAATAGAGGCTACCAATTCGTATAAAATAGTGGAAGGATCTTTAGACTAAAGTCTAAGTCTTTAGGATTAATAATTCATATACTAATTAGATTTGATTTTTTTTTTGTGCAGACATAGTCACTAACCTATCAGTCCGATCATTGTTAGACCATGATAAATTAATGGGAACCAACTATGATAGCCGGTATCATAAGTTGAAAATAGTCCTTGAGCATGAGTAGATCCTTTATGTGGTAACGGATCGAGCACCTGAGGAGCCAGCCCCGAACGCTAGCGAAGCGGTCCGAGATACTTATCTGAAGTAGCTCAATGATTGTACCACCATTCGATGTACAATTCTAGCAGCAATGAATGACGAGTTCAGCCGCAGCTTTGAAAATGCCCAGCCATAGGAGATGCTTCAAATATTGAATGACTCTTTTGGCACGTTGGACGACGTTGAAAGACATAAAATAAGTTGTGTCATTTTCAACGCTCGGATGAGGGACGAGGCCTCAGTCATTGATCATTTATTGTATATGATTGAGATGATTGAGCGCCTTAGCAAGTTGAGCTTTCTCCTGCATGAGCAGCTCGGTAAGGATGCGATCCTTAATTCTTTGCCCAAGTCCTTCCTCCCCTTCCTAACTCATTTTAGAATGATAAAGCCTACAGTGAACTACCATGGCTTGTTGGGGTTGCTGTAGAACTTTGAGAAGGATCACCAACTCCACAAAAAGATGGTGAATGTAGTGGGAGGGTCTTCTTCTAGTCGTCGATCTTTTAAGAAAGGAAAGAAGAACAAGAAGAAGAAAAGCAAGAAGGTACGGCCGCATGCTGGAACGACTGCACAGGATCAGACCAAGAAGTGCAAGTCCGATCAGAGCCAGGCAGAGTGCTTCTTCTATAAGAAGCAGAGGCACTGAAAGAGGAACTGTTCTCTGTACATTGCCTTCCTGAATCCAAACAGGCTGAGAAAGAAGCAAGCGATTGCTGGGCAAGATAATTATATGATAACACCTTACAATTTTTTCTTATTTGATTCTATGGCCTAGGTATTAGATACTTAAAGCCCTTATCATATTTATAATTTTATGCAGGGCTTGCAGGTCAGTAGGAGATTTGATCAAGACGAGAGGTTCCTGAATGTTGGAGATGGAAAACAAGTTTCAATTCTAACTTTAGAAATCATGAATCTTATAATCAATTCAAATAAAGTTATTCTTAATAAATGTTATTATTGCCAAATTTTCTTATTGAATGTCATTTTTGTAGACCTTTTGGCCATGAATAGTTTTGAAATATCAATAAAAGAAAAATTTTATAATATCATTTTGAATGGTATTACAATTTTGATTGGATAATTGAATAACAAAATTTATTTTGGACAATTTTGATGAAAGATTTTTGGGTACAGTAAAGTATTTATGGAGTCGGTGCGTGTATCAAGATGGGATTGACCACTCCTAATTTTAGGAGCTATGTTCAATTATATTTTAATTTAGCAAAATCTTGGTCAAGGTAGTCTTAGTGAGGAGTCACTAGACTAATTGCTTTAAAACACGATATGGATGTATTTTCTAGAGTTGACAGTCTAATCCTGAGTCATCTATTACATAGAGATCATAGGAATGAATTATACGATAACCATATTCGCGTAGGTTCTAAATATTGCGATTATGATTATTCGACCTATCCGAACGTCGGGTACCATTGCTAGATGGTCACTTCGATTTGTATAGAAATTGATTTCTATACTACCGACTTAGATTCGGACCTATGGGGTTATACACATTAGGAGTTTCTATCTGATCTAATGGCTGATCAAGAGTCCCATTGGTCTGAGATTCTATGGTCAAGAGTCCCACTAAACTAGGACTCTATGCCCAAGAGTCCTACTAGACTGAAACTCTGAGTCCTACTTATCTGAAACTCTTTGATCAAGAGTTCTATTGGTCTAGGACTCTATGGTCAAGAGTTTCACTGGACTGAGACTCTATAACCAAGAGTTCTACTGGACTGGGACTCTAAGTCCTACTTATTTGGGACTCTTTGATCATGAGTCCTAATAATCTAGGATACTGTGGTCAAGAGTCTCACTGGACTGAAACTCTGTGACCAAGAGTTCTATTGGACTGGGATTCTGAGTTCTACTTATCTAAAATTTTTTGATCAAGTATTCCATTGATCTGGGACTCTATGGTCAAGAGTTCCACTAGATTGGAACTCTGTGATCAAGAGTCCTATTGGACTGAAACTCTGAATCCTATATGTCTGAAACTCTTTGATCAAGAATTTTACTAGTTTAAGACTCTATGATTGTGAGTTCGATTCATTTGGGACACTGGATTCAAGAGTCCCATTGATTTAGGACTCTTCAAGAGTTTTATGTTGATAGGACTCTATTGTCCAATAATCCATTCGATTTGGACTCAGATTTTTTGGAGGATTAAGTTCGATTGAATGATGAGGATTCGATCATTTTATGTTGATTAGCTCAATTTGATTGAACGATGAGGATTCGATCAAGTTTGATTGAATTTGATTCGATTGGATTTGATCCGATCAGATCATGAGATGACCTAATTGCTATGGGAGTTTTGATCTTGATTTGATCAGGACGTAGATCTAATTAATTTTTAATTTGATTAAAATTTTATTGAATTAGACTAAGCCTAATTTGGTTGGATTTAACTTAGTTTAATTGGGTCTAGATTAGTTGGTTTGGTTGAAACCAATTAGGACCAAGTCAAATGAAGTTTGAATTCAAATTCTCTCATGTGCCCACCATTTTTGACTTTTCCACTCTGCTTTCCACTTCCTCCCTTTTGTTTATCGAATATTTTTTGAGAAATAAAATATGCACATAGAAGGAGAGTCATTCTGTATGTTAAACACAAGGAAGGAGGCCTTGGATAAGGATAAGAGGCTCATTTGATTTTTGAAATCAAGTGAGTGGTTAAAACCTCTCAATCACTCGATCTTTATCATTTTATATGTAATTTTTTTATGGTATTCATATCAATAAATTATAAAAATTTTTGTACATATAGCAAAAGTGGTTAGCATTATGTGGTAAAAATTTTAGAATGTTTGGGCATCAGTTCTAGGTGAAAAAAATCTTGAAGTGAAGGTGAATAGGATCCTATAGCAGTTTACTTTTCCCTCATCTCTCTCTTCTCTTTTGATTTTCACCTCTAAGGATATCCTATTTTTAGATATGATCTAAATAGAGATTATCAATCTAAAAGTTATTTTTCCATAAAATCTTATTTTATAGAAAAACTCCACACAGAGAGTGTGTGATAGGATTTTTAGTATGTCAGAATTTTTAGGCTGAGTGAAATCCTAGATTTGAGAATCTAGGTTTGGGTGGAGAGATCGAATGCTGTGAGCATCAGATCACCATCAAATTTGAAATACATCTTCATCATCCTCCAATATTTATATTCTATTTTTTTAAAATATCTAAAAAATTAAAAAGTATATGATCGATCAGATCGATCATGATCAGCCATCGAAGGCTTCGATGAGGAGCTAGCACTCCAGTAGGGTTGATTGGGACCAAGAGCTCTGTGTGGACCAACCATAGAGGCCAGACATATGTGCGACTGTAACATGATATTAGAGCATTATTCGATGGACTTAGATTATGGTGATCGACTACCCACGAAAAAATATTATGTTCTAAACACATAGATGTAGTAAATAAGTTTATTACATAGTTTTATTTTCAGATCTATTGATGTATACATGCATATTATATTTAGATCCTAATGTATATGGTTAAATAATCTAATATGATCAGTAAATAATTAATTAAATTAATTATTTTTTACTACATCATTACTATTTTTAAAATATTTTTTGAAGGTAGCATAGCAAAACCTGTACTGTTTTCTTCACTAGTGACATAGCTTAAAATCAATTATTTATAAATCATAAAAAACTAAAATAAATTAAATATAAAAAATTATAATATATAAAATTAATCTATTATGGTAGTAGATAATGTGACTGCCTGATCAGTAGACTACTACTGAGATAGAGATGCACCAACATCTCCACATGGGCCTTTCCTCGAGGATCGTCCTCCTGATGGCATGTCTATATCAAACAATATATTAGAGATAATATAATATTGATAAAAATTATATTAATACTAAATAATATATGAAATTTAAGATATATAAGTTTCTTCAAAAATTATATATTATTATTTAATATTTGTATCTTTATTTGGAGGATTATCGATATCTCCATCATCATTATCCACCAATGTATAATCTTTCTTGTCATTATTTATGAAATTATCATCATTGTCATCATAATCCTCCAACATATTTAGATTTAATTCACTAACATCAATATTAATGGATTGCACGTCATTCCTAATCAGAGAAGATGTGCTTCCAATTAATGTCGGCACTATACTATTCCAAGTCAGCTATATTTCGTTCCTACTGAAAGAAATTCTCATTTATTTCTATCTCAGAACGAACATATATATCATAAACATTTCTTGATACAATTCTTTGTATAATATACCATTCACCCTTATATCTCACATCCTTTAGGTATAATACCTGCTTTGCCTGACTAGCGAGTATGAAAGGATCGGATTGATACCATGTTCTCGCAAAGTTGATGCTTGTGAAGTATGCATCTTTATGAAAACCCATCATATTATTATTGATATCTCACCATTGGCATTTAAATATATAAACAAATTATTTTGACCCATCTTTTAACTATATAATGTCCATTAGGATACCATAATATTTAATCTCATTATCTCTATTGGTTTCCAACGTCAAAATTTTACTATTTTAAATTTACTGCTGCATATCAAACTCTCTTATATGAAATCTCATACCACTAACAATACATGAGCTATAACACAAAATCCTAGGATCGAGGTGGCATGCCAAATCATATAATTCCTTGATTGCACCATCTTCTTTATTATGATATATTAACATTATCTACAATAACATAAATATAAGTTAAGATAAATCATTATCTCAGTATACATTATATGTAATAAAAAGTTGAATAAAATTATTATTATGTTTACATGTTGTCTGAACCAAACTGTGAATTTTCTTCGATATCGTCCCTTGATATCTTTATTATTTTATTATAATAATATATCTCTATGCTCTCTATAATAAATACATGCTTATTATTTATTTTATCTTATAAAAAGTATATAATATTGATTATGTAAAGATACTTACTCCATAAAATGATAGATTTTTTCATAATTATTTAGTACATAGAAATGTGTCAGCTCGTACTTTTCTATATCCATATATTTATACTTTTTTCACTAATGAGATGAACATAACCTTAAAAATAAATAATATAAATTCAATATCAGCCCACTCCCTATCTGCATTGTGCTCTTCATGATTGAATCATGTTTTCGTATCATCAAGGTACATCGAACAGAATATAAGATACTCTATGAAAATATATGCTTCTGCAATTGATCCTTCTAGATGTGGCTTATTTTGTACATATTGTTTTGACTTATATAAAAAATCTACATATAAAAAATAATAAAAAAAATATAAAAAATATATAATTATTTTTAATTATGATTATAAATTAAGTAAAAAAATTATTTTTTTTATAATATTATTATTGATCAATAGTATACATCCATTGGTACTGAACTAGTTCGGCAAGCAAAGTCTCTCTTGAAAGATGAACTACTAAGTATACCATAATATTAAAAAATGATGGCAGAATTTTTTTTTTTAGCTTTCATAGCAATAGGATAATGTCTGATTGAAGCTTCTCAAGTATATCAACTTAGAGTTTCTAACAATATAATTCTCGAAAGAAAATATCTAATTCAATAAGTGCATTCTATATCTCTAAGATGAAAAAGCCACGTATCATAATAGGTATAAGATGCTGCAACATAACATGAGAGTCGTAACTCTTCATGCTCGAGATACTGCCATCTTTCAAGTTCACACGGCTTGAAATATTGGAGGCAAAATCATCATAAAATTTTATGGTTTTTAACCACTTACATAAACTTCTTTTCTCATCGCCATGCAATATACAACTTATAGTTGGCATTAAGAATTTTCCACCATCACGGGACATCAAATGCAACTCATGCCATATTCCTATTCTTTCCAGGTCGAGCCAAGAATTCGAATTATCTTTTATTTTTCTTGATGTTAAGAAGTATCCCAATAACATTATCACAAATATTCTTCTCAATGTACATGATATCCAAGTTATGATGATGCAGAAAATATTGTCAATAAGATAATTCAAAATATATGCTCCACTTTGCCCAGTTCAACTCTAATTCATTACGCTTTCGTTTGCAACCCTCAGAAATTTTACCGAATTTAACACTGTCAATGGCCTCTAGTTATGCCAATATGTCATCTTCGTTCATCAGACAAGATGTCTTTGATTTTTCATTGAAGTATCGATTCTGACGGTTTCTCCAAAAATGATTAGATGGTAAAAACCTATGATCATCCATATAGGCAATTTTTCTTCCATACTTCAGTCTAACGAAGCAGCTATCATCGTTGCAACTTGGACATGACAAATATCCTTTTGTGCTCCATCTAGATAGATTGTCATATGCCAAAAAATTATTAATTATCCATGTTATCATCGCATGCAATCAATTTTTTTTTTTACTAACCGAATCATATGTTACAACATCAATCTCCCAAAGTTCTTTCAATTCATCAATTAAGGATTGTAGATAAACATCTATCCCATTACCAGGAGCTTTAAGTCTAGAAATAAGCAATGATAAAAATATAAATAGCTCTTTTATATATTTTCTTGGTACAACATTATATGGTATTAGCATAATCGGCCATATATTGTAAACAATACTCATGGTCCTGAATGGATTGAAACTATCAGATGCTAGGCTAAGACAAATGTTGCATGGGTCACTAGCAAAATGAGGATATTGTTTATCAATTTTTTTTCAAACTATAGAGTCTGCTGGATGACTAATGATGTTATCCTCAAAAATTCTCATCTCATGATGCCATCTCATTGTCTTGGCGGTCCTCGATGATTGATAAAGTCTCTAAAATCTTAGTGTTAATGGAAAGTATCTCAAAATCTTGTGAGGCCACTTCTTATCTTTTTCGAAATCATCGGCATACCTTGACTCATCACATTCTGGGCAACAATCTAAGTATTGATACTCTTTATAAAACAATGCACAATCATTCTTATATGTATATATTGGTGTATAACCCAGTCCAAGTTCATGCATATACTTTTTTATCTCTGAATATGATTTTGAAAGTTTTTCACCATCCAGTAATGCCTCCTTGATTAAGTTTAATATAAAGTCAAATGACTTTTGACTCCAACCAAACATAGTTTTACCATGGAGAAGTTTTATCAAGTATTCAAGCATCGAAAACTTTTTATAATTTGGATACAACAGTTTCTTGGTATCTCTCATGAGTTTTTTAAAATATCCATCATTTATATTATCCGTACTATCAAAAAAATTATCAAAATATGCTCCTTCATATAAATCATCTAACATCTTATTGATGCCAATTGGTTCAAGCTATTGACTCATATGTTGGTCTCTTATGTTAGTAGGTTTACATTCTCTATGCAAATCCTAAATAGTATACTTTGAATCCATACCCCAATTCAATAAGTGCTCCAATGCTATATTTGTAGGCTGAAAGTAATTATTGTGACATCTTCGATAAGGATATTTGATTCTATTGGGATCATCAATTCTTTCTCGTGCAAATCTTATAAAATTCTTAACATCTTGTCGGTATTCAGATAAGATGATAGAGCGAGTATTCATCTAACTCTTATCGATATTTTATATCGATCCATAAAAATGTTTATCATTAGAGTATGTGTTATTAGTAAGGTTTTAAAAATGCATAATCCTATCCATTTCTAACAGATAGGGCCCTATCCCCTTCAGAAGAACAATAATCTTATTATTATTAGTTGATATCTTGTTCTATTATTGTGCAAATTTTGGCAGCATCTTCTCATGGTTCTCCAAGTATATGATGTGAATACGGTGCCTATGCATCCTATCCAATATATACTTGGAAAACATATGAGAGATAACTACTGAACATCAGATAACAAAATAAAATATCAACTAATAACAATAATAAGATTAAAGCTTTTTTAAAATATCTAAAAATAGGACATTCATGAGTCGATCCCAATCGAGATCGACTCTTGAAAGAAAATCTATGACTCAATGTAATTTAGTTACCATTTCTGAACATACATTTAGGAATGGTATCCTAATTTATCAAAAAAGGATAATTCTGCATTTTGGTAGCATTTTTTCAGAAATATGGATCTTTCCTATATTAAGTTATAAACATCAATGGGGACTAAACAGTAACATAAAAAATTTTATGCAATAAATTTTATAAATAAAAAATTATAAATTAATGTAGCTTTAACAACAAACTACCAATATGAACCCTATATAAAAAATTAAAAAAAACTTAAAAATAAACAACTTTCGTCAATAACATATATTACAAATATCATCAATCAAGAATGTTAATAAAACATAATATAAATTATATTCTATAAACATAACAACTTTAGATCATTGGCCTTTACTTTCAGAATATTCTAGCAAACAAGCAAGAGGAAAACCTTTTAGGTCCGAAAATTTTTGGCTTACCATATTAGGGTTTGAAGAATTAGTTAATTAATGGTGGCAAACTGCTCCAAGCTCAAAAGATGTAGTGACTAACATCATTCAAAAACTCAAATTCTTGAGATCAAAATTGAAAGAAATGGGTTTGGTACTGACTATCGAGAATGCTGGTCCGTGTTGACTCATGCCAGTTCAGCATAGGTTGATATGGCTCAGCATAGCTCCATATCAACCCTAAAGGGGCCCTCATGTTCTTTCTTTTCAACTTGAGGTGCAGCATGGCATGTGCCATAACAACCATCAGACAGCATGCCCAATAGCAGCAGCACTGAACTACTTGATTTGAAGTGTGCTTCAAGTTCATGGTTTGTTTGAAAATTTATTATATTATTTTTGTTTCAAATAGCATAAATCTCAGTTAGGCATATTTTTAGAATTTCTTCAACAAATCTATTGAGCCATGGTTAAATCAAGCAAGGATTCAATGGATTTAGAATTTAAGACATGGGTTGGAATTTAGAAATATATAACCCTGCCCAAAGCCTTCCAAATGGGCTTAAATGTTTATAACTCAATATGATGTCAAGTTTTCTTCAAGAGAAGATATGATGTCAAGCTAAAACCAAAACAAATATTTTCTAGATCTAATACTTTTTTTGTAATGTAAATATTGTTGAGAAAGAAAAAAACTTTCTAAAGAATAATTACACTAGCATATATGTCAATTTTATCTAGGTTTGGCTTAACCTATTCGCCGACCATCAACCATAACCATGAAGAGATGGTAAGCGGACAGAAGAACCTAAAATCTACTAAAACAGGCACTAAAATTGCAAAGAAATTCTAAAAAGCACCTAAATCCAAGATAAAAAGACCTGGATAGAAATTAGTGCTTAGATAGGCTGAACATGAACTAGAGCAAAAAAATCCAAAATATAAGAGTACATAAATTACATGAATTTAAAGTATTTCCGGAGGATAGAAAATCCTATCTTAACATTAAATACTATAAAAGCATGAATAACGTATGCCAAGAAGCATTTTGGACCCTTAGATTTAGATGGAATAATCACAAATGTTCAAAGTACTTTCTATCACGCATCCTTTCTCAAATTTCTAAATTGATGGGACAAAGATCAGTAAAAAAAAAATTTTATTACTTTTTTTTCCTCCTTCCCTCGCATGCCACAACCCCCCCAACCCTGGCAGCTTCGTCCTCGGCTCCTTGGCCATCTGCCCTCATCCCCGGCGACCATCCCCTAGCCCCCCATCACCGGCCTCCACATGATTAACCCCCCTCCCCTCCCCCCGGGCCTTGACGGGAACGCAAAACCCTCCACCCCCCATGCACGGCCTCCCTCCTCCCCACCCCCTTATAGTGCCCCTCCTACCCCAAAATGCCCGAATTCGGGCCCGCTTTGATCACGTCCCCAACTCCGACCCGCGGCGCCTCTCCTTCCCACCTCGTCAAACACCCTCTTCCCTCTTCTTCCTCTCTGCTCAGACAACCAACCCCACCCCCTCCTCCTTTTTTCTTCGAGGATCCAAAAATAAAAAGGGTTTACTTTTCCAAAATGATGGCACGGTGGCGACGACAGCGACGGAGGCGGGGATGATTGACGACAAGAGTGAGGGATCGAAAGAGATGGGGCGGGAGTGGGTTCCGGTCGGGAAAAATTGGAGGGCGGGGTCGGAAGACAAAAACGGGCAGAGGGCTAGCTTGGTAAATATCTAAAATTATTTACTAATGCAACAATATATTAAAAATTACCTATTTTTATCGACGAAAACACAAACATCGGAAAAAAATACTTACCTATGCTAAATTTAGCATAGATAATTATGATAATTAGCTACGTAAAGAGAAAGCATAGGTAATTAATATTATTGTCAATGAAAAAGAAGCATCAAAAATTATTTTATAAAAAATAAAATATTTAATAAAAAAATTAGCGACGTACACTTAATGTCGGCAAATAATTTAATTACCTATGTAAAAATTTAACATAAAAAATTATGATTATTTCTGAAGAATAATTTACATTGATAAATATTTTTTTATTTAATTTTTTTCATAATCAAGATATTTACCTACGCTATATTAGAGTCAAAAAATATTTAATAAAAATTAAAAAATTAAAAATAAGCAAAATATTTTCTGACACAATGTATCCGTCAGAAATAAATAGCAGATTCAGCGAACAAGCATTGAAATTGCTTTTTCTTATGGATCCAAAAAGTAACTACAAGTCGTTTGATATTGATTCCATTTGCAAATTAGCTAAGAAATTTTATTCTTTTGATTGTACAGAGCAAGAAAAGATTCATCTAAAATATTAGTTGCAGCATTATATTCTTGATATGCCATGTCATCCAGATATACAGAATTTGTCTACAGTCAAAAATTAGTAGAGATGAGAAAATCAAAAATCTATCATTTGATTGATAGATTAGTTAGACTTGTTTTAATCCTTTCAATTTCAACAGCAATTACTGAATGAGCATTTTCAGCCATGAACCTAATGAAAACAAGATTTAGAAACAAAATGGAAGGTGATTTTCTTGCAGATTTATTAGTTGTCCACATAGAAAAAGAAATTGCCGAAATAATTACTGTAGACAATATCATAGATGACTTGTATGATATGAAATCGATGTGTTCAACTGAAATAATAGAAGATATTGACAATTTCTTATTGTCACTCTTTGATTATTTTGTTAATCTTTGTTGGAAAATTTTAATATGTTCTGATTATTTAGTTTGAAAAATATTATATGCAGTTTTTTTTTTTTTAGTGTAGTCTGGCCCCACCAACATTAAAATCATAGTTCCAACTCTGTATGTTGCCGAGCATAGTGGAGGCCTTTTTGTGGACTATCCTGGGGCGAATCTTAGGTAATTTAGAGACATTTTACTTCCTGACCTTTTTGGATATATTAATACAAGATGGCTCTTCAGAGAAACCATGGCATGGGCCATAAAGTGGGTCTTAAACACAATACAACTAGATGGCTCTTCAGATAAACAATCTTACTGGGGAAAATTAAAGGACACACCAAAGAAATAAAACACACGAATGATAGATGTTGCAGTGCCGTCAGCACCATCCATTTCTAGGAGAAATTCTGCCTCTCAACCTGCTCTCCTCAGCCTGTTCTCGGCAAACCCCTCCTTATGTTTCATCATCCAAAACCTCTCTATTTCTTCCGGTTTCCGGCCTGGGATCCGACCTGCTATGAGGGTCCACCTGTAAAGTCCCATATCACGTTCATTACTTTTGTTTGGGAAAAGAAAAGAATTTTTGGCAGAAAAAAAAAAAGAACACCTGGTAAAGCTAAAACTCTTACAGGCTCTGAAGAGATCTATAGCAGCTACTGTTGCTGATTCAGTCTGTTGTATGAGTGTCTTTTTGAAGGGAAAAAAAAAAAAATTGCATGGACAGGGTAAGACCTAACTTCAGACAAGTGGAGGTGAATTCCATCTATTTCGTGGCCAATTCCTAGTTGCTGATGAATTATGCAATGAAAAGCAATAATATTTAGATCTAAGATTGCTTGACTTCTTAGAAGAGAAGAATATAGCCGACCCAAATGCGTGGCATTTCCTAACAAAAAGAAAAATCATGACAACATATTTAAAACCAATCATTGAACTATTCATTCATTTGTTGGTCCATTTCCCATATTCATCAAAAAAAAAAAAAAAAATGTTGGTCCATTTGAATGCCGAACAGGAAATCCAATCCAGTGCCCAATATTTGAAGCGAATCAGGTAGGGTTATGTTCTTCTTCTTCTGCTCTATTCTTTTTCTTGAGGTGGAAAAGTGGAAGTGAAAAGCACTTCCCCGAAAGTTTATTGAAGAAAGAAACGTAGGGTTATCAAGTCTACTTTTGAATGAGCACACTTTATGTGCTAACATCTCCTACGTTGTTTCCGTTGATAGAAACCAGCACCAGGTAAGGTTTTAACCTCTCAGCAAAACATCCATGGCTGCTGGTGGCATGATTGCCTTCCAAGTCTAGTTTGCTGGCTTGAAGGTGGCCGTCAATATTACTCCTGGTGGAGCCGTGAACTTTTTTTTTTTTTTTTTTCCCGAGGGAATTGGAGACATGATTATTTTGAGCTTTTCGCATATGAATTTTGGTGTCGATGAAGTGCAAGAAAAGGGTACATAATTAATTTACTTGTAGAAAGTTTTCCAAGATGCTTTTCTTGTAGAGATTGGATCGCAGAGATCTTTACATCATCTCATCCGTTTGTAGGCATTCATCAAAAACACCATCTCATAATTCATATGTCATATGGCTATTCTAGAATCCACAACTCATTTATCACCCATGCATGCCAAGAACTACAGCAGATGTAGAAGATAATTAATTTGGTAGGTTTTAATTTCTTTTTATACCTGTCACCTACGAGCCTATACATTCTGCAAACGAGGTCTTCTTCTTGTTCCGAGAGGTTGATGAGCTCATCCCACTCGGTGCTGCTAACCTCTGCCACCGATGAATCACACAAGAAATTAGCGATAGCAGTAATTAAGCAGAGAAATCCCCAGTAGTTGAAGAGCTAGCAGAGAGAAACGGTACTCTGATACCTTGACCGGAAGTCCTGGGCTGTTTTCCGCGACTACGGTTATCCATAGCTTCCGAGCGAATGGAAAATGGCATGCTAAGAAATGTTGAGAAGGCTTAAAAGCCGTGGAAGCAGGCAAGCTAGTCCATAAGATGCTTCCGATCCGTCTTCTCAGGGAGCAAGGTTGCGTGCGTTTGCGTGACCAAGTTGTATCTTTCGCATCAATTCACCGTTGGGTCCCCCAGCGAATAGAGCCCCCCAACCTCTTTTTTTACCCATCTTTATTTAAAAAAATATATTTATAAAAGGGTTAACTATGTTGATGATTACCGAAACAATACTTTTCAAAAATCAAAATAGAAAACCAAAGCATAATAAGTAGCATCCGTCTTCTTTATAGACCATAAATATAAAATATTAGTAATAAGAGCTGACATAAATTTGTATAGCAGAAAATCAATAAGAAGACTCATAGTTGCAAAGTGAGATAAATCAATGATTTTATATTTTGCTATAATTTAGCATGCCCCTCCAACATTTTTACTGAACAGAGATGCTCCTAGCTGTAGAACCTTTGCATAATTTTCTGAAGCACTATATAGATTGGGCATTTCTTTCTAAAAAAGATACATGCATATGCATTTCTCTCATGCCAAATTTTTCAAAACAAAGGTGCCACTAATTGATCCATTGCTCTCCTTATTGAAACATCCATCTGTCTTTGCCTCCAATCCGTCCAAAGAATATGTAATGTGGTGGGCTATCCTCTAATATTAAGTGGAACCTTTAGTATCATCCAAATACTCCGAGCAAAAGAGCATTTAATTAAAAGATGGAAGATGGATTCTGAACTAATACTACAAAGAGCACATCCAGAATTAACATGCTATCCTTTCCCAAGAATTTCTTCCATATGATGTTTGTTTCGAAGAGCGAGCCAAATGAAGATTCTTATCTTCTTTGAAAAGGCAACTTTCCGGATAACTCTGAAATAGACCGAGATGAAACCACCATTGTTGATAAATTCATAGAATGACTCTATGGAGTATAAGCCATTTTGGATGAGTTTCCAAGTCGGTGTATCAGCTAAGTGTGGTGGTTTAACATATACAAGGCTACTCTGAAGTATCTCAAGCTATCATGATTGAACCAAAATAACCAACCCTCTAATCTTAATCTTCCAAGATAGATAACTTTGAGGTCCTTGGGAAGCCACTATATAATTTTGATCCATTGCCAACTGATATAGATTCTCAAATAGATAGGTATTAGTAGTTGCTCGACGCTATACATCCTACCAGAATCGAATTATTGTTGATCCATCACCTAGTTTTAAAGAGACACAAGTCCAGAAGGCACTGAGCTGCTTGCAAATATCCAGCCAAATCATAGATCTCCTCTTGTTATTTCTTTTCACTTTCATACTAAATTTCTTCTTCACGTAATAAGTATGCTTAATTTCTATTAAAGGCAATCCGAACCTATTATAAACTTTCATAACAATTTGGCAAGAGTAATCCGAACCCACCGTGAACTCCCACCGAGTAGATCTCAAAGCGCTCTGTAGTCCGCCGTTCATCCAATCGGGGCATAGCTCAAAGCGGGCATTTCATGATCTAACTAATCTTTCTCTCACGCAAAAGATACACGTGTGAGAGATAAGGGATGCATGATTAATAGCTTTTGACTTTTTTCCCCCTTATTTTCTATATTTTTAAAGAGTAATTACATTTGCTGGCAAGAAAAGTTGCACCATGCTTCAAGGAAAAGTGGTCCAGTTAACTGGAGTATGCTGCAATGAAATGCCACTGAGCACGTAGTATATACATTAGCATGGATAAGCGACGTAGCTCACCATCTAAAGTTGAATCCACTTTCACATGAATGGTACACCTATGACCCGATACATTTTTGGGCCTCGGATGAAGGAGAAGACATGGATGGCATTGGTGACTCATGGACGATTTTGATAATTTATCAGATGATATTTCGGAACATAATTTTTTGGAGCCCATGCGAAGGATTCATCTTTATTTTCGCCAAATGAAATAACCCCCGGTGGTAATTTTCTTGGACTGCTTCGTACTGTCTCCGCGTCTATTACAAAGCTAGTCCTAAAAAATTGCCACTTGGTTAACATCATTTTGTAAAAAATGCGGATTGAAATCTAACTTTCTGTGGATTGTGGATTTACCAACTATATGCTGATTTTTTTTTTTTTTTCCCTCCCACGCCAATCTCAATCTTCTCTTCCAGTGCAAATGGTGGTTTGGACCGCATACTTTGGAGATTAGGCGGCTGCCCTATCTCTCCTTTTTGCACGCCCCCGTCTCTCTCTCTCTTTCTCTCTCTCTCTCTCTCTCTCTCTCTCTCTCTCTCTATATATATATATATATATATATAATCCTTTTATATAGCATTTCATGTTCTGTGGAATCTATCGTGGCTTAATCCACATATTGTTAAAAAAATAAAAAAAATTCTAACAATTAAACAGCCTTCTATATTTTTATAATATATATATATATATATGAGATAGAGGAAATTTTTATTTATTAGATCGATATGCATCTTTAAAAATAAATTTTTTAAAAATATATTTATTAAAAAAATATTTTTTTTAAAAAAAATTATAATTATTATTAAATTTTTTTGAAAAAATAGGTTTATTAAAAAAAACATCTACGGATGCATGTGGAAAAAAAACGTCTACAGCTTTTTTTTTTTTTAATATCGGTCCCAAGATTGTCCCTTCCACCAGCTCTTCCGTACGTGCACGCAATAAAGTGGCAGTGAAAGGAAAGGGAGACTTTGAAATGGTCGTTAGATGCTAATCAACGCCTTCCACTGTTTTCTTTTCTTTTGGTGGTCGGGGGATGACTTGGTCAATTACTCTACCTTCATTATTGATGATGCCCTGCAAGCGAAAATGATCCGCATTCAAATTGCTCGTGTGTATGTACGAGATTGCCCATTTACACCATAGACAATGGTACCATTACATGCAGCACGCATCCATGTTTACACAGGGAATGGTGACCTTGCACATGAACGGAAAAAAAAAATCATATGGATCACCCATTATGCACCATATCATATGATGATGTATAACATATATCATCCATTATAATGAATGACTGTACATGAATGTACGTTCATAACTACGTACCGTTATTCATCATATGATATGTTGTATATCGTATCATATGGTGTACAGTAAAAAAACCCACGCTCAAAAGAGAAAAAAAAAACCACCGGCCATGCTCGGCACGGTCCACGCGTTCACGGTAGCAATAATTACGTGGTGCTTGCATGGCATTTTCTCGGGCGGACGTTAATTTCTTTCTGCTGGTATCTCAGCTGTTGGTTTGGCAGTTGACGTAAGCCTTACAAGCTACCGATGGAGGTGGTCTCGTGCTCTTGAATTCATGCTTCATGTGCCACCCTTCGACATGAACGGTGATTAGCCATGGAGGCTCCAACTGCCATGAAGGATAATCTGCAAACCTCCAGGAACAAAGAGTATACGTATTTGGAGATTCTAGATTGTATGAAATATGTGGACAATGAATTTACTAAATAATTGTAAAAACTGGCCCTTGGGCCAATCTAAATTTCCTATCAGGCCGAGTCCGTCCACCAGACAGGCTGTGAGAAAGGCTAAACCCATTTCCCACACACAAGCACTACAAGTGCACTGTAGAAAAGGAATCCCGATTGGACTCCATTTCTCCTCCGATCCCATCGAAAGAGGGAGTCTCAAGGCTCGCCAGACTCTGGTAAAAGCCATAGAAATCAGCTTATAAAATGTCCCCGACTCCTCTCTTAAGGCATCGCCTCGCATCTCTGATCCTCTGCCGGGGAGATGCTCAAAATTCTCGTGATTTTTTGTTGAGTGGACTTGGAGAGACACCATCGATTCACCGTTGGAGCCGAGGGTACTAACTACATCTCCATCTTCTTCCTATCCCTTAACGGTCACTAATAATCGGTATATCACCAACAAGTCATCTGATTGAAAAAACAAAAATTGCCCTGTTTTTATTCTTCTCCAACTTTTTGTTTGATTCTATTTGAGTTGCCATTGTTCAAGTCTAATGCTTTCATCAGAGTTGGGTTGGATCCTTGGTCATCTTCCCTGCAATCAGAGGAAGAGCAATTGCCAGCTAGTGAGCCCTTATCCTTTTCCTTGCCATCGGCCACCATGGCTGATGATGTTACTATTGGAATCTTCATCGAAGGTCATGCTTGGGCAGATGCTAATGACCGCCATCTGCATGGTTATTGATCTGGTGGAGGGACCTGAATTTTTGTTTTATGAATGTCAAATTGACCCAGTAGAGATCTCCACTTTGATTTCCATAGAACACCCATCAATGGCAATACTATCATATTTGAACTTATTAAATCTTTATTTCTTGATCTACTAGTCAAGTCATCTAGACCTAACCCATCCGAATTGTTAGGTATCATTATCCAAATACTCGTATTCTTCCTTTCATAATTTTTTATCATGATCATGGTCGGTTTATGATTTCTTCCAACCATATATCAGTTTCAATTATATATGGATGCAATCAATTGAACGAGAATATTGAGCAAGGGCATCAACACTCTAACCCTAAATTAAGGTAGATCTTAAATTTTTTTTTTTTATTAGTCATATTGTATGTAGGATCGAGAAATTTAAAATTTAGAATAATTTAGATATTAAAGCTTTGAAATAGAAATCTAACGATGATTATTATTTATTTTACTGATAGTTGATTGAGAACATGTTGTATTTATATGGATTGATTGGACATTATAGGCATGGATGGATAGGCATTTTATCTTGATTTGATTGATGATAGAGATAAAAATTATAGGATATTAATCATCTATTTATATAAAAAATTATTGGCCAAACTGCCATTTCAAGATCTTAACTTCCGGCTAATGTCCATTTCAGGATAAAATCTCTTCGAGTTTCAATGAAGGATAATTTTTTCTAAAAAAATTTCAGATAAGGACGAGAGCTAATACTATTAGAATTTGTTAACGGGACAGGTCACATGGCTTGCACATGATTCTCCTTATGTCTGACATGGCAAAAAAAAATTTTAAAAAAAGGATGTCATGTTATAAGGAGTGACCCGGGTAAAAAAAAAGGGATGTCATGTTATAATAAGTCACCCAGGAACTAGAACTAGGGTTTTGGGGGTGTTGAACTAAAATATGGTGAGGGTCGCGCACTAGGATTTTCCTCGTTGGTGGTGTTCGGTGACTCGAAGGTGCCCCAACCGGGGGTGGTGGTGGCGTTCATGCCGATGTTGCGAAACCCAAAAATGGACATGTTCTACTACATGGAGCTAATGGGAATCAGCGTGGGGGGTTCTTGGGTGGCCGAAGTCTCGACGGTAGACCTTCGACTGGACCCGACGATAGGGAAAGGAGTAGGGCTAGAAGTGGACCAGGCCGGATTGAGTTTTACCCTTGTCCGAGCCTGGCCCGATTTTTTTTTTTTTGAGCTTCGAGCCAGGCTTAGGCCCAAAATTTTTGAAAAAATTTAGACTCAAGCCTGACCCGAGCCCGGGCCCGAGTCTGGCCCGAAGCCCGATTGGGCCGACCCTCCCTTCCCCGTGGGGTGCAACAGGGGGGGGTCGCCTGCGGGGGCATGGGGGGAGGTTGTGTGGAGGGGCGGGGGAGGTGTCGCCTGCGCCGATGAGGCAGGGGGCAGAGGCGAGAGGCGGAGAGGACCATGGGCATGGGGTGGGGGTATGTTCGGGGCGTGGGGTACGGCCGCCTGCGAGGGCATGGGCGAGAGGGCCGACGGTGGGGTGGGGGATGGCCGCCCACGCAGGGGGGTTGTCGGCTGTAGGGGCGTGGGGGGACGGCCAACGAGATGCAGAGGGGGCTGGGGGCGAAGGGGAGGTGTCGCCTGCGGGGGCATGGGGCGAGGGCTGTGCGCGGAGGGGCGAGGGGAGGTGAGAGGCAGAGAGGACTGTGGGGCATGAGGGGGTGGGGGTTTGTTCGGGGTGTGGAATATGGCCGCCTGCGCGGAGCATGGGCGGGATGGCCGACGATGGGGTGGGGGTGGGATGGCCAATGCGGTGCGAGGGGGCCGGGGGCAAGGGGAGGGGGAGGTGTCGCCTGTGGGGCATGCGGGGAAGGCCGCCTGCGTCGGCGAGGGGGCATGGAGGCGAGAGGCGGAGAGGACTAGGGAACGGGAAGGGGATGGATGGGCAGTGTGCGGGGCATGGGGGACAACTGCCTACGGGGGCGTGGGTGGAGGGCTGACGGGGGTGGGGGGGTAGGAGGGATGGCTGCCTATGCCAGGGGGGAGGCGGAGGCTGGTGGATAGAGAGGTGGAGAGGATCGGGGGGGGAGGGGAGGTGTGGTGTGTGCAGGGTAGGGGTGGTGGCTGCCTGTGGGGGTGTGGTGGGAGGGCCGACCGGTGGTGGGGGGTGTGCAAGGTGAAGGCGTGGGGGCGGGGCAGAGAGATGGAGAGGATCGGGGGTGGGGGGCGGGGCGGGGCAGAGAGACAAAGAGGACTAGGGGCGGTGGGCGCTGGCCGTTAGGTGGGTTTCGCACATGGAGGGGGGGCGGGGGTGTGGGGTTTTAACCAGGCTCGGGCCTCCGAGGGGTGTGGGTTTTAATCAAGCTTAGACTCGAGCCGAAATCGAGTCGAGCCAAACGTAGGTTCGAGCCTGGTCCGAAAATAAAATGGGCTCTATATTTTGGCTCGACTTAGCCTAAATAATTTCGAACTGAGCCCAAAGTCCGATCCGAAGCCAGTCTGGCCTGAGCCCACTTCTAGCCCTAGAAAGGAGGGATGATCGTGGACTTAGGGACGTCGGTGATGCGGCTGGTGCAGCCACCTTACATGGCACTGTAGGACGCGTTCAAGGCCAAGGTGGTGGAGCTAAGGGTAGCACCGGTTGGGTTGTTGCTGTTCGACACATGCTACAACCTCATTGAGAAGATGAAGGTGAAGGTGCCAATGGTGGTGATGAATAAATTCTCCCTCAGGGACGTTGGGACCGACAATGGGGTGTCCATCATTGGTAACATCTAGCAGCAGGGTTTCCAAGTGGTCTTTGATGGGGTCGGTTCGAGGGTGGGGTTCCTACCCCATGGGTGCTGGTCTCAGTGGGGGCCACCATCAGCATCGAGCGAAGAGCTCAAGAGGCTTTTGTGTCCCATCCGATGTCATTTCCATGCAAGCCATTACGTTCTATCACTAGTATCATATTTTGTTTTTAGTTCAACACCCCTAAAACCCTAGTTTTGGCTCCAGGGTGACTCCTTATAACACGACTTTTTTTTTTTATTTTCTTTGCCATGTCAGACATAAGAAGAATCATGTGCAAGCCACATGACCCATTCCGGTAACAAATTCTAACAGCATTAGTTCTCGTCTTTGTTTGGAATTTTTTTAGAAAAAATTATCCTTCATTGAAACTCAAAGAAATTTTGTCTTGAAATGGATATTAGCTGAAAGTTAAGGTCTTGAAATGGCAGTTTGGACAAAATTATTTTTATACATCAATGATTTTGCTTGATGTGGTTTTTGATAGGGATACATATATATATATATATATATATATATATATATATATATATATATATATATATATACAAACATACTGTTGGGGATAAATTTCGCTCCCATCGAAGTCCAATCCGATGCTCAGCCTAATGCAACCGGTAGTCACGGAAGAGCTTCAACGGATGAGCCTTAGCCGAACTCCTAAGAAGCCAAACTCATCAGCGGTCGAGCTCTGACCAAACTCCTCAATGGTCGAGTCCCAACTGAACTCTCTCCGAGCTTCTTCTTCAGTCGGATTCCTACGGAAGCCGAACTTCCTCCTACGATAGCCGAACTTCTCCAGGAGCCAAACTTCTCTAGAAGCCAAACTCTTTTCGGACTCCTACGGAAGTCGAACTCCTTTTTGACTCCTTCAATTGGACTCCTGCAGAAGCCGAGCTCCCTCCGAACTCTTCCTCCAGTCGGACTCCTATGGGAGCCGAACTCCTCCCTGACTCCTTCAGTCGGACTCTTATGGGAGCCGAACTTCCTCCGAACTTCTCCTCCAGTCGGACTCCTATGGGAGCCGAACTCCTTCCTGACTCCTTCAGTTAGATTCCTATGGGAGCTGAACTCCTCGCTGACTCCTTCAGTCGGACTTCTATCGGAGCCGAACTTCCTCCGAACTCCTCCAATCGGGCTCCTACGGGAGCCGAACTCCTTTCGAGCTCTTCCTTCACTCGGACTCCTATAGGAGTCAAACTTTCTTCGAGCTTCTCCTTCAGTTGGACTCCTACGGAAGCCTAACTTCCTCCGAGGTTCTCTTATAGTCGGACTCCTATGGAAGCCAAACTCCTCTAGGAGACGAACTTCTTTCGGATTCCTTCAGGAGTCAGATTACTCTTACAGTTGGACTCCTTCAGCTCAGTCAAACTCTGAATGCATGCTTCCACCAGACGGCATAACTGTCAGCACCTCTTCCTCCATAACAAGCCCCACGTGGCTCACGATTCGACGATATGGCTGTCACTATCAGTCTGACGATGCCTCTTTCTCTCCGTACCAAACTTCATGCAATATCGAGCAGTCCGCTACTAGACGGCTGCAACTGTCACCATCAACCTGCTACAAGCTCTGCCTATAAAAAGAGATTCTCTAGATATGTTTTCTCTAAGCTCACTTCTCTTTCTTGAGTACTCCATTTCTATTGGTCAGAAGAGCTGACTTGATCGTCGGAGGATCCTATCGGAGCCACCACCATCGACTTCGGGCGGAATTTTATTTTACCAATCTTCGACGGCGACCTCGTCGCTCTTAGTTCCAGCTCGATCCGACGTTGACAAGATTCTACATCAACAGAATTGGCGCTAGAAGGAGGGCCTCTACCTCTGAGGTATCCTTGTTCTTAAATGAGTGCTTAGTCGACCCTACTGACCTTCTTCTCCAGGGGTCACCTCCATCCTCTCCCTCAATCCCATGAAATACCTCAAAAAAAGATGACTACCTGAAGATCTACCGCTTCTACCATCAGATCTAGGTCAGATCCACCTATTCCTACTTCATCGTCAGCACTCCAACCTCTACCTCCATCGACGGTCATGATAGATTCAGAGTAGTTTAACCTACTGATACAGCGGATTTAGAACCTCACCGAGATGGTGCAGATTATGCAGCAGCCTCCGATGGTGACTCCACCAAGAAACCCACCATCAGAATATCGAAAATCAATCTCAAGAAAGAATACTCGGGCTAGCATATCCGTCGCTTTCGAAAAGAAGAAATAGAGAGCAGAGGATCCGTGTTTGGATCATGATTCTCTTTTGGAGGAGATCTTTCTCATTTATAGCTGAAAGCCCTTCAAGATCTACGATCAAGATGATGCCCTTGATCATAGACTACGGAAGATGGATCGATAGATTGAGAAACTCTACAATGTCACCCTAACTCATTATGACGACATATGTACTGATCTTCCTTTCTCATTTTGAATTATGCAAGAGTCCATTCTGCCAAACTTCAAGCTTCCTCAATTTGAAAGCTACGATGGAACCTCTGATCCAGTCGATTATTTGGAGATCTTTCGGACCATGATGCTACTTCATGGCATACCAGATGCCATATTATGTCAAGCTTTCCCATCTACCTTGAAGAAAATAATAAAAAATTGATACTCAGCATTGAAGTCAGGTATGATTTTCTCTTTTGATCAGATGAGCCATCAGTTCGTAGCCCACTTCATCAGCAACCAGCATCCACATCGAGGTTCGAATTTTTTGATGATGTCAAGCAGAAGGCAGAAGAATCCATCCAGACTTATGTTATCCGATTTAATACTGCTGCGTTGGAGGTCCGAAATCTAGATCAGTCTGTTGCAATGGTCGCACTCAAGGATGGCCTTCAGAAGAATGATTTGCTGTTCTTCCTGGAGAAGAAGTATCCTAGAAACTTTATCAATCTGCTTGCTCGGACCGAGGGATATGCCCGTACGAAAGAAGCCTTCAAATTGAAGGATGAAGAAGTCGTAGAAGAACAGTGGATGGATGAGTCTGATAGACCCACCATCGATGGAGGGTCGAAAGAAGTTTGGCCATGCTTGCAGACTCCCCCCGAGCGCAAGCGAGCCCAAACTTCTTGAGCTCATCATCGAGGAAGTTCCGATAGAGGAGCGTGAAGAAGTCCTCTCTTCGAAAGGTTCCACAATTATGCCCTCCTTAACGCTCCTAAAAGTCTAAGTCCTGATGAAAATTAAGAGTCAGCTATCAAGATCAGAAGAATTATAGTCTCTTCCAAACAAGCACAATTGAAGCAAGTACTTTCTCTACCATCATGACCATGGCGATGATACTAAGGAGTACATTTAGCTCCGGAATGAAATCGAGGAGCTCGTCAGGAGGAGCCGACTGAGTCAATTCCTTCGATGCCAGTTTGAAGCAGAAGAAGATCAGCCAAGGGTACTGCTGTAGCCAGAACCACCCATGATGGAGGAGCAATAAGGAGGTCATTTGGTCCAAAACTTATTGCCTGAAGAAATTCAAAAGAACAACGCTCATACGATCCTGAAACACAGAGAATCTGGGAATGTACTATCAGTAATTTTTCTTCAATAAAATTTTTTCATTTCGATATTATTATTTCTTGATGCAGAAATAATGTGATGATAGGAAAGAAGCCATCAATAGTGGCCGTGTTAGGAACAGGAGGAGAACCTTATCCTAACATGAGTAGGTCAAAGTCCTTCAACCTCAGTTGCCGAAGATTAATCTTTTTCGAACGTCCGAGTCAACCTCGGCTAGAGATAAGATCTCTTTCGAGCGATCGAGTCAATCTCGCCTAGAGATAAGATCTCTTCTGAACGATCGAGTCAACCTCGGCTAGAGATAAGATCTCCCCCAAGCTTCAAAGCCTTCATCAAAGGAGATAAGATTTCTTTCAACCTCGACTGTCGGAGATAAGATCTTTTCTGAGTGTTCGAGTCAACCTCGACTAGAGATAAGGTCCCTTCCGAGCGACCGAGTTAACCTCGACTAGATATAAGATTTTTTTCGAGCTTCAAATCCTTCACCAATAAAAGATAAGATCTCCTTCAACCTTAACTGTCGGAGATAAGATCTCCTCCAAGCATCCGAGTCAACCTTGGTTAGAGATAATATCTCTCCTGAGCGACTGAGTCAACCTCGGCTAGAGATAAGATCTCTCCTGAGCTTCAAAGCCTTCGCCAACAGGAGATAAGATCTCCTTCAACCTCGACTGCCGGAGATAAGATCTCCTCCGAGCATCTGAGTTAATCTCAGCTAGAGATAAGATCTCTTCCAAGCGATCGAGTCAACCTCGACTAGAGATAAGATCTCTTTCGAGCCTCAAAGTTTTCGCCAATAGGAGATAAGTTCTTCTTCAATCTCGACTATCGAAGATAAGATCTCCCCCAAGCATCAGAGTCAACCTCAGCTAGAGATAAGATCTCTACTGAGCGACCGAGTCAACCTCAGCTAGAGATAAGATCTCTCCCGAGCGATTGAGTCAACCTCAACTAGAGATAAGATCTCTTTCGAGCTTCAAAGCCTTCGCCAACAGGAGATAAGATCTCCTTCAACCTCGGCTATCGAAGATAAGATCTCTTCCGAGCATCCGAGTCAACCTCGACTAGAGATAAGATCTTTCCGAGCTTCAAAGCCTTCGCCAATAGGAGATAAGATCTCCTTCAACCTCGGCTATCAAAGTTAAGATCTCTTTCGAGCATCCGAGTCAACCTCAGCTAGAGATAAGATCTCTCCTAAGCGATCGAGTCAATCTCGGCTAGAGATAAGATCTCTTCCGAGCTTCAAAGCCTTCGCCAATAGAAGATAAGATCTTCTTCAACCTCGATTGCTAGAGATAAGATCTCCTCCGAGCATCTGAGTCAACCTCGGCTAGAGATAAGATCTCTTTCGAGATTCAAAAACCTTCACCAATAGGAGATAAGATCTTCTTCAACCTCGACTATTGGAGATAAGATATCCTCCGAGCGTCCGAGTCAACCTCAACTAGAGATAAGATTTCTTTCGAGCGACCGAGTCAACTTTGGCTAGAGATAAGATCTCTTCCGAGGCTCAAAGTTTTTTGTTAATAGGAGATAAGATCTTCTTCAACCTCGACTGTCGGAGATAAGATCTCCCCCAAGCATCCGAGTCAACCTCGGCTAGAGATAAGATCTCTACCGAGCGATCGAGTCAACCTCGATTAGAGATAAGATCTCTCTCGAGCGATCGAGTCAATCTTAGCTAAAGATAAGATCTCTCCCGAGCTTCAAAGCCTTCATCAACAGAAGATAAGATCTCCTTCAACCTCGGCTGCTGGAGATAAGATCTCCTCCGAGCAATCGAGTCAACCTCGGCTAGAGATAAGATCTCTTCCGAACGACCGAGTCAACCTCGACTAGAGATAAGATCTCTTCTGAGCTTCAAAGCCTTCGCCAATAGAAGATAAGATCTCCTTCAACCTTGGCTACCGAAGATAAGATCTCTCCTGAGCATCTGAGTCAACCTCGGCTAGAGATAAGATCTCTCTCGAGCGACTGAATCAACCTCGACTAGAGAAAAGATCTCTTCCAAGCGATCAAGTCAACCTCGGCTAGAGATAAAATCTCCTTCAACCTCGACTGCTAGAGATAAGATCTCCTCCGAGCATCCAAGTCAACCTCGGCTAGAGATAAGATCTCTCCCAAGCGATCGAGTCAACCTCGGCTACTAGAGATAAGATCTCCTCTGAGCTTCTACAGAAAATAAGATCTCCTCTAATCTCGACTGCTGGAGATAAGATCTCCTCCGAGCCCAACCTTGAACCTCGACAGTTGGAGATAAGATCTTCCTCGAGTTTCTATAGAAGATAAGATCTCCTTCAACCTCGACTGCTGGAGATAAGATCTTCTCCAAGCTTAACCTTCAACCTTAGCTGCTGGAGATAAGATCTCTCCTAAGCTCAACCTTCAACCTCGGCTACTGAAGATAAGATCTTCTCTGAGCTTCTACAGGAGATAAGATCTCCTTCAACCTCGACTGCTGGAGATAAGATCTTCTCCGAGCTTAACCTTCAACCTCGGTTGCTTGAGATTAAGATCTTCCCCAAGCTTCTATAGGAGATAAGATCTCCTTCAATCTCGAGTGCTGGAGATAAGATCTCCTCCGAGCCCAACCTTCAACCTCGACTGTTGGAGATAAGATCTCCTCCAAGCTTCTACAGAAGATAAGATCTCCTTCAACCTCGGCTGCTGGAGATAAGATCTCCCCCGAGCCCAACCTTCAAACTCGACTGCTGGAGATAAGATCTTCCCCGAGCTTTACCTTCAACCTTAACTACTGGAGATAAGATCTCCCCCGAGCTCAACCTTCAACCTCGACTGCTGGAGATAAGATCTCCCCCGAGCTTCTATAGGAGATAAGATCTCCTTCAATCTCGGTTGTTGGAGATAAGATCTCCCTCGAGCTCAATCTTCAATCTCGATTAGAGATATAAATCTCTTCCGAGCTTCAAAGTCTTCGCTAATAGGAGATAAGATCTTCTTCAATCTCGACTGCTACAGATAAGATCTCCCCCGAGCTCAACCTTTGATCTCGACTGCTGGAGATAAGATCTCTTCTGAGATTCTACAGGAGATAAGATCTTCTTCAACCTCGGCTGCTGGAGATAAGATCTCCCCCGAGCCCAACCTTCAATCTCGATTGCTGGAGATAAGATCTCCCCCGAGCTCAACCCTCAACCTCGACTGCTGAAGATAAGATCTCCTCCGAGCTTCTATAGGAGATAGGATCTTTTTCGAGCTTCAATATCTTCGTCAATAGGAGATGAGATCTCCTTCAATCTTGGCTAGAGATGAGATCTCTCCTGAGCCTCAACTTCAACTTCAACCTCGATTGGAGATAGGATCTCCTCCGAGCTTCAACATCTACGTCAATAGGAGATGAGATCTCCTTCAACCTCGGTTGGAGATGAAATCTTTTCCGAGCCTCAACTTCAATTTCAACCTCGGTTGGAGATAGGATCTCCTCCGAGCTTCAACCGCAATGTCAACAAAAGATAAGATCTTTCTGGACCTCGACTGGAGATGGGATCCCCCCGAGCCTCAACTTCAACATCAACTTTGGCTGGAGATAAGATCTCTCCCGAGCTTCAACTTCAATGGGTGCAGAGTTCGAAAAAGAACTTTGGTAGTCACCTATTTTGGTACTCCCTTCGAATTTCAAACTCGAAAGTGAGAGGACAATTGTTGGAGATAAATTTCACTCCCATCAAAGTTCAGTCTGATGCTCAGCCTAATGCAACCGATAGTCACGGAAGAGCTTCAGCGGATGAGCCTTAGCTGAACTCCCCAGGAGCCGAACTCCTTAGCGGCTGAGTTCTAGTCGAACTCCTTAACAGTCGAGCCCCAGTCGAACTCTCTCTGAGCTTCTCCTTCAGTCGGACTCATACGGAAGTGAAACTCCCTCCTACGGGAGCCAAACTTCTTCAGAAACCGAACTTCCTCCGAACTTCTCCTCCAATCAGACTCCTACGGGAGCCGAACTCCTTCCTGACTCCTTTAGTCGGACTCCTACGAGAGCCAAACTTCCTCCGAACTTCTCCTTCAGTCGAACTCCTACGGAAGCCGAACTCCTTCCTGACTCCTTCTGTCGGACTCCTACGGGAGCCGAACTCCTCCCTGACTCATTCAGTCGGACTCCTACTGAAGTCGAACTCCCTTCGAACTTCTCCTCTAGTTGGGCTTCTACGGAAGTCGAACTCCTTTTGAGCTCCTCCTTCAGTCGGACTCCTACGAGAGCTAAACTTTCTGCAAGCTTCTTCTTCAGTTGGACTGCTACGAGAGCCGAACTCCCTCTGAGGTTCTCTTGCAGTCGGACTCCTATAAAAGCCGAACTCCTCCAGAAGATGAACTCCTTCAAGATTCCTTCAGGAGTCGGATTACTCTTGCAGTCGGACTCCTTCAGCTCAGTAGAACTTCGAACACATGCTTCCACTAAATGGCATGACTGTCAGCACCTCTCCCTCCATAATAAGCCCCACGCGGCCCATGACTCGACAATATGGCTGTCACTATCAGTCTGACGATGCCTCTCCCTCTCCGTATCGAATCTCATGCAATCTCAAGTGGTCCGCTACCAAACGGCTGCAGCTGTCACCATCAATCCGCTACAAGCTCTACCTATAAAAAGGGATCCTCCAGATATATTTTCTCTAAGCTCACTTCTCTTTCTTGAGTACTCTATTTCTGTTGGTCAGAAGAGCTAACTTGATCGTCGGAGAGTCCTACCGGAGCCACCACTACCGACTCCGGATGGGACTTTATTTTGCACGTCTTTGATGGCGACCTCATCTCCCTCAACTCCAGCTTGATTCAGCGTCAACCAGATTCTGCACTAACACATACATACATATATACACATACATACACACACATACATACACACATCTATAATAATACTCTATGGAAGAGTATTGTGGTTTTGCCAACTCAATTACTAAGATAAATTTTGTCGTGCCACCTGAACTTTTTTTAATATTATTTTTTATATTTTTTCCACACCACTCACCTTGTGACGCCCCCCACCCCTCCTCCCCTAGCTCCGGCACAAACCCGCCCCCCCTCCCCACATGATGTATCCATGTCCTAGCCCCTCCCCCATGGTTCCTCCCCTCCCCTAGCATCATGCTCATGGGCCCACTCTATGCACCCTGCCATAGTAAGCAGTGGAAAATCTCTTCCTCCACCTCTACGATCAGTGACTACCACCACCCCGCCACCTAGGAACTCCTCCAAGCCCCTCTCCAAAATCTCCCCCCTCACCACCCTCGGCCCCAATGAGCCCCACAATGCTACCGCCAAGGATCGAGTTCTCTCCATCGATGAGAACCTAGAGCCCCTCGTTGTCATGATCCATCGAGGGGTCAGGAACGCCAAGGCCCGACGGGCCACTATGAGGCGGGCGAGGTCGGTTTGGACCTTCAAAGCCAACAAGGGAATGGATGCCATCAACCTGAAGTCAAGCGATGGAGATGACGCCGATGAAGAGGGGTATCGAGACTTCGATGATGTTTGGCAGGAGGACTCCGAGAGCCCGAGAGCGAGGGCGGGGGGCGATCGTGTGGGGTGGGAGAGGCACCGAGATTGGTGGCACCGAAGCTAGAGGAGGGGAGGAGGTTTGGTGGTCAAGCAGAGACGGATGTGGCGTGGACGACGGTGGGGCGGTGCGGACGGTCGCGACTTGAACTTTATGCGGTGGGGGCGGGGAGTGAGTGGGAAGGCAGCAGGAGGAAGGAAAGGAAAGAGAAAAAAAAATATTTGAGGAGAAAAATAAAAAAAATATTATTATTTTATTATTAATAATAATTTAAAATATTATTTTTAAATAATAATAAAGTAGTATTTTAAAAAATAAATAAAATAATATTTTAAAAATAAAAGTAGAAAAGGGATAAGAGACGAAAATAAATTTTTTTTTAAAAAATAAAATATTATAAAAATAATATAAAAGGTAGATAATGCTAAATAGACCTAAAATTAGAATAGTTTATAAAGTACTATTACCTAGATGTCCATATAAAATAATCAAAATAAAAATTAAAGCTTTTTTTAAAATTATAAAAAAATATCTTTTATTTTTTTTTTGAAATATTTGTCTCATAAACAAGTTTTTAGGAAGTTGATGAAGCGGAGAAAATGGAAAGTGAGATGCGTGGAGAAAGAGCAATAGGTGGCACGATGGTAGAACTCAAAGCCTCCAACTAGAGAAATAGGCAGATTATGAAAGAAGCTAACAAAAGCTAGAGGGAGAGGTTTAGACCCACTGAAATGGAGTCTGGGAAGAGAAATGAAGAATAAAAGAGTTGAAATTATTGGAGATGGTTGCAGCTATCATGATTGGATTGCAGGAATAATTATAAGTATCCACGGTATAATGTTATATATATATATATATATATATATATATATATATATATATATATATATATATATATATATATATATATATATATATATATATATATATATATATATATATATATATATATATATAACAATATTATGTGAAGGAATATTGGAGTGTTGCCAACTCAGCTTCTTAAATAGATTTTATTATGCCACCTAGAAAAAATACTTTATTAATTGAAATCAAGATTTATGTTTTTCTTAATTGATATCAGTAAATTAATTATGTAGTTATTATTTTTCTTTTTTTTATGTAGGAGCTGAATAAATTATTAATTTTCTATAGAGTTGGATTAAAAAAAATTATATTAGACTAAAGTTTTTTCTTATTAGAACAACAATAACATCTAAAAAATTATTTTTGTACATCCAGCTCCGCATAATTCATGGGTCTTTTACTAGTTTATTAAGTGGATTGTGCCATCATGCTCCTTAAATATATTTTATAGAAAAATAGCAAACATCCTGACCGTTGATTCTATAGGATTAATTAAGAAAATTAAATCCAATAGGTTACCAACCGATAACCCGTAGTTTTCGTTTTTTTTTTTTTTTTTTGCGGGGGAGCGGGGAGCATGACGTCCCATAATCACACCTCCCTCCTTCCCTTCGGTGCACCACCACCGCCCCCCCCCCCCCCGCCCTCCTCACCGCATCCCTGTGCCGGTGGCGCACCAGCAGCGTCGCCTTTCCCCTGTCCTCACCCACCGCCTTTGGGCAACCCTATACGCTTGTTCAATTAAGTCTTATATAATAGTTGGCATCTATATATAGAGGTTAGAGCTATTGCCGGGGATACGGATCGGCTGTCTTTCTCCCAAACCGAATATATTTTTCTCCTACCTTTCCCTTTTTGACTATTCCCGTTCTCTCTCTCTCTCTCTCTCTATATGTTCTCTCTTCTAATTTTGCAAGACCGGGGGCTTGGATTGGATTTGAGGAGTCTTTGTTTGTTTGTATCTTGCGCTAGATCTTGGGCGCATTAAAGGGGGAGGACAGGTGATCGAGATACTGTGGGAACTTGGGAGGGTTTATTGTTATGTTTTAAAAATTTACCATCCTAACCATTTGAACTCCTGTTGATTTGCCCTCGATGTTGAAAAAATTATCCGCACCAGCCATGATCGTGACTAGCTACGAAAAACAGCATATCCCATCTATGTTCTTCTCCCAAGCAACAACAGTATTCCCCCCACCCCCTCCCCTTTTTTTTTTCTTTTTTTTTTTCTTTTTTTTTTTTTTGATTTTGATTCAATAAGTAAAAATAAAATTAGCAGTATTTCTTTTTTTTATTATTTTATTAATTTATTAGATAATTCAAAGGACTAAAAAGGATGGTCTTAATTTAGAACACTCAGTGGAGCAAGATAGGGTTAATAGTATTATTTTTTTATTGATTATTTTTTTATTTTTTTATTATTTCATCAATTTGCTCGAGAAGAAACTAAGTGAAGTGAGCCAAGAAAGATGAATTACATATTTTTATAAAATTTATTTAATCATTCATTATACTTTGTATTTCTTCATTAGTTTAATGAAATGATGCCGATGCAAATCTAATAATTTTTAGATTTTTTGGTCCATCATATAAGAAGCCGTATTTGGTTTCTCATCAGAAATGTATCTATGTTTAGGTAGCCTTCCACTCCATCCATTCCATCTACTTCTTCCACTCCATCCATTTTTTTGGTTAATGTTGGGGATAAACCCCGTACTTGCCGAAGTCCAATCTGATGCTCAGCCTAATACAATCGGTAGTCATGGAAGAGCTTCAACGGATGAGCCTTAGCCGAACTCTTTCAGCTGATCGAACTCCTTAGCGATCGATTTTCTTCCGAACTTCTCAATGATCGAGTTCCAGTCGGACTCGTACGGGAGCTGAATTCCCTTCGTACTCCTTTAGTCGGACTTCCACGAGAGCCGAACTCCCTCCACACTCCTTCAGTCAAACATCAACGAAAGTCGAACTCTTTCTGAACTTTTTTTCGATCGAACTCCTCCAAGAGTCGGACTTCTTTCAGAATTCTCCTTCAGTCAGATTCCTCCGAAAATCGAACTCCTTCCGGATTGCTTCTACAGTTTGAATTTCTTCAGAAGTCGAACTCTTTCCTGATCGCTCCTATAGTCGGATTAATAAATCCCATGCGGCCCACGATCAGATGGCATGGACGCCACTACCAGTCTGATGACACCTCTCTCTCCATAACAAGTTTCATGTGGCCCACAATCGGACGACATGGTCATCACAATCAGTCTGACGATGCCTCTCCCTCTCCGTATCGAACTCCATGCGGTCTCGAACGGTCTGCCATCAGATAGCTGCAGCTATCACCATCAATCAAGCTCCGCTTATAAAAAGGGATCCTCCAGATATATTTTTTTGGGACTCTAAGCTCACTTCTCTTTTCTGAGTACTACATTTCTGTTAGCCAGAAGAGCTGACTTGATTGTCGGAGGGTTCTGCCGGAGCCACCACCACTGACTCCGGATGGAACTTTATTTTGTAGGTCTCCGACGGTGATCTCGTCTCCCTCAGCTCCAGCTCGATCCGACGTCGACCAGATTCTGCACCAATAGAATTGACACTGAAGGAAGGGACTCTGTCTTTGAGATATCCTTATTCTTAAAGGAGTGCTCAGCCGACCCTACCAACCTCCTTCTCTAATGTTCATCTTCACCCTTTTCCTCATTCCGAGAAATGCCTCAAAAGAAGGAGACCACCCGAAGATCTATCGCTTCTATCGTCAAATCTGGGATAGATCCATCCATCGCTAGCACTCCAACCTCCACCTCCACCTCCATCGATGATCTTGGTAGATTCGGGCAGTTTAACCTACTGATGTAGTGGGTTCAGAGCTTCACTAAGATGGTGCAGGCCATGCAGCAGCCTCCGATGGTGACTCCACCAAGAAACCCACCATTAGGATATCGAAAATCGGCCCTAAGAAAGAGTACACAGGCTAGCATACCCGTCGCCCCTAGGAAGGAGAAATAGAGAGCAGAAGATCCGTGCTTGAATCATAGTTCTCCTCTAGAGGAGACCTTCCCCATTTATAGCTGGAAGCCCTCCAAGATCTGCGGTGAATTACAAATAATTGCAAATAATTAAGTATTTACGATAAAAAATTTTCATCATAAATAATTAAGTATTTGCAATGAAAAAATAATTTTCATCATAAATAATAAATTATTTATGATAAATTTTTTTATTATAAATAATTTATTTTTTAAAATTTATAACTATTATCAATTTATTTATGATGAATATTTCTATTAGTAAATAAATTTATTTATAATGAAAATATTTTTATTAAAAAATATTTTATTTGTGATGAAATATATCCATCATAGATAATTAAAAAAAATAAAATTGATGAAAATTTTTTATCATAAAAAGTTATTATTTGTAATGAAAATTAATTTTTAATCATAAAATATTATCTGTGACCTTATTTTTTGTGATAAAATTTTTATTATAAATAATTATTAGTGATGAAAATTTAGTATTTATATTTTTTTTTGCATCCCAAAAAAATCTTTTTGTTGTAGTGATATATTAAGATCTGATCTCAAATTAAAAGTGGATGTGATTATTATGTCATAAGATCCTTGATTAGGTATTTTACAAATTAGTTCTGATGCATGCTAGGTTAAATGGTTTAATCAAGATCTATTTTGCTACCATATGTTTAAAAATATTTTGAAATACATGCTTGAAACTACCGATTTGTAACACCATACACATATATGATCCAAGAGTCTTGCTTCTTTAGATAGACCCACTTTTGCTTTAGGCGGATTTACTCGCACTTCGAGCGGGCCTTTCTTTGGTTGCTCAGATTTGGCAGATTCTGAGATTATGCATTCTACCATGAAGTTTGCCAATACATGCGGTTTAATTAAAGGTCATGGCCAAAATCTTATGTTGAACTCAGTGAGTTAGATCATCTATTTGGCAATTCGCCCCAAGATATCAAGCCAATACAAGATAGTCTTCAATGGTTGATCCATCAAGAGGACTATCGTGTGAGCTTAAAAGTAAGATCGAAGCTTCCTAGCTATTATTATTAGGGCATAGATCAGCTTTGCTAATCCTGTGTATCTCATCTCTACGTCACGAAGCACTTGACTGGTGTAATAAATGGGCTTTTGGATCCTATTTTCTTCACAGACTAAGATGGCACTTATTGCAGTGGGGTGAAACCTCCAGATACAAATATAAGTAGTCCTCTCTAGGTTTTAGCTTGCTAAGAAATGGAGAAGAGCTGAGGTAGCTTTTCAATTCCTCGAATGCTCGTTGGCACTTTTTGGTCCACTAAAAATTTTTCAACTACTAAGGACTTGAAAGAATGGAACATAGCACTCCACAGACCTAGAGATGAATCGGTTCAATGCCGACACCTTCCTGATGAGGTGCTAGACTTTCTTTATGGTCCTTGGGGGAATCATCTTCTACACAGCTTGGATCTTCTTTAGGTTCATCTCCATCCTGTATCTTGACATCATAAATTTCAGAAATTTCTCCAAGGTGACTCCAAAGGTGCACTTTATTGGGTTCAGCTTTATCTTATATTTTCGAAGAGTGGCAAAAGCTTCTTCAAGGTCATCAATGTGGATCCTAGAGGAATTGCTTTTAACAAACACATCGTCTACATAGACCTTGATGTTCTATCCGATCTGTTACTTGAAAAGTTTGTTTACAAGGTGTTGGTAAGTTGCGCCTATATTTTTCAAACTAAAAGGCATTATCCTATAACAAAATAGATCTCGATTAGTAACAATAGTAATTTTCTTCTCATCTTTAGGTACCATTCAAATTTAATTATAATTAGAGAAAGCATCTATGAAGGTAAGAAGATCATGTCCCAAAATGGCATTTACCAGCTAGTTGATTTGGAGCAGCGAATAGTTGTCCTTCAGACAAAACTTTATTTAAATTAGTAAAATCTATACAGATTCATCATTTGCCATTCGCCTTCTTAACAAGATCATATTCGCAATCCAATCAAGATAAATCACCTCCTGAATGAAGACAGCCTTGAGCAGCTTGTCCACCTCCTCGGCTATCATCTTTTATCATTCGGACACACAGCATCGCTTCTTCTGCTTGACAAGTTGGTAGATGGGGTCTACATTCAGCCAATGCTGCATCATCTCGAAATCAATGCTTGGCATATCGATAGGTGTCTAGATGAAGATGTTGGCATTCTCCTACAAAAAGGAGGTTAGATGACTTTTTATTACCTCATCTAGATTTGACCCAATCCTAGTTGTATGCTCCTTATTTTCATCCTCCAGGGAGATAGGGATAAGATCCTCGATCGATTCTCTGCATTCTTCAGCCAATTCATCATGGGTCTGTAGTCCATCAATAGGACAAACATTAGCAGGCTTTGCTTCTTGAAGGATGAGGGTGTAGCATTGGCATTTCAAAGCTTGATCTCCTCGAATCTCTAAGACTTCATATTTGGTTGGAAACTTCACCTTCAGGTAGTATGTAGATACCACAGCTCGAAGTACATTGAATCTGGATGTTTGAAGATGGTGTTGTAGGCCGATGGTGTTTTGACCACCAAAAAATTAATTTCAGCCCTAGATTGGTGAGGGGTTTGGCCAGCTATTACTGATAGAGTAATTACTTCTTCAATGGATACAGTGTTCCCAGAGAACCCCATAAGTGGAGAATCAAGTTGACCTAGCCGATCCTCGAGTATACCCATTTTTAGAGAAGAAATTATAAAATAATATATTACTAGAGCTTTCATTATCAATTAGTATGCAGCATACATTATAATTTGCAATATTTAAAGATACTACAAGCACATCATTATGCGGGAGTTAGATCCCTTGGGCATCTTTTTTTGTAAAAGCAATGAATTCTTCAGTCCTCCATCTCTTGGCCAGCTCTCCGAATGCACTCGGCTCACCATGGTACCCCCAATTATGGTGTTAATTATCCCTATTAGAGGTCGATCCTCAATGAGCTCTCCTTGCTAAGGTGGCTCTGGTTGTCGAGGCAGTCTTTGCCAATCTTCACGCCTCTCTTGCTAATGCCGGATGAATCAATCCAATCGCCTACATTGGATGAACTCCTCGATCTCCTCTTGAAGCTGAATGCGTTCTTCTATATCATGGTTGTGGTCCGATGGTAGAGGCAATACTTATTGAGACTGTATTAGTGCATTTTGGACCGCATCTTACCTACCCTAGGAAGTTGCTCCCTTATTTCCATCAATACCTGAGCCTTGGGAGCATTCAGTGGGGTTTAGTTGGTAAACCTCTTCAACGGAGATATCTATCATGTTTTTCCAGATGAACTCTTGGGTCGATGATTTTGGAAAGAGGTTTTGGATCTTCGACATCGAGATGGCATCTTGGAGCGTTGCCGACCCTTCCCATGATCCTCTTGTATAGGCGAGAACCTGTTGGTTTTGCTTTGCTCCCACTTCGAGGTAAGGTCAGAACCATGCGGCTCAAATGCCTCCTCCAATTGTGCATATTTTTCTACCTAAGATAGCATATCAGTGAAGTCTTGGAGGTATGTCTTCTCCAGTAAAAATAGGAGATTATTCTTCAAAAATCCATCCTTTAGGATGGTCATAGCAACTGATTGATCTAGATTGTGGACTTCAAGTATAGCCACATTAAAGCAGTTCACATAGGATCAGATGGATTCTCCTTTTCTTTGCTTGATGTTAACAAGAGAATCCTATCCTCATTGTTGCCTTCGACTGCTTATGAAGTGGGCATCAAATGACCTTCCTAGTTGGTCAAAAGATTGAATAGTACCTGATGACTTTAGACTCGAGTGCTAGTGTCGAGCTGAACCTTTCAAAGTAAAGAAAAAGACTTGGCACAAGATGGCGTTCGACATCTCGTGGAGGAGCAATATAGTCTTAAAAGACTCTAGATGGTCGATAGGGTCGCTCGTCCCTCATAATTTTCCAACTATGGCAGCTTGAAATGCTTAGGCAGCATCTCTTGCATGAATCTAGAACTGAATGATGGATGGGTATTGAATCCGTCGTTCTATACTGGGGTCTAGTTGTGGAGTGCCTCAATTCGCTGGTTCATTTCTTTCAGTTTTCGATCAATATCTACATTTTGGGTGGTGTAAGCCTCGGGACACTGCGAACAAGATTGACTTGAGGTAGAGTCATGTCCAGAGCGAAGACTTGAGGGCCGTTGCCTCCTCTATTCCAGACTCCTGGGCTGGATATGATGAGTCTACCTCCCCCATTTAGGAGCTTGTAGGGGGACTTGCTACTACTTTGAAAGTGGCATGTCTCATGGTGCCAGATTAGGTTGTGGCTACTCTGGTGGTGGTGCATCCTATAGAGTAGGATGGGGCTGCTGCATCATCTAAACAATCGCTGTCAGATCTCTAACCTACTGCACCAATAGATTGAATTGATCGGCATTGACCACCGTTCCTAGTTGAGATGATAGAGGTGGGGCCTTCTAGTGGTTGGCCGGATTCTCCACCGATCAAAAAGTAGTGGCATTGGAACGTCTCGAGGAAGTTCCTTTTTATAGAGCCATTATTCTCGATCTCGAGCTCCTTCTCAAATTAGGCCTTGATTCTTTCTTTAGTGCCAAACTATTACCATAGAATTTTGACTCTAGTCAAGATGGCTAGAGAAGGATAGCGATAATGGTCTCTTGGCGAAAAGACCTACAAAAAGTCCTGGCCGAAGTTGGTTCCGATAGGGATCCTTCGACACTCAAGTCAGAACTCTTGGAATAGTAAAGGAGCACGTGAGAGAGAGATTACCTGAGGGTCTCTCTGGAGCCTCTATTTATAGACAGAGGTGGGAGTTATTCATGGGCCATTATTTGAGGCCCATCCTGGCCGATTAGGATGCAACATGGCAAAATTTGTGGCCGAGATGCTCTGAAATGGAGTGGTTATGACTGCCTTATCTGAGGCATGGCCGGTAGTTGAAAAAACCACTTGATTTTGAAAGAAGAACTTTGGATTGGTAGATATTTTGACTGTTGAAGAGGTGGACTGAAACTGATAGCTGGGATCGACAGTCGAAATGGAGTCGATGGCCGATAGAATAGGTTGGCGATTTTTTGATGTAGGATCAGCGACTGATAGGAAAAGTTAGCAGACGAGAGACCAACCATTCTTTTGGTGTTAGCTCAGGTCGGTAACCGCTCGAGGGTTTCTGGTCGAGGATGGATCGGATATCGATGTGAGATCGGTGGTTGCCTGAACGTACTAACAACTGAGAGATGTCAGCAATCTATAGTGAAGGTTGGAAGCCGGAGGGGATCGAAGGAGAATGAAAAACTGATGGCCGATGATAGACCAAAGGCTGATGAAGGATTGATGAACACCGTTGTGGGGTCAGCTGGAACCAATGATGGATCGGCGATTGACGAGTCTAGTGATCGGTGAGAGCAACAGTTGACGTTTAGTAGGTTAATGACCGATGAGAGGTCGGTCATAGATGATGGATCGGTGGCCGATATCTTGGAGTTCACATCAAAACTCTCACCCAGGGGGTTTGTGGCATCTGAAGTCTTGAGTTCTTTGATATGGATAATTTTACCCTCAATATTTACAATACCTGCCTAGCCTTGAAAACATGACCAGAAAACAATCTGCACTTTACTATATATTTTCATGGACTTGGATGTGGTACAGACATAAAACAAGGGAACAGTTATTTCACCTATTTTGAGAACAAAGATGGGCAAGCCCATTAAGTTCATTTGATTAGCAGTATTTTCAACTACTACGTGCGAGGATCTCCTACTTCTTAATTAGCTTTAATTCGGATGGAACTAATAAAAAATAACTTATGTAAACCATGTGAAATTGTACTCTCTACCATACTATGGCTAATGTAGACAATATGAAAGCTCACTTGCGTAGCAGATATGTTCCTTATCCGACTGCAATTTGTTGGGTTCCCAAGGTGACAGAGCAGACAAAAAACGCAATCTTTCCGCTGGATTTCTATGGATAAGAATCCCATTGCTGGCCTTAATTTGCCATGGTAGAACTTTCGTGGATTCATAAATATTAAAAGCACTTTCAGCTCCTCTAGTTTGTTTTTATTTTCAGCTCTCCTCCCATGCGTTCAGCAGCTATGCCTATATTCCAGTCACCAGCCAAAATTCTTTTAATACTATTGCAAACAATTTCTCAGCCTTTCCAAGAACCTATATAATGTTTCTTTCTTGTGTTTGAGCTTAATTATATTCGTACCGTTGATGGTAGGGGTCCTGATTTCTAGGTGAAGGTGTACTAGTTTCGGGTCCCCTAGCAGCTAAAGCTGGACGCAACTTAATTCTCGTCGGTTAGCCTGCTTGCTAAGGTGAATTGAACCGGATGACTGAGACACCCTCTGCTAATTGGTTCTTCATTTTGAAGTAAATAGCAGAAACGCCTCATTTGGGGCATGTCATGCACCTGGCTTAGGATAAATTAACATGAACATAATGCTTTTTATGAATGCAAACTGCTTTGCTTATCCATAGTATGGAAGGAGGGAGAACGGACGGAGTCCTTGAGAAATGTCATGGACCCTACTAACGCAAACACACCACACAAATAAAAATTGCAGATGATAGAGGACAGACAGTCCATGACCATAGCACAATAACTAGATGGTTCAGAGAAACCATCATAGTGGGGGGGATTAAAGGAAACGCCAAAAAATTAAAACACACAGATGATAGATATTGCGATGCCATCAGCACCATCCATTTCTAATAGAAATTCTGCTGTCAGTCTGCTCTCCTAAGCCTCTTTTCAGCAAACCCCTCCGCATGCTTCATTATCCAGAACCTCTCTATTTCTTCCGGTTTCCTGCCTGGGATCCGACCTGCAATGAGTGTCCACCTGTAAAGCCCCATATCACATTTATTACTTTTGTTTGGGAAAAGGAAGGATTTTTTGGCAGGAAAAAAAAAGGGGAAGAACAACTTTTAAAGCTAGAACTCTTACAGGCTCTGAAGAGATCTATAGCAGCTACTGTTGCTGATTCAGTCTGTTGTGTGACTGTCTTTTTGAAGGAAAAAAAAAATGCATGGACAGGGTAAGACCTAACTTCAGACAAGTGGAGGTGAATTCCATCTATTTCGTGGCCATTTCCTAGTTGCTGATGAATTATGCAATGAGAAGCAATAATATTTAGATCTAAGATGGCTTGACTTCTTAGAAGAGAAAAGAATATAGCCGACCCAAATGCATGGCATTTCCTAACAAAAAGAAAAATCATGACAGCATATTTAAAACCAGTCATTAAACTATTCATTCATTTGTTGGTCCATATATTTCCCATATTCATCCAAAAAAAAAAAAAAAAAAAAGGTTGTTGGTCCATTGGAGTGCCTAACAAGAAATCCAATCCATTGCCCAATGTTTGAAGCGAATCATGTTGGGTTATCTTCTTCCTCTTCTTCTTCTCCTCTTTTGTTTTTCTTGAGGTGGAACAGTGGAAGTGAAAAGCACTTCCCCAAAAATTTATTGAAGAAAGAAACGTAGGGTTATCAAGTCCACCTTTGAATGAGCACACTTTATCTGCTAACATCTCCTACCTTCTTTCCCTTGATAGAAACCAGCACCAGGTAAGGTTTTAACCTCTCGGCAAAACATCCATGGTTGCTGGTGGCTGCGATATTACTCCTGGCGGGGCCGTGATTTTTTTTTTTTTTTTTTTTTTGAGGGAACTGGAGCCATGATTATTTTGAGCTTTTCCCATATGAATTTTGGTGTTGATGAAGTGCAACAAAAGGGGACATAAGCACATAATCTACTCGTAGAAAGTTTCCCGAATTGCTTTTCTTGTACGGATCGGATAGCAGAGACCTGTGTCTGCCTTCACTTTAGATCAAACATCTATTTACAAAAAACACCATCTCATCATCTTGCTATTCTACAATCCACAACTCATCACCCATGCACGCCAAGAACTACAGCAGATGGAGAAGATATATATGGTGGGTTTTAATTTCTTTTTATACCTGTCACCTACGAGCCTATACATTCTGTAAACGAGGTCTTCCTCTTGTTCCGAGAGGTTGACGAGCTCCCACTCGGTGCTGCTCACCTCTGCCAGAGATGAATCACACAAGAAATTAGCGATAGCCGTACTTACGCAGAGAAATCCCCAGTAGTTGAAGAGCTAGCAGAGAGAAACAGTCTGATACCTTGACCACAAGTCCTGGGCTGTTTTCTGCGCCAACGGTTATCCATAGCTTCAGAGCGAATGGAAAATGGCGTGCTAAGAAATGATGAGATGGCTTAAAAGCCGTCGAAGCAGGCAAGCCGGTCCATAGGATGCTTCCGGTCCGTCTTGTCTTTTCCTTTTTTTTTTTTTTCTCTGGAAAGGAAAAGGTGAGAGGGCAACAGGCTTCTCCCGTTTATTTGTGTCTTTCGCACGAAATCACTATTAGATCATCCGCTGAACAGATCTGAAGGCGCTCTGAAGTCCGTCATCCGTCCATCGGCACATATCAAAGCGGACATGCAGTTGATGATCCAATGGTGCTTCTGCGCGAAGGTTACCCATTCTCTCACGCGAATGATACACGTGCATGCCTATGAATGACTAATCTCTTTTAAATGCATGATTTTTTATATTTTTTATATTCCTAAAGAGTAAAATTATATTTGCTAACAAAAGATAATACATGCACACGTATCATATGATACATAATATGAATGACCGCGCATATGTATGTTAGATTTAATATGATACATAATCCTCCGTATAATAAATAAAATTTTAGATACTCGCTAAAAAATATTTAATATTTTTTAAAAATAACAAAATATATTAATTTATATAATATTAAAGATAAAAATTATTATAAAAAAAATATAATAAATATAATTGTTTTTATAAAAAAATTATTTTTAATATTATATAGATAAAAATATTTTATTATTTTTAAAAAATATTAAATGCTTCCTAACGTCCTCGTTAGCAAAATAATATACTGTACATCATATCGTACGGTATATAAAAGGATCCGACAGGAAAAGTAAGTTAGCGGGAGCTACTGCAGTAAGATGCCACCTCAAGTACTACGTCATCATCATGGATCCTGAACATATGCAGGACTGATACGTGTCGAACTATGCCAGCCCGATGGCGGCCAGGTCGTCCACCTTCAAGTTTCAAATCCATATTCGTCTGGATCGACACACACAAATTGACCCAAGCATGGCCCGTACACTTAGGGAGAGGTTTTTTTTAAAAAAATTTGGTAAAATCAGATAAATTAAATAATATAAATACAGATATATTGGTGAGAATTAAAAAACATAACATTAAAAAGTTGACATAAAAGATGTATCAAAAATTTCAAATAGTTAACCCACCCTCTTTTAGCTGTAACTGTTTGGATCTCGGGTCTCAAGGAAAATTTATGGATGGTGTTGGTGATGCGTGGATGATCTTAATACGTTACCTGTGAAGGATTCATCTTTATTCTTGCAAAATGACATTAGTCCGATGGCAATTTTCTTGGACTAGCTTTGCGATATATATATATATATATATATATATATATATATATATATATATATATATATATATATATATATATATATATATATATAGAGAGAGAGAGAGAGAGAGAGAGAGAGAGAGAGAGAGAGAGAGAGAGAGAGAGAGAGATTTGTCTCTGTATCTGTTACAAAGCTGGTCCTGAAAAATTGCGACCAGGGTAATATCATTTTGTAAAAATATGAATTGAAATCTAACTTTTTGTGTATTGTGGATTTGCCAACCATGGATTTGCCAGCCATATGCTGCTTTTGCTTTTTCCCCCTCCAATCTCACTCTTCTTACACAGAGGGTGGATTGGACCAGGATACTTCAGCCTAGGTAGCCTTCCTATCTACCAGCTTTGTTTCCCTCCTATCTCATTCTTTTTATAATATTTCTAGGGATGGCAAAAGATTAGATATATATCAGATATATGAGAAGGGTTGATGGGATCCAATCAGATTAAATATATATATAATATAAAATTACTATAATTTTTTTAAAAAATAAATATTAAAATTATATCAGATTAGGATATATCATTATCTGTTATAGTAGTAACATGAACATCTTGAATCAATCTAATTAATGACCAAAGCACCTTAGATCAGCACAAAAATATCAGTATACTGAGGCAAGAGAACTACTCTCATGCCCTCTGATCCAAAGGACGAACCAAGGAACGCTTTCAAGCTATTCCTGACAATAGCTCATTCAACATCTAGGTTTCTTAAATCATCTCGGATGAGTAGCTCCTCGGTATATTTGGTAATTTTTTTTACGGATAAGCAACGATCTAACTGTAATACAGCCACGATCAAGCTATTTTTCACTCTATCTAAACTCATGCGAGCAGATAAGGTATCTTAATCATGCCAGTAATGGCCTTTTCATTCTAGAAAAATGGTCTTAATTTCAGAATGACGTGATTAGCGATCCAAAATTAGCGGAAAAGCATAACGTTCGTAAAATATTTCTTCTATAAATACCACAAGCCCCGAAGATCCAGGTATACAAGAAATTTCTCTACGAGAACCCATTGTTGCATCATTATTCTTTTCTAACCTGAGCATCGGAGGATCCTCACTGGAGCTAAATCCTCCGACTTGGACTTTATTTTGCATGTCACTTTAGCATTCCTATGCGAGGTTGACCGCTCCGCTCCCGATGCATACAATTCTAAGTAATAATAGATAGAGAAAGAAAAAATCTTTTAAACATGCCATCCAAAAAAATATCATCTTGTCTCACAGACCCACCGCCTTCCATCAGGTAGACTTTCAGGCTAACGATCATGTTCAGCCCCCAATGGCAGAAACTTCTCCATCGGCTCAGTCGGTCTCGGTGATGATGGACCAATTCAACCTGCTCTTCTAGCAGGTTAACATCTTAATGATCGCCGTCCAGGTGGTCCAGACTGCTTTTGCACCTCCCCCAGTGGTGTTGCAGCCAAGCAAGCTATCCAGCACCATCCTCTATGGTACAGTCTATATTTTCTTTGGTGGTACCGATTGTGCTCCCAGTGATGGCACCACCATCTTCTCAATCGCTGTCATAGGTTGAGCCTCCTTAAACACTCCCTTAAAGTCCAAGGAGGAAATAACCCATCGACGATCTCCCAGCCCATAATCTGGGCATCATTTGACTCCCGACCACTACTTTCCTCAGTAATCTGAGGCATGCACTGCTCGGGATCTGATCATTGAGAAGAGGCTTTAAGAACTTGACAAGCGAATTAAAGCCATCAATAAAATTTCTTCTTCTTGACCCTATAATGGGTTCAGCAGCAAGCCTCCTTTTGATGGAAAAAATAATATAGGAGCTGCCGTCGACAAATTTTAAACTATCTTAATTCAAGATTTATGATGGGACCATCGATCCCATCAACCATATAGAAATTTTCAAGATGGCACTGCTCTTCCAAGGAGCGTCAGATGCTATCCTCTATCGAGCATTCCCCATCACTCTCAAGAAGATAGCCCAATAGTAGTACTCTTGTTTGAAACCGGCGTTGATCCACTTTTTTAAAGAGTTGGGCTAATCTTTGGCTACTCATTTTATCAGCAACCAAAAACAGTAGAAGTGGTCCAACTATCTTAATAAAATCCAACAGAAGGAGGAAGAGTCGATCCGCGACTTCGTGAGCTGCTTCAATGCGATAACTCTGAAAGTTTGTGATCTAGATCAATCGATCACGATGACCGTCTGATGGACGGACTATTGAAGAACGACCTGAAGTGATCACTAATAAAGTCCTTTCTTTAGGACTATACCAGGATGCTTGACTAAGCAGAAAAATATTTTCGCTTGAAGGAAACATTTGTTGAGGAGGTACCTGCCAGACCTATTATGGTAGGATCAAATAAAAAGCGCTCTCTAGAAAGGAGGAAAGGCTATTGCCAGTGCTCTCGATCACCATCCCAAAGGTAGAAGGATGGAGGTCCATCCAGAAATTGTTGATCTCCAACTCCTCGAAGAAGAGACCAGTAACTCTCTCCCCCAAAATAGTACTATAATTATATGCCTCTGAATGCCACTCGAGGAAAGATTTTGATAGAGATACACACCAAGCTTCCTCAACCTCTAAAGATACGGACGAAGCCTGAGTGTCGTGACCCTATGAGATACTATTTTTACCATCATGACCATGGCCACGATACCAAAGACTGCTGCCTTCTCCATGATGCGATTGAGAGGCATATTTGGAAGGGAAGGGTGAACCACTTCATCCGAGAAAGAACTTCTCCACATCAACCTCCTCCGAGAGCTAAACAGCCACCTCGCCAGCCTCAGCATCCTATATTGCCGCCAATGTAGGAAATGGATAACTTCCTGTACTGCCATTGCCTCATAGAATGTTCTGACTATTGGAAGGAAAAGCAGACGAAAGTCTCCTTTAAGAAGAAAAGTCTGCCATAATTGCTTCCATCAAATCATGCAACGTGCAAGCTTAAGATTAGACAACTTCACTACCCCATAACTGTACACTAAATTTTTGCATGAGAATTATGATTACGTCACTTCTTAAACTGTGCGCACTTAATACCTCGCCAAAATATGGGCACATCCCGCTAATTGCACATACGATTAATGAAAAGATTGGTTCATAAGCCCTCAAATTGAAATCAACCTATCCGAGATTTCTTTAGCCGAAGTCTTAAATGCTTTGATAAAAAATGTACGGTTCAAATACATCCAAAGTTGGCTCCTCAGGTCGGAGTAAAATAAAAAGATAAGATCATTAAAAATAAAGAGATTTTATTTATATGAGATTTTCTTTACAATGATTTTGATAAGCCAAAATATACAAACAAAAAAGCAAGGTAAATTCAAGAAGTATTTTTCGGACCAATGGGAGCTTCAGCCACATCGGCAATGGGCAATTCTAGGACCTCGTCCAAGAAATCCAAATTCAATTCTGGATACTGAAAAGCCACTTCACTTCGGACAAAGCGTTTCTTCTCATCATAGGCGTCAATCACAAATTCGACCTTCTCGTACTTATATTCCTCCGATGTTCGAAAACTCTCGACGATCTTTGAAGCAGCAATCTCGATTTGTACTTCTAGTTTACTTTGGAGCTTAGCTATCTTCTCCTCTACAACCTTCAGCATGGTCTTGATCTCCACAATTTCAGCCTCGAGTTCTCCTATCTTTGCAGATCGAGCCTCAAGCTCCTCCACTTTCACTACCAGAGCTTTTTTAGTGCCTAACAACTAGAAGTTCTCCTCAGCAGACTTTCTCAATGCTATTTCAGCATCTTTAGCTCTTCTCTCGGCATCATCGACCCTCATAAAGGCTTCTCCAGCCTCCTTCAATGCCTTATCCTTCGTAATCTAGAGCATTTCAGCGTCGGTCTTATGCTTCCTCGCTTTAGCCGAAAGCTCAATAGAGCGCTCCATAAACCTATTTATATAATGGACAAGCTACCAACATATCTTGGATTACTCATGACAGACATGTATCTTAAAACAAAGGGATTGGAAATAAGCATAGTGACATTCATTTCCTACTCACTTGAATAAAACAATCTAAGGTCTTTCGCCTCATTATTTTGTAAGGCTCGAGCAACAACATATTCACATCAGCCAGATAAAGGAACTCAAAGAATGCCTTACTCACTAATTCATAATCTTCTAAGGCAAATACCTTAAACAGTTCCAAAAGTCGTGGCAACCTCGATGAGCTCATCCTTCGGGAAAAGTTAAAGATATCGAGAGTCGGTAGACTCAAGACAGCTTTGCTGAATAGATATTCAACTGGACTTTTTTGACCTTCCTCAAGAGCTGAAGAACCTGAATTAGGCTGATCCCTCATGATCCTGAAATCATCAGTGGCATGAGGCTCAATCTCTTCTAACCCAGAGGTCGGTAGTGCAGGAAGACGCTCAACTCCAGCATGGGTGGATCTACAACTAGCTGGCTCCAACTTTCTTTTTTGAAGGATCTTCGGATCCAACATCTTCGACAAGCTTGAATCCATACCTTCAATCCGAAGTATTGATCAATTAGCATTGGATTTTAAAGACTAAATAAATACAATCATGAAATAGGAAGCCCATATGCACCTTCGAGGCCAACTTGGCTAATACCTACATTGAATAGGATCTATTTAGACAGAAGCTCCTTTAATTTTGGAACCCCAAAGCTGCACAAGACCTCCAAATCTTGCCTTATAGGTGCTGATCGAGCGATGGCTCCCTCAGTACAGTTTCTTGAGGTTCGTCCTAGTCTACACTACAACAAAATAGGTTTTTAGTGATGCAAAATTTTCGTTGCTAATAATCAATTTTCATCGCTAATAATTACTAGCGATGAAATTTTCATTGCTAATTCTTAGTCACAAAAAATGGGATCACAGATAATTATTAATGATGAATTTTTTTTTTTATCGCTAATAATAATTATTTATGATGAAAACTTTTCGTCGGTAAAAAATTTCTATATTCATCATCTTTTCTACGATGAAATTATTTACGATGAAAATAATTTTTTTCATTATAAATAATATTTTTATCAATAAAAAATTTTCATCGCATATAAAAATTATTTATGATGAAAATAATTAAGTCGCAGATAATGATTATCTACAATAGAAAATTTTCATCGCAGAAAGTTGATTGTCTATGATGGAAATAATTCCATCGTAGATAGTTGATTATCTATGATAAAAATTTTTCATTGTAAATAATTACATCATAAATAATATTTTTAAAAAAATAAAAAATATTTTATATTAATTTTTTAATTTTTAAAAAATAAAATAAAAAATTTATAAATAAATATCATCATTTCATTCATCCATAAATAAATTTTATTTTTTATTACATAAATATTTAATTATAAAAAATATTTTTTTATAAATACATAATATCTAAAATAAAAATATACAAAAATAGGGAGTCGACCATCAAGCACCGACAACATCTGGAGAAGGAGAATGGATCGAAGGAGGAGAGCACTCAGAAAAGCTCGAATCGATCTGCTGCTGCCTCATCATGTGCATCATCTGCTCCATCTATGCCATCCGCTCTATCATCTGCGTCTGGAATAGGTGGTACTCATTGATGCGTGCACTCAAATCAGCAATCCGCTATCGATCCTCAACAGTCTGTCTCTGTATTTCCACCAGTCAGACATCATAGGCAGTATGGATATCAGCCCTGGACGGACGTGAAGATGGAGGAGCTCTGATCCTATTTCATAGTCTCCTAACATAATAGGATCTCATACCAAGCATCCTATCATAGATCTTATCATCTGTAGGTACGGTCGAGCCTTCTAGGATAGGTTGGGATCTAATATCTATCATACGATCCTGAAAATTTAATTTATAGCTATTCTAAGTTTGTATTGAAAATCAAAATATAAATACATAAATAATTAGAAAAACTTACATAAAGCTCCTGGCTCCCGGTCGTCCAGCCTCCTGACCATCGCTGATGTGTCCGCTGGTAGATATTGATCATACCAGGAAGCTCGCCACTCTCTACATTTCTCTGTAATTTAAGAATAATTAATAAATTTTTTTTTAAATAGTTAAAAAATTAATATATCATAAATAAAAATTACTTACGATCTGCTCCATATAGCGAGCGAATGGCCTCGAACCCCCATAATACGAGACTATCTATCTCGTCCAATTTGCGACATTCTTGGCACATCGATCCTGCATAGTTAACATTCAAATTAATCAATAAATAACTAAATTTAAAAATAAATAATATTTAATTATTAAATTCTAAATAAGAAGAAGTTATCTGATATACCGGATCCTCATACGTGCGGCATATGATAGCCCAATCTTCCATAGTGATGCTGTCATATGGCCGATGTCGTGCTACTTTCACCCCTTGATCGTGCACTACAGCATACCAGTGGCGATGAATGCGATGTCGATACTCCTTAAAATACGAGTATAAATGATCATCTACAGCTCGCCATACACGATCGTGCTCAAAATCAATACTATAAAAAATAGACTATGAATAATAAATATTATAAGAATACAGTGCTAATTTTATATTTAAATAAATATTATTATATCTGTAAGTGGCTATAGAAGATCTTTCTCTGAGGTCGTATAATCTGATGCCAATCGAAGAGCATTGTCAGGGCATAGCTGCGGCAAATGATTCCTAGCTCAGTTTGCCACGGCTCACACCATCCCCTAATAGGTCTGGTATAGCCTGGTAGAATCTCGATGCAGAGACGCTGTCCCTCGTGCTCGCATCTCCAATGCTCAAGGATGAGGTTCTTCGACGGACCTCGTCCTTGCCTCACCACCGAAATAGAATGGCCTAAAAAAATAATGAATAAATTATTAGTATATTAGCCATCTATTAACCTAATAGATAAATTAAAATTAAATTTTATAATATAAAAAATATTAAAATACCACTCGGGTCTGCTAGATCACTCGAACCTATCTCAGTTGGATCCTCCTATATAGGGCCCTCCAGTGACTCCAATGGTGCAACAGTGGAAATGGGGGAAGGCTCAGGGATAGGCTGGAAAGTCGAACATCGTCGCATCCATCCTGGCGCCATACCTACAATCCTTAAAGTATGAATTTAATTAACTTGACATATACATGAATGTAATAATCAACAATAATAGTGAAAAATGCATAAATGCTAATCAAGAGATTTGTATTGCATACCATTATTACCAAAAAAGATTGAACAAAGAATATAGATCTATTTATCAATATCCGTATCCTCCTCGATTTGTAGATCCTCATCTGAATCACAATAATTGATTAATGTATCATATTCTTCGTTATTTATGAAATGATCGTCGTTCTCCGAATCATCAAGATTAAATACAATATCAGTTTCAACTTCATTAGATGGCATATTAGCCCTATTCAAAGAAGTTGTCATAAGTTCTTCATCAACAAGGTGCGCGTTCAATATTTGTTCTTTTCCTTGAAAAGCTTCCTCTTCATGTAGAGCTGAATTATTGTTCATCTCTAGTCAGGTTGGTATGTCATATACGTCTTTAGATATTATTCTTTGTACGATATGTCAATCACCTCGATATTTCAGATCCTTTAAATATATTACTTATTTTACTTGAGTTGCTAATATATATGGCTCATTTTGGTACCATGTTCGTGCAAAATTTATACTCATAAAGTATGGATCAATATGAATAACAATCTTCTTATTGTTAATATCCCATTATTTATGCTGAAATAAAAATACCAAATTTTTGGACCCATACTTCAATTCTATGATATCTATCAATACACCGAGATATTCAATCTCATCTTCTCCTTCATATTCTATTGTAGCAATCCCACTATTCTGGATCCATCTTTGCATCTCAAGCTCTCTTATATGAAATCTCATTCCTCCAACGATGCAGGATGTGTAGTAGATGCTCCTCAATAAGTGATATATGATGATACACCATATTGACATATCTTTTATATAGATACTTTATCCGACTGGTACTATTAGTCTTACACCATGCAAATTTAATAAAATCTCGAACATCTTTTCGATATTCAGGCAAGAAAATATCCCTGATGTTTATCCAACTTTTGTTGATATCCATTTGATAATAAAGAATAATGATTTATGAATCCTAACTCCACCAACTCCTTTCTAATAGGTATAGCCCTATCTATTTTAAAAATGCATCACTTTTATTATTGCCACAGCTTTGTTCTTTGTTCTATATTCAAAAAAAATCCGGCAGCATCTCCCTATAATTCTCCAAGTACATGATATAGATGGATCATATTTTAACCACATCTATTATATACCCAAAGAACAAGCAAGATAACTACGATGAAGTTTTTCATAACAAAACATAGAACATGATGACAATAATAAAATATTGATGCATTTTTGAATTGCTCAAATCGAGGCATCCAAGAGCTGTTCATAGAGTCCGTTTTGGAGACCCTATGACTCTCTTGAATAGGAGTCTAAGGTTACATGATTGCATGAATAATATAATTACCAGATAGGATTCGAGATGGAGATCGAATCCAAATCATGGCGCAAATTTCAGACAAGATCCCAACTCATATCCCTAACTAAAACTCGATCCAGATCCCAAATCGAGATCCGACCTGGATCATGACTAGACAGGCATTGGGCCGTGCCTGGCCTGGCTCGGCCCAGGCCCAACAGGCTTGGTACTGTAGCGAACCGTGCCAAGCACGGCCCATCCCATAAACGGGCCATGCTGGCATGGCACGGCAAGCATAAAACCCCCATCCGGCATGATCCTAGGCCTGAAAATTGATGGGCCGGGCCTGGCATGGCCCATTGGCCTATCAGGCCCATTTTTTTTAGCCTTAACAGGCCATGCCAGGCATGGCCCGTTTGGAGCCATTGTGGGCCGTGCTTGGCCCGACCCATAACGGTATGAAACGGGTCATGCCTGGCCCAACCCATAACGACTTGAAATGTGTCAGATCGATCCATAACGGCTAAAATCAGATTTTTTTTTATTTTTAAGAATTAAAATGGTTAGTTTTCTTATTTTTACCATTTTAACTCCTTCAATAGTCAAAAAATGGCTAGATTGAGGGATATTTTGAGAAAATAAAAATTTAGAACTTCTATAAATAAAGTCTTCCTCTTTCATTCTTACCATATCAATTCATCAAACCAATTCTCTCTCTCTTTAATCTCCTTACTTCTATTTGTTATCTCTTCTAGCAATTCTTCTCTCTTTCATTAAATTATTTAGTACGTAATAATTATAATTTAATAATTTAAGAGTCATACAAGAGGAGGAAGCATCTCTCTTTTGGAGGTCATAGTTCGAGGGCAGCTCTATAAATCTAGCTCTCTGGCTCTCCGACTATTCGACCTTCGATGGCCCAACCCTCCTTCTCTGGCTTTCTAATTCTTTAGTCTCAGCTCCACCTTTTCTTTCTTTTTAGCTCTATAGTTTAATTTTCTTTTGCTGGTTACTGATTAATTTTTATTTTTTTATATTTACTTAGTTTAGATGATAAGTTATGATGATGAGAGTATAGCTGGCGCTGCTAGGCATGTCGGCATTTCTCTTCCTATTTTGGAGGAGAAAGAAACTCTTTCTGCTCCCTCTGAATCTTCTTCTAGGGAAGCTGGATCCTCTTTCCATAAGAGGACTAAAACTGTATGGAATGATTTCGATAGAATTTTGATAGATGAAGTCTATAAGATAAAATATAAAAAATATGCTAAATTATATAGTTATGCCAGTATTGAAGAAACTGACCATTTGAAGACACATCAAGAGTCTTATAGGATAAGTGATTCTCGTCTTCAAAGCACTCTTAATACACAAGAAAGTGCTCTTGTTGGAATTTTTGCCTATAATCATGAAAATCAAAGAAAGATACTTGTAAAATAGATAGTTAGAGATGAATTATCCTTTAGCTTATATAAATTTTTTAATTTTGAAGAATATGTTCAATTAGCTTTACAATCCGCTTATAAAAGAATCAGTAGACGTACATTTAGAAGAGTAGCTATGATAAATTATTTAACAATAAAGCATGATTAAATTGATACTCTTTCTGCTTTAAATAAAAAAATATTATTAACTTTTGATATATGGACTACATCTGTAGGTAGTATGTATTTTATTTCTGTTACTGCTCATTACATAGATAATAATTAAAAATTAAATAAGTGTATTCTTGCTTTTCATTCTTTTGATTATCCTCATTCTGGCCAATAAATTTTTAATGTTATTTATCAAACTGCAGATGCATATGGCATTAGTTACAAAATTATGTTTGTTATATTTGATAATGCATCTAATAATAATGTAGCTATCCAATTATTGAAAGACTCTTTTATCCCATTATTAATGAAAAATTATTTCATATTACATGTGCATGTCATATTTTAAATCTTTCTGTTCAAGCTGGAATAGGCACGGTTCAAGATATAATTATAAAAATTAGGAATATAATATTTTTTATTCTTGCTTTAAGAGTATGATTATAAGAATTTAAATAATTATGTTTAGTCCATGGTAAATATTTTAAAAATTTTAAACTTAATATAGTTATCCATTGGAACTCTACATATATGATGATTCATGATGCATATCCATATAAAAATTTATTAAATACATATATAAATGATCGTGGATTAGAATTTATTTTGATTAAAAATAATTAGAAAAAAAATTTTAGAAGATTTTTTAGTTAGTTTTTACAATGCTACAAATACTCTTTCTAGTATTTATTTTTTAACCTCTTGTGTATTTTTACAATAAGCATATATAATTTATGGTCAAATTGCACAATATTGATTTGATGATATTTTAATGTCTATTATTTATGAAATAAAAAAAAATAAAATCAGTATTGGAATATGATATGTTCCATGCATAACTTAGCTGTTGTATTTGATCAATGGATCAAATTAAATGGTGTACATATTTTACTTGAAGAAATTGGTATATATATAAATCATGATTCTGAAGAATCTTAAGCTGGGGTAACTCAGCTATTTCATGATATTTTTGTATTATATGATGAAAAGCTTCATAGATCTAGACAGTCCATATCATCTTCACAATCAACTTCTAATATCTCTCATTCATCATCTGTTTTTCATTTCTTACACATAGAAGATATTCACATTATTGGTGTAGAATTTGGTTGACACCGGATCAAGCTGAAGTCGAGGAGGATGAGGTCACCGTCAGTGACCTACATAATAAAGTCCCATCCAGAGTCGATGGGGGTGGTTCTGGTAGGACCCTTCGATGGTCAAGTTAGCTCTGGCCAACAGAAATGGAGTACTCAATGTAGAGTTCGACAGAGTTTAAAGGAGGAGAGGAGAGATTAGAGCTTGGCGTAAGCGTATCTAGAGGGTCCTTTTTATAGGCGGAGCTTGTTGTAACTACCTTGATTAATGACTGTCGTAACCATCCTGATCAATGTCGATCATTATTGACTTAATAAATGCCGATTGTGTTATCTTGATAAATGACAATCATTATTATCATGTAACCGTTCAGTAGTGGGATTGCCTGTAGGAATCCGTCAACAGTTTGTAAGGAGTTCGACTACCATAAAAGTCTGACTGAAGGAGGAGTCTGGCTACTGAGGAGTTCGACCGAGGCTCGGCCGCTAATGAGTTCGACCATTGAGGAGTTCGGTCGGGGCTCGTCTGCTAATGAGTTTGGTCACTGAGGCTTTTCTGTGACTACCAATTGTATTATCCGCTGAGCATCCGACTGGACTTCGGTGGAAGCGGGGTTTACCTCCAATAATAATCCCTCCACTCTTGAGTTTGAAATTCGAAGAAAGGGAGTACCAAAATAGACGACTGTCGAAGTTCTTTTCCGGACTCTGCATCCATTGAAGTCAAAGCTCGGGGGATCATATCTCCTACCCTTGAGGTTACCTCGGGGGAGATCTCATCTCTTGTAGTCGAGGTTGATACGGACGCTCGGGAGAGATCTTGTCTCCAGTTGTCGAGGTTGGCCCAATCGTTCGGGGGAGATCTTATCTTCTGCAGTCGAAATTATCTCTGAAGAGATTTATCTCCTACGGTCGAGGTTGCCTCGGGAGAGATCTTATCTTCTGCAGTCGAGGTTGCCTCGAGAGAGATCTTATCTCCTACAGTCAAGGTTGATACGGGCACTCAGGGGAGATCTTATCTCCAGCAGCTGAGGTTGGCCTGGTCGCTCAGGGGAGATCTTATCTCCTACGGTCAAGACTATTCTATAGTCGAGGTTGCCTCAGGGAAGATCTTATCTCCTGCAGCCGAGGTTGATACAGACTTTTAGAGGAGATCTTATCTTCAGCAGCTGAGGTTGGCCCGGTCACTCGGGGGAGATCTTATTTCTTACGGTCGAGGTTGCCTCGAGGGAGATCTTATCTCCTACGGTCGAGGTTATCTCGGAGGAGATCTTATCTCCTGCAGCCAAGGTTGCCTCGGAGGAGATCTTATCTCCTGCGATCGAGGTTGGCTCGAAGAAGATCTTATCTCCTACAGTCGAGGTTGTCTCGGGAGAGATCTTATCTCCTACAGTCGAGGTTGCCTCGGGGGAGATCTTATCTTCTACGATCGAGGTTGCCTCGGAGGAGATCTTATCTCCTACGATCGAGATTGATACGGGCGCTCGGGGGAGATCTTATCTCCAGCAGCTGAGGTTGGCTCGATCGCTCGGGAGAGATCTTATCTCCTGCGGTCGAAGTTGCCTCGGAAAAGATCTTATCTCCTACGATCGAGGTTGTTTTGGAGGAGAACTTATCTCCTGTAGCCGAGGTTGGCTCGGAGGAGATCTTATCTCCTACGATCGAAGTTGAAGAACTTCGACTTGCTTCATGTTAAGACGAGGTTCTCCTCCTATTTTTGATACGGCTTTTGGATTATTTCTTTCCTATCATCACGTAATTCTTGCATCAGAAAATAATAATACTGAAATGAAGGAGTTTTATTGAAGGAAGATTATTGGTAATACATCCTCAGATTTTTTGAGTTTCAAGGTCGTAGAAGTATCATCCCTTCGAGCTCCTTCAGACAATAAGAACCAGGCCGGATGACCTCCACCACTTCATATGGGCCTTCCCAATTAGGGGCGACCTTCCCCTAGCTTTGAGGCTAAGAGACGGTGACTCGTTGGAGTACTAAGTCTCCTAATTTGAATGTCTTATTTCTAACTCTGGAGTTGTAGTACTGAGCCACCTTCCGTCTATAGGCTGCCATCCAGATACGGGCTTCCTTTCTTTTTTCTTCTAACAGATCAAGGTTAACTCTTAGATCCTATGGGTTGTGCTGCTCGTTGAAGGCTACGACTCGTGCAGACGAAAGCTTAAGTTTGATCAGGATAACTGCTTCCATCCCAAAGGCCAAGGTGAATGGTGTTTCTCCGATCGACATCATTTGTGTAGTTTGGTACGTCCAGAGGACGTGGTAGAGTTCGTCCACCCTGACCCCCTTTGCTCTATCGAGCCTCATCTTGATGCCTTACAATAGGATCCGGTTGGTCACCTCAACTTCTCCATTGGCCTGCGGGTGAGCCATCGATGTGAAGCGATGGAAGATGTTTAGTTCTTCACAAAACTCAGCGAATCTCGTCCCAGTGAATTATCGTCCATTATCGATTATGAGGGTTCGGGATAGACCGAACTGGCAGACTAGCAATTTTCAGATGAAGTCCTACACCTTGGCCTCGGTAATCTTCGCTAGTGGTTCAGCTTCGACCCACTTGATGAAATAGTCCATCGTGACCAGGAAAAACTTCCGCTGCCCGAATGCCATCGAGAATGGGCCAAGTATATCCATTCCCCATTGCACAAATGGCCAAGGTGCACTTAGCGGAGCAAGCTCAGAGGTTGACTGTCTTTGTACGTTTGTATTATTCTGACAGTGATTGCACTTCTTCACATACTCCATAAAATTATGAAATAAGGTCGGCCAATAGTACCCTTGCCGAAGTAGTTTTTGCAATAAGGACCTGGCTCCTACGTGACTTCCATAGAGTCCCTCGTGCAGCTCCCATAATGCGAGGTCAGCCTCTGAAGGTTGGAGATATCTCAGCAGTGGAAGCGAGTATGACCTCTTGTACAGCCTGCCTTCATATAAAACACACCGGGAGGTCTGATTTTTGAGTTTTCGAACTTCTTTTGGATCATGAGGAAGGATCCCCTCCTTGAGGTAGGCGACCAATGGGTCAATCCAACTTGGCTCAAATTCTGTCTGCAGAATGACCTGAGGTTCCTCTAGGGTTGGGCACTTCAGAGTCTCCAAGAATACTTCTTTGGGTAGCTCGGTTGGGGCTAAAGTGGCCAATCTGGAGAGAAGATCGGCTCTTACATTTTCTGCCCTCGAAATCTATCGAATGCCGAAACTATCGAAGGTCGGAATCAAATTTCTCACCTTCCCAAGGTATCTCACCATACTGTCCTCTCGTGCCTCATAGCTGCCATTAACTTGGCCTACCATCAGCTGAAAATTACTGTAGATTTGAAGTCGATCTACTTTTAATTTTCTCACTATTTTTAATCCGACGATCAGCGCTTCATATTCGACTCCATTGTTAGTCATAGAAAACTCGAAGCACAGTGCGTACTCGACGATGATGCCCTCGAGGCTGATCAAGATCAGTCCCGCACCAACTTCAATGGAGTTGGATGAGCCATCCACATGCAGAGCCCAAAAGCCTTCGAGGAGGTCGACACTTTCCTCAGGAAGGTTCGGCTGCGATAGCAGGGCACCATTCTCATTCTATTCAAGCTCGACTTCGACTGGAATGGTGCATTCTAACATAAAATCTGTCAGTATCTGGGCCTTGATCGATGGTCAGGATCGATAGTTGATGTCAAACTTTGTGAGCTTGATTGTCCATTTTACGATTCTCCCAGAAGCGTCCGCTCGGTGAAGGACTGCTTTTATTGGTTGATCCATGAGGATCGTATTGGTGTGCTCCTGAAAATAAGGTCGGAGTCTTCGAACAGCAATTAGAAGAGAGTAAGTTAATTTTTTTAATCTAGAGTACCTGGTCTCTGCATCCCTCAGAATTCGGCTCACGTAGTAGATCGATCGCTGCATCTTCGCTTTTTCTTTGACCAGGACTGCTGTCAGAGCCACCAGAAAGATAGCTAGGTACAGAAATAATTTTTCTTCGAGTTCAAGCTTTGCCAGTAGTGGAGGTGAGCTGAGGTAGTTTTTAAGCTCCTCGAATATCTATTGGTACTCCACCGTCCAGTAGAAGTTCTTTGGTTGCCTGAGAACTTGGAAGAAGGGCACACATCGTTCGATCGACCTTGAGATAAAGCAATTTAGGGATGCCACCTTTTCGGTTAGGTGCTGAACTTCTTTGATCATTTTCAGGGCGGTCATCTCCTGAATAGCTTGAATTTTCTTGGGGTTTGCTTCAATCCCGCGTCTCGACACTATGAACCCCAAAAACTTTCCTAAGGTCATGCCAAAGGCACACTTGATCGGGTTCAATTTCATCTTGTACTTTCTGAGTGCACCGAAGGTCTCTTTAAGGTCGGCGAGATGGTTTATTGAAGCTCGACTTTTGACGAGCATATCATCTACGTACACCTTCATGTTGTAGTCGATCTACTTCTTAAAGATCTTATTGACCAAATGCTGGTATATTGTCCCTACATTTTTGAGTCCAAAGGGCATAACCCATGTAAGGAGGGAGTGTGATGGAGTTCTTCGATCCGTCGGCTTATTTCTAAGAGCCTTTGATCCAAGAGATCTTCACAATCTTTGATCTTCAAGATTTTTTGATAGAATGGGTGCGAAGCTTTCCCCTGGGTTGAGTCGTGGTCTGAGCAGGGGCCCTCCCTCCTCTGCTTCCCTCTTCTGGGGATCGGAGGTCGGATAGCCCAAGTCGGCCATTCCTGAACTGGACTATAGGGCTCTGAAAAATTCTACATTGGTTGAGCCAGTGTCGGGGCCTGCTGGTGCATGGCCTACACTACCTGCATCACCTCCGTGAGGCCACGAACCTACTGGACGAGCAGGTTGAACTGCTCCGCATCCACCATAGCTACAGATGGAACCTGAGTTGCTGGGACTGGAGTGGGAGTAGATGGATCTGAACGGGATTGGGCCATGGAGGCCATTGATTGTCAGGTCAAAACTTTTCTGGAAGGTATTTTTTTTGGGAAGAACTCTAGATCACTACCGAGCACTCCTTTAAGATCGAGGAAACCTCAAGAACAGAGGGCCCTCCTTCTAGCGCCAAATCTATTGGTGCAGAATTGTGTTGACGTCGGATCGAGCTAGAGTCGAGGAGGATGAGGTCACCATCGGTGATCTGCAAAATAAAGTCCCATTCGGAGCTGGTGGGGGTGGCTTCGGTAGGATCCTCCGACGGTCAAGTTAGCTCTAATCAATAGAAATGGAGTGCTCAATGTAGAGTTCAGTAGAGTTTAGAGGAGGAGAGGAGAGTTTAGAGCTTGGCATAAGCATATCTGAAGGATTCTTTTTATAGGTGGAGCTTATTGTAACTACCTTGATTAATGACTGTTGTAACCGTCCTGATCAATGCCGATCGTTATTGACTTGATAAATGCCGATCGTGTTGTCTTGATAAATGACAATCATGTTGTTTTGATAAATGACAATCATTATTATCGTGTAACTGTTTAGTAGTAGGATCATCTGTAGAAATCCATCAATAGTCTATAAGGAGTTCGGCTTCCATAGATGTCCGACTGAAGGAGTCCGGCTGCTAAGAAGTTCGGTCGGGGCTCAATCGCTAATGAGTTCGGTCATTGAGGAGTTCGATCGCTGAGGAGTTTGATCGGGGCTCATCCGCTAATGAGTTCGACCATTGAGGCTTTTCTATGACTACCAATTGTATTGTCCACTGAGCATCCGACTGGACTTCGATGGGAGTGGAGTTTACCCTAACACACATGCATCTTCTTCATCTGTATCTTCTTAATCTTTAAGTAATAAATTAGAATTTTATTTACGAAATGATACATCTTCTGCATTAGATGAAAATCAAATAAAAATTTTTAATGTATTGGCTTAGTGGAAGAATGTAAAAAATTAATATTCTATTATATCTGCAATTACACATAATATTTTAGCTGTGTCGATGTCCATAATAGCATTGAAATCAGCTTTCAGTGTAGGTCAACGCATTTTGGATGAAAAAAGAAGCAGGATGATGGGCGAGATAGTTGAGATGCTGCTCTACTTCAAAGATTGGCTAGATGCGAAAGCGAGACTTTAGGACAAAGAAGAATGTTGGTGTAGAATTTGATTGACGTCGGATCGAGCTGGAGTCAAAGAGGACGAGGTCGCCGTCGGTGATTTATAAAATAAAGTTTCATCCAGAGTCGATGGGGGTGGCTCCGATAGAACCCTTCGATGGTCAAGTTAGCTCTAGCCAACAGAAATAGAGTGCTCAATGTAGAGTTCGATAGAGTTTAGAGGAGGAGAGAAGAGCTTAGAGCTCGGCATAAGCGTATCTGAAGGATCCTTTTTATAGGCGGAGCTTATTGTAACTGCCTTGATTAATGACTGTCGTAAGCATCCTGATCAATGTCGATCGTTATTGACTTAATAAATATCAATCATATTGTCTTGATAAATGATAATTATTATTGTCGTATAACCATTCAATAGTGGGATCGCTTGTAGGAATCCATCAACAGTCTATAAGGAGTTCGGATTTCATAGAAGTTCGACTGGAGGAGTCTGACTACTGAGGAGTTCGATCGGAACTCGATCGCTAATAAGTTTGGCTGTTGAGAAGTTCGACCACTGAGAAGTTCGATCGGGGCTCATCCGCTAATGAGTTCGACCGTTGAGGCTTTCCTATGACTATCGATTGTATTGTCCGCTGAGTATCCGACTGAACTTCGATGGGAGTGGAATTTACCTCTAACAATAGTTCCTCCATTCTCGAGTTTGAAATTCGAAGGAAGGGAGTACCAAAATAGGCGACTGTCGAAGTTCTTTCCCAGGCTCCGCATCTATTGAAGTCAAAGCTCGGGGGATCATATCTCCTATCCCTGAGGTTACCTCGGGAGAGATCTCATCTCCTACGATTGAGGTTGATACGGATGCTGGGGGGAGATCTTATCTCCAGCAGTCGAGATTGGTTCGATCGTTTGGGGGAGATCTTATCTCCTACAGCCAAGGTTGCCTCGGAGGAGATCTTATCTCCTACGGCTGAGTTTGCCTCAGGGGAGATCTTATCTCCTACGGTCGAGGTTGGCTTGGGGAAGATCTTATCTCCTGTGATCGAGGTTGCTTTGAAAAAGATCTTATCTCCTGCAGCCGAGGTTGCCTTGGAGAGATCTTATCTCCTACAACCGAGGTTGATACGGATGCTCAGAGGAGATCTTATCTCCAGCAGTTGAGGTTGGCCCGATCGCTCGGAGGAGATCTTATCTCCTACGGCCGAGGTTGTCTTGGGAGAGATCTTATCTCCTACGATCGAGATTGTCTAGGGGGAGATCTTATCTCCTGCAGTCGAGGTTGGCTCGGGGGAGATCTTATCTCTTACGGTCGAGGTTGCCTCAGGGAAGATAAGATCTCCTATGGCCGAGGTTGCCTCGGGGTAGATCTTATCTTCTACAGTCGAGGTTGTCTCGGAGGAGATCTTATCTCCTATGGTCGAGGTTAACTCTTAGATCCTGTGAGTTGTGCTGCTCGTTGAAGGCTATGATTCATGCAGACGGAAGCTTAAGTTCGATCGAAATGACTGCCTCCGTCCTAAAGGCCAAGGCGAATGATGTTTCTTCGATCGGCATCCTTTGTGTAGTTCAGTTCGCCCAGAGGATGTGGTAGAGTTCGTCCACCCAGACCTCCTTTGCTCTATCGAGCCTCGTCTTGATGCCTTACAATAGGATCCGGTTGGTCACCTCAGCTTCTCCATTGGCCTATGGGTGAGCCACCGATGTGAAGCGATGGGAGATGTTTAGTTCTTCATAGAACTCGGCGAACCTCGTCCTAGTGAATTATCGTCCATTATCGATTATGAGGATTCGGGACAGACCGAATCGATAGACTAGCAATTTTCAGACAAAGTCCTGCACCTTGGCCTCGGTAATTTTCACTAGTGGTTCGGCTTCGACCCACTTGGTGAAATAGTCAATCGCGATCAGGAGAAACTTTCGCTGTCCAGATGCCGTCGGGAATGGACCAAGTATGTCCATTTTCCATTGCACAAATGGCCAAGGTGCACTTAGCGGAGCAAGCTCGAAGGTCGACTGTCTTTGTACGTTTACGTTATTCTGACAGCGGTCGTACTTCTTCACATACTCCATGGAATTGTGAAACAATGTCGACCAATAGTACCCTTGTCGAAGTAGTTTTTGCAATAGTGACCTAGCTCCTACGTGACTTCCATAGAGTCCCTCGTGCAGCTCCCACAATGCGAGGTCAACCTCTGAATGTCGGAGATATCTCAGCAGCAGGAGCGAGTATGACCTCTTATACAGTCTGCCTTCATACAAAACATAGCGGAAGACCTGATTCCTGAGTTTTCGAGCTTTTTTCGGGTCATGAGGAAGGACCCCCTCCTTGAGGTAGACGACCAATGGGTCAATCCAGCTTGGCTCAAATTCTATCTGCAGAATGACCTGGGGTTCCTCTGGGGTTGGGCACTTCTAAGTCTCCAAGAATACTTCTTTGGACAGCTCGACTGGAGCTGAAGTGGCCAACTTGGAGAGAAGATCGGCTCTTAAATTTTTCATCCTTGGAATCTATTGAATGCCGAAACTTCAAAGACCAGAGTCAAATCCCTCACCTTCTCAAGGTATCTCACCATACTGTCCTCTCGTGCCTCGTAGCTGCCATTAACTTGGCCTACCATCAGCTAGAAATCGCTATATACTTGAAGCCGATCTACTTTTAATTTTCTTGCTATTTTTAATTCGACGATCAGCACTTTATATTCAGCCCCATTGTTAGTTGTAGAAAACTTGAAGCGCAGTGCGTACTTGACGACGATGCCCTCGGGGCTGATCAAGATCAGTCCTGCACCAGCTCCGATGGAGTTGGATGAGCCATCCACATGCAGAGCCCAAAAGTCTTCGGAGAGGTCGGCACTTTCCTCGAGAAGGTTCGGCTGCGATAGTAGGGCACCGGTCTCATTCTGTTCAAGCTTGGCTTCGACTGGAATGATGCATTCTAATACAAAATCTACCAGTATCTAGGCCTTGATCGATGGCCAGGGTCGGTAGTTGATGTTAAACTCTATGAGCTCGATTGCCCATTTTGCGATTCTATCGAAAGCATCCGCTCGGTGAAGGACTGCTTTTATTGGTTAGTCCGTGAGGACCGTAATGGTGTGCTCTTGAAAATAAGATCGGAGTCTTCGGACAGCAATTAAAAGAGAGTAAGTTAGTTTTTCTAACCTAGAGTACCTGATCTCCGTATCCCTCAGGATCCGGCTCACGTAGTAGATCGGTCGCTGCATCTTCAATTCCTCTCTAGGCTTGGGCTTTGCCAGTAGTGGGGGCGAGCCGAGGTAGTTTTTAAGCTTTTCGAATGTCCATTGGCATTCCATTGTCCAGCAGAAGTTCTTTGATTGCCTGAGAACTTAGAAGAAGGGCACACATCGTTCGGCCAATCTTGAGACAAAGCGATTTAGGGATGCCACCTTTTCAGTCAGGCGCTGAAATTCTTTGATCATTTTTGGGGCGGTCATCTCCTGAATGGCTCAAATTTTCTCGGAGTTTGCTTCAATCCTGCGTCTCGACACCATGAACCTTAGAAACTTTCGTGAGGTCATGCCAAAGATGCACTTGGTCGGGTTTGATTTTATCTTATGCTTCCTAAGTGCACTGAAGATCTCTTTAAGGTTAGGATGATGGTCTGTTGAAGCTCGACTTTTGACGAGCATATCATCCACATACACCTTCATATTGCGGCCGATATGCTCCTTGAAGATCTTATTGATCAAATGCTGATATGTTGCCCCTGCATTTTTGAGCCCAATGGGCATGACCCTGTAACAATAAAGACCACGGTCAGTAATGAAAATGACCTTCTCCTCATCCTCAGGTGCCATCCATATCTGGTTATAACCAAATAAGGCATTCATGAAGGTGAGGAGCTCGTAGCCCGAGGTCGCATCCACTAGTTGATCAATCCTGGATAGAGGATAGCTGTCTTTCGGGTAGGTCTTGTTCAGCTTTTTGAAGTCAATGCACATCCTCCACTTGTTGTTCGTCTTTTTGACAAGAACCATATTTGAGACCTAGATTGGATAATTAACCTCTCGAATGAATCCGGCTTTCAGGAGCTTGTCTACTTCTTCGACGATTGCTTTCTACCTCTTTGGGGCATGGTGGCGCATCTTTTCTTTTATCGACTGATGCCTCGGATCGATGGCCAGCCGATGTTCCATGACCTCGGCGTCAATCCCTGACATGTCTGCTGGGGTCCAGGTGAAGATGTCCGCATTTCTTCTGAGGAAGATAATGAGTTGCTCCCGAATCTCGTCTACCAAGTTGGAGCCGATCTGCACTACATGCTCGACATTTTCATCATTTAAGGGCACAGAGATGAGGTCCTCCATAGGCTCGCCCCACTCCTCAGTAAGGTCATCGCGGACATCCAATCCATCAATAAGATAAGAGTTGGACTGCTCTTCCTTATGTAGGGCGATTGAGTAGCTATGCCTCGCCAGAGCTTGGTCTCCCCTAATCTCTTCGATCCCGTGACTTGTTGGGAATTTTATCTTCAAAAAATAGGTCGACACCACCGTCCGAAGTGCATTTAGTCCTGATCGATCAAGAATGGCATCGTAGGCAGACGGAGTTCTCATGACTAAAAAATCAACCTACGCTTTGGCTAGTTTCGGGCATTGCCCGGCTGTCACAACCAAAGTTATCATGCCCTTAACTGGTATGTCGTTGCTAGTGAATCCTATCAACAGAAAGTTCATAGGCCCCAAGTGGTCATCGGATAAGAACATTTTCGAGAAGGCATCGTAAAACAATACATCGACTGAAGTTCCACTGTCCACCAAAATACAACGTACATCATAATCGACAATATTCAAAGAGATTACAACCGTGTCATTGTGCGAAAATTGGACTCCCTGGGCATCCACCTCGGTAAAGGTCATGGGTTCCTCGATCCTCCGTCTCTTCATCAGTCCTTCGGATCTACTAGCCTCTTCTTGTTGAAGTCCCTCCGAGATAGTATTGATGACATCGAGAGGCGGCCGATCTTCTTGGTCCTCCCCCCTCGGTGGTAGCGCCCTCAGCCAATCCTCCCACCCTTCAGGTCGTCTCCGTAGGAATCGGCCAAGTCTACGTCGTCTGACAAGCTCTTCGATCTCGTCCTGGAGTTGGATGCACTCCTCAGTGTCGTGGCCATAGTCATGATGATAAAGGTAGAACTTATTGGAATTGCATTTGCTGGGATGGGAATGCATCCTCTCTGATTTTGAAAGTTGTTTCCTGATTTCCATCAGCACTTGGGTCTTCAGAGCGTTAAGGGGGGCATGGTTGTAAAATCTCCATTGGAGAGAACCTCGGTGCTGGAGAGAACCTCGACGCTGGGAAGAATCTCGGTGTGCCCTTCCATCGGGGCTTCCCCGCCTTCGAGCCCGAGGGGGAGTTCGGGCTCACCTACACTCAGAAGGAGTCTGAGAATGCGGTCAAGCTTTACTCGACATCCCTTCTTCAACGGGCCTGCCCGGCTCACCGACTTGCTGCTTGCCACTGGCTTCATCATCCTCGGCCTTGAAGGTCTCCTTAGCTCGGGCATAACCTTCAGCCCAAGCTAGCATGTCAGTAAAGTTTATGGGATACTACTTTTTCAGGGAGAATAGCAAGTCGTTCTTCTGAAGGCCACCCTTGAGGACGGCCATGGCGACTAATTGGTCTAGATTCTGGACCTGCAATGCGGCAGCATTAAATCGGATGACATAAGCCCGAATGGATTCTCCTTTTTTCTGCCTAATGGTCATCAGGAAATCCGAACCTCGACGCAGATGCTGACTACTGACGAAGTGGGCTGCGAACTATTGGCTCATCTGATCAAACGATAAAATGGTACTCGGCTTAAGCACCGAGTATCAGTTCCTAGCAGCTTCCATAAGGGTCGAGGGGAAAGTTCGGTACAAAATGGCATCCAACATGCCATGGAGCAATATCATCATTTGGAAGGCTTTCAAGTAATTGACTGGATCGGTGGTCCCATCGTAACTTTCAAACTATGGGAGCTTGAAATTCGGTGGAACCGATTCCTGCATAATTTTCTATAAAAAAGGAGGGTCAGTACAAACGTCATTACCATATGAGAAGGGAGTGTGACGGAGTTCTTCGATCCATCGACTCATTTCTAAGATCCTTTGATCCAAGAGATCTTCACGGCCTTTGATCTTCAAGGTTTTCTGATAGAATGGGTGCGAAGCTTCCCCCTGGGTCGTGTCGTGGTCCGAGTAGGGGCCCTTCCTCCTCTGCTTCTCCCTTCTGGGGATCGGAGGTCGGTAGCCCAAGTCGGTCATTCCTGGACTGGATCATAGGGCTCTGGAGAATCTCATGCTGATTGAGCTGATGTCGAAGCCTGCTGGTGCATGGCCTGCACCACCTGCATCGCCTCCGTGAGGCCATGAACCTACTGGATGAGCAGGTTAAATTGCTCTGCATCCACCATAGCTATAGATGGAACCTGGGTTGCCAGGGCTGGAGTGGGAGCAGACAGATCTGAACAGGATCGGACCATGGAGGCCGTTGATCGTCGGATCGAAGCTTTCTTGGGAGGCATTTTTTCTGGAAAGAACTCTAGATCGCTGCTGAGCACTCCTTTAAGATCGAGGGAACCTCAAGAACAGAGGCCCTTCCTCTAGCGCCAAATCTGTTGGTGGAGAATTTAGTTGACGTCAGATCGAGCTGGAGTCGAGAAGGATGAGGTCGCCATCGGTGACCTACAAAATAAAGTCCCGTTCGGAGCTGGTGGGGGTGGCTCCGACAGGATCCTCCAACGGTCAAGTTAGCTCTGGCCAACAGAAATTGAGTGCTCAATGTAGAGTTCGGTAGAGTTTAGAGAAGGAGAGGAGAGCTTAGAGCTTGGCGTAAGCGTATCAAGAGGGTCCTTTTTATAGGTGGAGCTTGTTGTAACTGTCTTGATTAATGACTGTCGTAACCGTCCTGATCAATATCGATCATTATTGACTTAATAAATGCCGATCGTGTTATCTTGATAAATGACAATCATTATTATCGTGTAACCATTCAATAGTAGGATCATCTGTAGGAATCCATCAACAGTCTGTAAGGAGTTCAGCTTTTATAGAAGTTCGATTAGAGGAGTTCGGCTGCTGAGGAGTTCGACCGGGGCTCGACCGCTAATGAGTTCGACCGTTGAGGAGTTCGATCACTGAGAAGTTCGATCGGAGCTCGTCCACTAATGAGTTCGATCGTTGAGGCTTTTCTGTGACTATCGATTGTATTGTCCGCTAAGCATCCGATTGAACTTCGGTGGGAGCAAGATTTACCCCCAACAGAGGATATGATACTGGATCTAATGATGAGGATGACATAAATACAATAGATAATTAGTAAGATTTATTTTTAATTCTTAATTTTTAAAAATTATATATTTTATTTTTTATTTGTTGAGGTGAGTCATCTCTATTTTCTTATCAGTTTTCTCTCTTTATATTCTGAAGGTTAGGCCTAACCCACCTCCATCTTTTGTATAATTTTGATTTATATTAATAAACTGGTAGGGATCCACGTCAAACCCTCCACCATTATAAGGTTATTTTTATTTTTATAAAAAAATTTAATATCTTATATTTTTTATTTATCCATTAATTTATTTTATTTTATAAAAAATATTTTTTAAAATAAAAATTTTAAAGAGACTATAGGATGCCAAATGAGCTGTGCCATAATCCATATGGGCTGGCACGCGGGCCATGTCGAGCCTGGGCGCATGCCATACCATGCCAGCCTAGGCCCTGGAGGGCCGTACTGGGCTTGAGCCGCGGGCCACCAAACCCCAACCCAGCCCGACTCTCTATTTTGGGCCGTGCTATGGCACGGACCGCTATAGTGCTAAACGGGCCATGCCTAGCACGGCCTAGTTCGTGCCGGGCTGGGACGACACATGGGCGGCTCGACCCAGTTCATGCCGGGCTGGGACGACCCATGGACGGTCCGACCTGGTGCCCACCTCTAATCATGACCCAAATCTCAGACTAAGATCCCGACTCATATTCTTGGTTAAAACTCAATTCGGATCCCAAACCAGATATTTTATATGCATTAGAAATTAAAATATTCTGTTAATTAAAATTAAAATAATAAATCATTATCAACATGGAATATAGGAATTAAATAAATAATAAAATTAAACTATAATAAGTAAAAGCATAAAAATATAATTAAAAAACTAACTATTTTAATTTTTAAAAATATCTAATTTTTAATTATTTTATCATTTTATCTTAAAATTTAGTATTATTATTAAAATTATTATTTTAATATTATTAATATTTTTATTTTTATTAATTATTAATACTACTATTATTATTCTTACTATTAATATTTTATTATTATTATTATTATTATTATTAGTACCCTAACGCCGCACCCCCACCCGTCGTGGCCCCCCAGCCCCTGCACCACCCCTCTGCTGCCCACCACCTATGGCTCCCCACCGATCGAGCCATCACCGCCACGCCCCATGCACCCTCATCCGATCTCCACCCGATCGTCGCGGCCCCCGCTCTGACCCCCCAACCCCTGCGCCATCCACGTACCCACCGTCGCGGCCCCCCAACACCCTGCAGCTCCCCTCCAACGCCCACCACCCGTGGCTGCCCATCCGAGATAACATCGATCGTCGTGCTCCCCTCCATGCCCCATGCACCCCCAACCACCCCCCACCTAGCCGTCACGGCCCCATTAGTGCCCCACCCCTGGAAGGCCCCACAGCCCCTATGGTGCCAGCCCTCCGCCTCCCACCACCAACGGCCTTCACTTAGGCCATCAACCACCATGCAAGGCAGCAGGCACCCACCATTCGTGGCCGACGTCCGCCACCGACCACCACACAGCAACACGCACGTCGCCGACCCCCAGACCAAAAGAATAATTAAAATAAAATAAAATCTAATCTACGATCGATAAGTATTTACCTTTATCGATGATCGATCGACCGAAAACACACAGCGGCGAGGGCAAGGGCGGTAATAACGACAACGACAACGGTGACGTCAATGGTGGCGACAATGATGGTAGAAATGGGAAAGACGGTCATCGGTCGGTGGAAGCCTAGGAGGAGGGGGAGAGAGCGATCGAGGGGGAGAGAGAGGGAGACAAGCCGAAGTGGGTTTTGCGGGAGTGGGTTGGGATATTTAAAGGATATTAGTGACAAAATTATTGACGATGAAACTTTCATCACTAAAAATATTATTTATGATGAAAATCAATAATTCATCACTAATATTAATTATTTATGATGAAATTTATCATCATAAATAATTTTATCGCTAATAAATCTAGCCAAATATTTTACTAAAATTTTTTTCTCCAAAAAATAATAAAATAAATTATTTATGATAAAAATAATATTTCATCGCTAATAGTTTATTATTTATGATGAAAATAATTATTCATCATAAATAACTAATTTTTAGCAACTTATTATTTTCATCGCTAATAATTCATCGTAAATAACTATTTTTTTAGAATATTTTGAAAACCAAAAAAAAATACCATATTTTACTAATGCAATGGAGTTATGGGTGCGAGCGCGTTCACTATTAAATACCCCACAAGCAAATTATTTTTTTTTATTTTTGAAAGAATTAATATCATTTTAAAATTTAATTTTTTTTTTGAATATTACATGTGATTTTGAATTTTAAAGTCCATCTTCACTATTTATTATTTAAGTAATTATCGTGAAAGCACCATCACAAAATATTCCCTCGATCATGTTGCACTAGCTATGCAGATCGATAAAATATAATTTCGACGGTCATGAATGATCGCATGATCATCTGATAAATAAAAATTATTGATCAGCTCAAAAATTTGCACCAATCATCTCTATGATATTTCTAGCACACAAGCAAAATGTTACTTCAATCGGATATAATTATAATAATCAATTTAGCATGTGATGATGATTTGAACTGTTAAATAAAAAATAAATGATTAAAATACCAATTGACATGTGATTATTAGATTATCTTTAAGATAAATGATCTTTGCTAATAGTTTGATTATTTTTATGATGGTAATCATAAAATATAAATCACATATATATAAACTATCTAAAACTACACATCTCTTGATACACATTCTTAAGGTTTTTAAGCAATTATACTTATGCTGTTGTAAAATGTACATAACATGGATGATTCATATATACGAAGTTTAGGTTTTACGATCACCACCGCACAGATAATTTAAATATCAGTAAAGATCATTTGTCAATAAATTAGCTTATAATCGAACGTCATTTGGCCTCTTGATCACTCATGTTTTAATTAATGGTCCAAATCATTCCATGCTAAATTGACTATCATAATTATATCTGATTGAAGTAAAATTTTGATAGCATTTTAAAAATATCACAGAGATTATCGTTGCAAATTTTTGATTCCATCGATTGTTTCTATCTATCAGATCATCATATGATTGCTCGTGATTGTTGAAATCAAATTTTATCGATATGCATAGCTAGAGCTACCAAATCGAGGTGATATTTTGTGATGGTACTTGCACGATAACTATTTAAATAATGAATGATAAAGATGAGACTTAAATTATAAAATATATAATATTCAAAGAAAAATAAATTTTTTTAAATGAATACTAATTTTTAAAAAATTATAAAAAAATATACTTATTTCGCTTGCGGATGAGCTAACAGTGGATGCGACCGGACTCCTTGACCTCATCGCATCTGCCCTGCATGCCGTATTTTTTTGATTTTTTATTTTTAAAGAATTTTATAATTCTTTTTAATTTAAAACTCTAATCGACTTATTTGCAATAAAATAGTAGCGATAAAATTTTTTTGCCATTAATATTATTATTTATGATGTAAATAAGATTTACATCATAAATAATTGATTATTAGCAATAAAATTTTTTTATCGCTAATAATCTACTATTTTATTTTTTAAAATAAATTATTAAAGGTAGCTAATTAACGATGGATATTTTTCATCGCTAATAATCAATTATTTGTGACGTAAAAGATAGTTTCATTGTAAATAATTGATTATTAGCGATGAAAAATTTTTGTCGCTAATAATCTAACATTTATTTTTTTAAAAAATATTTATTAATAAAAGATTATTAGTGATGAAAATTTTTCATTGCTAATAATCAATTATTTATGATGTAATTATCTTTTACATCATAAATAATTAATTATTAGAGATAAAAAATTTTTATCACTAATAATCTATCATTTATTTTTAAAAAAAATATTTATTAATAAAAAATTATTAGCGATCAAAATTTTTCATCGCTAATAATTAATTATTTGCAATGCAATTATCTTTTACATCGTAAATAATTGATTATTAGCGATAAAAAAATTTTATCACTAATAATCTATCATTTATTTTTTTGAAAAGTATTTATTAATAAAAAATTATTAGCGATAAAAATTTTTCATCGCTAATAATCAATTATTTATGATGGAACTATCTTTTTTATCGTAAATAATTGATTATTAGTGATGAAAAGTTTCCATCTCTAATAATCTAACATTTTTTTAAGAAAAAAATTGTTAAAGATCATTTATTAATGATGAAAATTTTTAATCGATAATAATTATTATTTATGATGGAAAAGACTAATAATTTTTTTTATGATGAAAATATTTTTTCGTCGCTAATAATCATATTTGCAATGTAAATTATTTCATCATAAATATTTGTATTGCTAAAAACCTATTTTGTTGTAGTGCTATAAGGCCCCATTCACCGCATGAAGTTTGGAAAATGAATAAGAAACACTCTTTCCAGCCATGGACAGTAGAAGGAGTGCCTCAGATCAATGGAACAGTGTTCTTCTTGCTCTTGGATGTCACGTACCACTACCTGCGAGTCCAGGATGTCTCTTCAAGATAAAATAATAATGAAAAAGCATGATATTGGATTCAATCCCAACCAATACGCATGTCGCTATAAAGCTGCAGATGTGCCACCAAGAGTTTGAGACTATCGAACACAGTGACATCTCAAGAAAATGAAAAATATTAAGAAAAAAAGATGGAGAGGAAGTCTCAACCCAGTCTGGAAGCATTCCTCATAAAGGCTCATACGACCTGAAGAAGGACTGTAGACTCGTTCTTTCACTTTTGGAACCTCCAATTGAAATCCCAAAAAAATGTGGTACTGATTGTGAAGCAGCACCAAATTTTTTTCCATCATCTCGGACTGGAAGGTCATCGGAGCAAAGTCTGAATCATCAGAATGAGTCATTTCTTCGAAAGAGTAAAAGTAAAAGAAAATTGAAAGAAGAAGACCGACAGATGAAGAACCTACGATAAAAGAAAAAAATGAAGCTTAACCTTTTGTCTTATCCAGGGTTTATATACAAACCAAATCGGAGGGACTTTTAAATGATTTATCTTTTCAGAATATTAAGTCTGGAAAACATAAATCGATGCAACCTAATCATGTGGCGATTATCAAATGGATGCAGCCTCTGTTGCTGATACGATAGCTGATATGGATGACTGAAATCATGCTTTGTGCCATCTTTGAAGGGACGTGCAGAGATGTGCGGTAATAATTACCGTATGAGAGGTGGTTTCAATTTTATTTCCTTCAAATCCTCTGACAGACACTCTAAAAGCAACAAAATATAGTTTGGATCAGAGTTCAGACTACAAGCTTGGAGCACAACATAAAAAAAAAGAAAGAAAAGAAAGAACAAGTCACTTCAGCCAAAATAAAAATTTATTTATAAGTCTTAATGCCGCACCGGGCTTACAAAAAAGAAGAAGAGAAGATACAGTTTCAAATATTTCAATGCTAGACTCCAAAATGGTCTTTGTCAACATCGGCCTCTTCTGTCTGTGTGATGGAATCAACTTTACCTATCCCCACAAGACTATTAGACACCTTCGCAAATTTTCTAAGGTAATGCTCTATCATAGCCTTCAAGCTACTATTTGATGAATCCATTCGCAAAAGCCCGATGCTATCTGCTGGAAGGTGCATCTGAGCCATTTTCTTATATCTCTCGAAGCCTGCAGAGAATTTCAATTTGCAAGCCCAAACCACGATGTCAGTCTCATTCTTAGACAATCAATCAAGCTTTTTGCTCGCCCTTCGAAGCTCGATCTGAGATTCCGATCGCTCTCGGATTTTCAACACTCCTTTAGCTAAAGAACCTTTAAGCCTTCAGGACATCACCTCCTCAAGATGGTCCCTGTCGGAGGTCCTAAGCCTTTTAGCTGGCCCCTTGTCAAAGTTTCTTGAAGAGCGAACCTCAGACATAGAGCTTCTTCTCTCCTCAAGTGTCCTTCTCAAATGGTCAATATCATCCTGGGCTCGATGACAGTCTCATTTAGCTTCAGATCTCCATCTCTTGAGGTCTTCATTCCTTCTAGGGCTCTTCTCAATTTGTCATCTCGATGATCGATCATCTCTCGAGCCTCGAAGATCATCTTCTTGGAGCAGTCAATCTTCTTAGTTAGCTCAGCATTAGCGGCCTTCTCCTGCTCCAGATAGTATCTTAATCTGTCGATCTTCTCTTTTGCTTTGGCCAGCTCTAAAGCTGAAGCCCGAGGAGTAATTCTGGAAAAACTAAGTAATGCCCAATCAAAGCCAAGGACCTAAGGGCACCTGCCATCTAACACTGAGCACCCTGTCCTCCCAAAGCTTGTCTTTCTTCAAATGAGAGATGGCTCTCTAGAAATTCTACAGCAGTTCTAAGAGTCTCAGCAGTAGTTGGGGGAGGAGGCAACACTTGAGAAATTCCCGTTTGTGCACTAGCCGAAAGAAGACTCAAGGCAAAGGCCATCTCCTTAATTTCAATTATTTCGACCTGAACCAAGAGCTTGGCCCCCTCCACAACTTCTGCCATCTTTGCGGGGAAAGCCTCTATAGAAGTCTCCTCCATGGCACTCCCCTATGGCAGCTTTCGCTAGAGAAATTGGTAGAACTATCCTCGTGATGACTTCCACCACCGAATCCATTAGTATGACCGCAACTTCCATCACCGGATCCATCGGTCCAACCCTAGCCTCCACTATTGGGTTCGTCGGTTCACTTGCCAACAAAGGATTTTTGTCCCCTATATTCGTCGGATTAGGAAGAGGCGTGGCTAGAGGAGCAACATCTGAAACCCTAGCTGCGGTACTTCCAGGAGCTCGAGACTAGGCAGACGAAGCTCTGGCCTATCTCCTTCGAGCCGACGACAACCGCAACATTCTCACTATTGGGGATAAATCCCGCTCCCATCGAAGTCCAATCTGATGCTTAGCCTAATATAACTGATAATCACGAAAGAGCTTCGATCGAAAATTCTTTCTCCAAAAGCTAAACTCCTTACGAACTTCTCCTTCAGTCGGATTACTCCAGGAGTCGAACTCCTTTCAGACTTCTTCTTCAGTCAGATTCCTCCAGAAGTCGAACTCCTTCCCAACCTCTTCTTCAGTCGGATTCATATAGGGGCCGAACTCCTTTCAGACTTCTTCTTCAGTCAGATTCTTCTAGGAGCCAAACTCCTTTCGAACCTCTTCTTCAGTCAGATTCCTACAGGAGCCGAACTCCTTTCGGACTTCTCCTTCAGTCAGATTTCTATAAGAGCCAAACTCTTTCCGAACCTCTCCTTCAGTCGGATTCCTACAGGAGCCTAATGTAACTAGTAATCACGGAAGAGCTTCGATCGAAAATTCTTTCTCCAGAAGTCGAACTCCTTCTGGACTTCTCCTTCAGTTAGATTCCTCCAGGAGTCGAACTCCTTCCAAACTTCTCCATCAGTTGAACTTTATCTAAATTCCTCTAGTAGATTACTTTCAAATTTTAAATAGTATTCCTTCCGAATGATCCTCTCTAGTCATATTCCCTCTAGGAGTTCAAACTCTTTTGGAATTGATTTCTATCAAAGCTCTTTACTAACCAATACCTGCTTCCTGCAAACTTCGACTTTTAAATCTCAATGAATAGGCGACCCCACTATCGGATGGTTACGACTGTCATTTATCAATCTACTACAGACGATCTAGTGCAGACATCAGAGCCAACAGAAGTCGGCAACATAATTTAGATTCAATTTGGATTGAAGAAGTCATATCAGAATAACTCTACTTCAGTTATTTTATTCTAGTCCTTTTGATTTAATCAATTAGTTCTTTTGATGCATTTAGTTTTGGATCCATAGGACTATACTTGGGTTTATTTTGGATTGAATCTTATTTGGAAAGAGACCATCATAAAGAAGCAAGCTTGGTCCACATTATCTTTGGAGCCACCATCCTCCATACGCCCATGGAGAAAATACACACGCCAGCATGTGCCATGCCCAAGAATCCTCATGCCAAGTTGTGCCAGACATCAAGCGCCCACATGGAATTTCTTTTCTTCCCTAGGATTTTTTAAGAGTTCTTGATTTCTTACTTATTTTATTAAAAGATTGATTTCTTCCCTATAATTTCATAAAAGATAGATATGATATATTATTATATTTGAAATCCATACATAATATTTTACTTTTTTATTGGAAAGGTTGATTTTTTTTTATAAAAGAAATAAAATTTCTAAAGAAATAGGACCCCTAGGATCCTATATAAATCCATATATCTTTCATGAATGAGATAATGAATGAATGAATCAATTTATAATTTTTATAAATACTTATGTTGGTCACCCTGAGAGGAAGAGGATGTGAGACCCAAAATCGCCCCACAAGGAGAGGGTGTGAGGCCCACCTTTTTCTATCTCCTTAATCTTCATTTTTTTGAGATTCAGTATTCCTACGATTTTGATTCGTCTTCACCATCTATCTACATAAGCCTATTCCATCAAAAGAAGATCTATCTTCTCTAAGATTTTTATCTATCATACAGAGAGAGAAAGAGTGATCTATTATTCTACAGATCAAATGTTGACAAGGACCTCGTTCCTTCTCAAATGATCTTTAATTTTTTGACTTATTTTTTTTTTTTAAATCTAATATTGGTAAAGATCTAGTTTTTTATCGATAGATCTGCTTGGTTAAAAGATTAAGAGCCCTAATCAGGATAGTTTCTTAACTACCACGATCCGAATTCTTCTTATCTTTTTTTGAATTTCTTGCAGACTTAATTTCTTGCTATCCTTCATTCCATTTATATTTATTTTTTATAGTTATTTATGAGCATGTTTAATTTTTGCTATCTGTCTATTTACTTTATTATTGCTAGTTATTTACTGATCTCTAAAATGGCATTCATCAGCATCATTTAGATTGATCGTGCTTTGGTCTTATGTCAATCAGTCAGCCTCCTAAGCAGAGTATAGGCAACTATACTTTCTGTCCTAAGAATAATGTGCTATGGTCAGACGTGATTTATTATTGACGAATGAAAGAAAGCTTCATATTTTTTTTTTATTTTTTTAGGCTGTCCCGCATCAATTTAGTATCAGAGCAGGATTGGTTAGGGCTTTAGTTTAAATTCTATAATTTAAAATTTCTGCAAGTTAAATTTTCATAATTTAAATTTTATAATTTATTTTTTAATATTTTTTTCTTTTTTACTGCATCTTATTCCTGCATCCTGGACTTGCATGATCACTAGATCAGGTATCCAGTACCAACATCCTACTTTCTCATGCAGTACCAATATGGATCTCAATACAGCAGCCATCATTAATGCCCTGACTAAGAAGTTTGATGATATGAAAGATTTTATGAAAATCATGAGTGAAAGAATAACAGTACTAGAAGAAGCTAGGCATAGATAATTTGAACCTAAGTCTTCCTAACTACCTATAGGATAGAGAAGAAGAAACCTCGACCTAGATCGACCTATAGCAGCATGCCCCCATCATAACCAGTTCGATCAGGATGAGCATGTCCTTAGGAATATAAAGATCGAAGCCTCAAGTTTTGATGGTTGTCTAGATCCGAGAGAGTACCTAGATTGAAAATTGGGCATGAACCATTATTTTGGATGGTACGAAATATCTGAAGTAAGAAGAGTTAGATTTACTAGGATGAAGTTGGTTAGGTAAGCCCAACTTTATTAGGAGAGTGTTGAACGTTTTCTCAATCAGAGAAGATAAGATTTGATAGAAACCTGGGATGAAATGAAGAAAAAACTTAGAGAAAAATACCTCTCCACCTCCTACCAATAAAGACTTTTAGATCAGTGGCAGAGACTTACTCAAAGAAATAGATCAGTCATAGAGTACATCACGAAATTTGATGAGTACCTTATGAGATGTGGAGTAACTGAAGATAGGATTGTTACCTTATCTAGATTTAGAGCTAGATTACGGAAAGATATCCAATGTGAGCTTTTTTTGTGAGAGGTAACCATGTTAGAACAAGCTTATCAACTTATCCTAGATTTTGAGAAATTTTTTAGGTATTCGACCATCCATCATCTTGAACTTTGCCAAGTAACCCCTTCTAGATTGAGACCCAATACTATCCAGACTCCTAGTAATGAAGCTCCACCTACAAATTCTATTATGAGAAAAGAAGATAAAGAAAAAAGAGTTGCAGGAGAGTTATCTAAGGAAAGTAGTTCTCGATCCCACAGCTTCAAGTACCATGGTTACGGTCATTTTGCTGCATAATATTTCAATCGATCATTATTTATGGAAGAATTAGAAGAGAAAACTTTAGAAAATATTGAGGAGGAAGTTTATGAAGCTGATCTAGACTTAGCTGAGTAATTTAAGAGTATTGAGGAAATCCTAAGTTTTGTTGCACCAGAGTCAGATCTTAGGCTTGGAGTCATTAGGTATGTTCTAACACAGACTAAGGAGAGTGAAGACTGGCGTAGGATTTCTATTTTTCATACCTTCATAAAATTTAGTAATAAAATTTATAAGATGATCATTGATAGCGGTAGCTGTATCGACGCCATCTCCACCGACATGATTAAGTGATTAGGATTAGCTCCTATAGATCATCTCAGTCCATACCGTGTGTCTTGGATAGATTCTTCTTTTATTCCCATCAAACTTATATGCCGTGTTCCCATCCAGCTTCATTCTTATCAGGATCATGTTTGGCGCGATGTCTTACCCATGGAAGTCGAAAGTATCATATTAGGTCGGCCTTAGCTGTTTGATAATGATATTACGATTTATGGCCAAATCAATTTCCATAGTTTCACTCATAAGGATAAAAAGATCACGATCAATCCTTCCCCATCTAAGGCTACCAATAGAAAGATAGACGGTGGACCAAAAGAAAACATCAAAAAGAAAAACCTCCATCTGATAGGTGCTAAGGAATAAGAGATGATCGTGAGTAAAAGATCACCAGTTTGGATGACTGCTATGAGAGAAGTTCGTGAGAATCCTAAGATAGATCATCCCAAGAAAGTAGTTCATGGATATCAACCTAAAAAATCAATAGACCTTATCCTACTGCCCATGCATGCTAGAATTTCTAAATCTGTAGAGTCATTTGCACAGCATGTTAAGAGTTTACATAAAGATATCAGTAAAAAAAGTTAGTATTAGTAATAAAGTTTATAAATAGAATGCAGATTCTCATCGACGTGTCCAAGAGTTTGCAGAAGGAGACTATGTGATGATTCGAATGAGGCCTAAATGATTTCCACTAAAAACCGTCAAGAAGTTACATGCTCGAGGAGCAGGTCCATTTAAGATTTTAAAGAAGATTGGACCAAATGCGTATGTTGTGGACTTACCTTCTGATTTTGGGATTAGCTCTACTTTTAACGTTGCAGATCTTGTCGCCTATAAAGAGCCAACTTGGATACCTAATGAGCCATTTGAGCCTGAACCAACCTTTGAGAGAGAGCCTATTCCTGAATGTCCACCGGCCAAAATGTCAAAGCATGATCAGATTGAGAGAATTTTGGATGAGCAGATCATCTTCATCCGAAGTCGAGGCTATCAGCGGTACTTAGTTAGATGGCGAGGTCGACCGAAGTTCGAGGATATCTAGATCACTCGAGAAGAGCTGCGGCGTATTGATCTCGATTTGCTTGAGCGTCACTAGAGCAAAATTGACCCCCACTCGATAGGGTCGAGTTCTCCCCACCCCAAGAAAATTGGTGCGGACACCAGAGCCAACAGAAGTCGACAACATAATTTAGATTCAATTTAGATTGAAGAAGTCATATCCGAATAACTCTACTTCAGTTATTTTATTCTAGTCCTTTTGATTTAATCAATTAGTTCTTTTGATGCATTTAGTTTTAGATCCATAGGATCATACTTGGATTTATTTTGGATTGAGTCTTATTTGGAAAGAGACCATCATAAAGAAGCAAGCTTGATCCACATCATCTTTGAAGCCACCACCCTCCACACGCCCAGGGAGGAAATACACACGCCAGCATATGCCATGCTCAAGGATCCTTATGCCAAGTTATGCCAGGCATCAAGCGTCCATATAGAGTTTCTTTTCTTTCCTAGGATTCCTTAAGAGTTCTTGATTTCTTACTTATTTTGTTAAAAGACTGATTTCTTTCCTATGATTCCATAAAAGATAGATATGATATATTATTGTATTTAAAAACCATACATAATATTTTACTTTTTTGTTAGGAGGGTTGATTTTTTTTATAAAAAAAATAAATTTTTTAAAAAAATAGGACCCCTAGGATCCTATATAAACCCATGTATCTTTCATGAATAAGACAATGAATGAATGAATCAATTTATAATTCTCACAAACACTTATGTTGGTCGCTCTGAGAGGGAGAGGGTGTGAGATCCAAAATCACCCCACGAGGGAAGGATGTGAGGCCCATCTTTTTCTATCTTCTTAATCTTCATTTTCTTAAGATTCAGTGTTCCTACGATCCCGATTCATCTTCACCATCTACCTACATAAGTCTATTCCATCAAAAGAAGATTTGTCTCCTCCAAGATTTTTATCTATCATGCAGAGAGAGAAAGAGTGATCTATTATTCTATAGATTAAACGTTGACAAGGACCTTCATTTCTTCTCAACTGATCTTTAATTTTTTTTACTTATTTTTTTTTTAGATCTGATGTTGGTAAAGACTCAGTTCTTTATCGATAGATCTGCTTGGTTAAAAGATTAAGAGCCCTAATCATGATAGTTTCTTAACTACCATGATCCAAATTCTTCTTATCTTTTTTTGAATTTCTTGTAGGCTTAATTTTTTGCCATCCTTCATTCCATTTATATTTTTTTTATAATTATTCATGAGCATGTTTAATTTCTGCTATCTGTCTATTTACTTTATTATTGCTAGTTATTTACTGATCTCTAAAATGACATTCATCAGCATCATTTAGATTGATCATGCTTTGGTCCCATGTCAATCAGTCATGCCTCCTTAGCAGAGTATAAACAACTATACTATCTGTCTTAGGAATAATGTGCTACGGCCGAACGTGATTTATTGTTGATGAACGAAAGAAAGCTTCATATTTTTTTTTATTTTTTTAGGTTGTCCCGCATCACGACCCCACTATCAGATGGTTACGACTGTCATTATCATTCTATTATGAGCGATATCTCTCTCCATAATAAATTTTACATGGCCCCGAGCGGCCCATGATTGGACGGTTATGATTGTCACTATCAATCTGCTCCGGACTCAATCTATAAAAGAAACTCTCCAGATATGTTTTCTAGAGGCTCTCTTCTTCTTCTCAAAATTCTACTGAATTCTTGTCTGAGCACTCCATTTCTGTTGGCCAGAAGAGCTGACTTGATCGTCGGAGGATCCTGCCGGAGCCACCACCACCGACTCTAGATGAAACTTTATTTTGCAGGTCACCGACGATGACCTCTTCTTCCGCAACTTCAGCTCGATCTGGCGTCAACCAGATTCTACACCAAAAAAATTGGCGCTAGAGAAAGGGCCCTCTATTTCTGAAGTTTCCTTATTCTTAAAGAAGTGCTCAGCAGCGATCTCTCTTCTTTCTCTCTAAAATTCTTTCTGAAAAAAATGTCTCGTAGGAAAGCTTCGATCCGACGATCAACAATCTCTACAGTCAGATCTCGTCCAGATCTATCTGGTCCCACTCCAGCTCTGATAACTCAAGCTCCACCTACAGCCATGGTGGATGCGGAGCAGTTCAACCTGCTGGTCCAACAGGTTCGTGGTCTCATGGAGGTGGTGCAGGCCATACATCAACAGGCTCCGATGCCAATTCAATTGGAGCAGACTTCTTCAGAGCCCTATGATCCGATCGAAGGATGATCGACTTAGGCGAGCCGGTCGGTGACCTTCGAAAAGGAGAAGCAGAGAATGGAGAGCCATTGCTCGGACCATGACTCGACCCCGGGAGAAGCTTTGTGATAAGCATCATAAATTTACCAATAAAAGTGAAATTTATTAATTAATTTATATTAATTTTTAAGAATTATTAATCAATTTATATATAATTTTTCAAAAATTCATATTTTTATTAATTAAAAAATTAATTAAAAAATAATAAAAATTAAAAAATAAAATTTTATTATCAATGGAAAGAATTCATTTTTTTGATCACAACAAAATAAATTTCAAGTAAAATAGAGCTAAAACGGAAAAGATATGAATTTTTAAAGATATAAAATAAATAAAAATTAAATAAAAAAATGGCTCAGCCGACTCTGTAAGTCGAGCCACCAAGCCAAGCCAAGCCATCAAAGCCGACTCAGCCATTTAAGCTATCAGCCGATCTATGATTCAGACGTGGACCGCCAGCTCAGCAGAAATCGACGAATCAGAGATTGCCACATGGCGGACCTAGACCCTTAAAAGGTCCACAGAAATTTATCGTGGCTCATAGGGTATTTTGGTCTTTTCACCTAACGACAAGAGTGTTGATTGGCTGCGGTGTGCGGTGTAGCCAGTCCAGACGGTCCATGGGAACAGTAATTGCGCGATCGGACGGCTGCGGTTGATTACGGTCAAGATCGGACGGTGGTGGTGATTTTCAGGCTTGATTCAAATTCTATCAGCGATCTGGTGCGATCCAATGGCCAAAAAACCAAGAGATGAAGATCCAATGGTCTAGAATGCTCCTGGCAGTGATCAAGACTCCCGACGCATGATTTGCGGCCAGATTTTCTCCATCAACGTACGATCAGACGGCCAGAATTTAATCGGACTCAATCTGGGCTGATATGCATCCGATTTTGATGATTTTTGGACCGTTGGATTCCTATTGAATGGCCAAATTTCACCAGATTTACCAGAGTTATATCAGAGCTAATTTGATTCAAATTTTATCCAAATTTCTTTATATTTTGACGATTATAAAGGCTATTAGTCCCATATTGCCTTTAGAAAAAATATCCAGCCCTCCTAACTCTATAAAAGGAATCTTAGGCCTCCAGAAATGAACATCTTCGATCAAGGTGAAGCTTTGGTACAGGGCGAAGCCTGGCTATGGGTTAAAGGCTGCTTCGAAGCAATGGGTGCCGAGAAGAAGAGCCGGGCTTCTACACCATCTTTCTGCCAATACCGATCCAAGATCAGAGATCAGGCTATTTTATTCTTTTTAAATTCCATGTATTTAAATTCTAAAATTTTAATTAATAAAAATTTTATTTTTGCACTTTAATTTCTTGCTTTTTATTTTTATTATAATTTAATTTCTACACTTTAAATTATTGCTTTGCAAGTAGATGCTAAGATCTAACTAGTAGATCTTAGTACCAAGTTTAAATTTCTGCATCTTTTAATTTTTATTTTTAATCTTCCGACTTCACTTTTAATTCCAAAAACTCAAATCTTTTCCTTTTTTTTTTCAAAAAAAATCAAAGATTTTAAATCTAAAATACTACCTTCCCTGTGGATTCGACCCGACTCACTGCTATCTACGCATTTTTAATTATTTTAAGAAGTCGGATTAAACTGATAAACACGGTGTCTTAACGACAACATTGCGTTCCTTTCAAATTTTTGGCGTCATTGCCGGGGAAGGCATGGACATTAAATTTTTGATCTCTTTGATTTTTTTATAAATAAATTATAAATAAAATTTTTATTTTTTTTATAAATATTGCTTGCTAATTTTTTTTATTATTTTATAGAAAAAAAATTAAAGAACAAAAAGAATCAGAAGTTTTGCTTGGTGAGATCAATCCTAACCCTAGTCTCTTTTCTTTTTATTTATTTATTTATTTATTTTATTTTTAAATTAATTTTAAAAAAATATTCATTTAAATCTAATTAAAAGCCTCATGATAAGATTAGAAATCCTAACTGCTTAGAGCATGCATCATATTAGTTTTTTTATTTATTTTTATTTTTATTTTTTTTGGTGATTGCTGGAGGCAAGGTAAGCCTTTCAGAATTCAATTAGTTGCATGCATCTAGTTTAAATTGCATAGAACCCTTTAATTAAAAATTTTTTATGCATATTCATATTAAATCAAATTAAGGGCACAACCCAATTAAACAAGATAAGGTGGGGATTTGATCACCCTTCCTTAGCCCACAAACAACCAACCAGCATCCTGCATTGACCTAAGCCTTTAATTTTAAAATCAATTAGACATCAACCCTAGGAACTCGAGCTCAATAGGACAAGGAATCCTAAGAGTTGAACCAGGTTAGGATAAGTCAATTTGACTGGTGTCTAGGAAAGTGGTTCAGGGACGACTGGGCCCGAAGGAAGGTGGTTTCTAATTGGTTCCATTCGCTTACCTGGCCAAGCACAATTGGTGTCTAAGGCAAGCAACGGGGGGACTCCCACCGACCTTACACTTACCTGGCTAGTTGATTGGCTAATCCTACACTTGGAGGGCTTGAAGGTGACCTTGGCAGTTAGGAGCTGTCTAGATCTAGGATAACCCTTAGTCAGGATTGATTGACCAACTTGATTGCTAACCAACATTAAATCTAATTAAACCTAATTCTTCTCTTTCTTCTTAGTTCTAGGACTCCTTAGGACCTCTTCTTTAGAACTCTTCTTTCTTTCTTCTTCTTTCTCCTCTAAAAATAAAATAAAATAAAAAAAATAAAAATTAAATTAAACTAACTAAAAAATATTAAAAATAATAATTAAATTAAAATTAAAATTAACAAATAAAATAATTAAAAAAAATTAATTTTTAATATAATAAAAAATAATAAAAAAAAAAAAAAAAAAATAATAAAAAAAATCTAAAATTTTTTTTTGAACCATACATTAGGGTTACACTAATACATGCATGGTAGGAAATCGCTTTTTCTGATTTAGTTGAACTTAATTGAATGGTTGATTCACATTAAACCTAATAATCAAATGGCTAATCTGAACCTAATAGTCCAAAAATTAGATAAAGTTGACCTTCTTGCTCAGAAATTAGATCAACTCCTAATCCTAGGTCAACAATCTCCTGTATAATTCACATCATCTTCTAATTATCAGGAGACTTATTCAATCTGTGCTAGCCCAACCCATCATGTGAGTGAATGTCCTATGACTGCACAGTTTTCATATTTTATCCAAGAACAAGTTCAAGCTGCTCAAGGATACTCCAAATTGATTAATGACCCATTTTCAAATTCATATAATTCAGATTGGAGTAACTATAATTTTTCTTGGACATCCCAACAGACTCAGGCTCAAACCCAAATTTTACCTATCCAAAACTATCAAAATAGGCCCCAATACCAAAACTATGCCTATAATAATGGTCAGCCTAGTCAGTTTATCCAGCCATCATATTATAATCAGCCTTCATACCCACCTCCTCAATAGACCAATCTAGCTGATGATAGATTTAATCAACTTCAATAATTAATTCTGACTCAACAGCAATCTATCGCCAGACTAGAAGCTCAAATAGGATAATTAGTTGAGTCTAACATGAGGAGAGAACTAGATCAACTACCGAACCTACCAATTTCAAACAACCCACCTAATGTCCACCAACCACCTGGACCAAGTTATCAATTTAATGTCTCACCTAAGAATCCCCAATTTGAGAATACCAAAGTAATTTCTGAACTTAAAAGCTATAGGATTCTTATGGACCCATACCAAGATCAGGTGAGAGAGGCTAGTACTGATGCTAGCCAAAATAAAAATTTAGAGGAACTGGTTAGTACTGAGACTAACCACATAGAAGAACCCGAGCCAAGAATTAGTACTGATGCTAGTTCCAGTTTAAATGAGATAGAAATAGAAAAAAAGAGAATAGATGATTTACCCGAGACTTATAAACCTAATGTCCTATTCCCTTCAACCCTAGAAGCTGGTTCTTCTTACAAAAATCAAGAGGCATGTAATGAAATATCAATGGAGTTGTTTAAGCAAGATCACATTAATTTACCTCCAAAATTAAAACCGCCTTTAGTCACCATTCCAGCACCCATTGAATCAAACTTAACTCCTAATACAAAAACTCCATTCATGAGCATTTTAGAAAAAACAAATAGGAGAAATTCTTAATAAACATGGGTCTGAGAATGGAATCATAAATTATATCCCTAAAATTAATAATGAATATATCAATAATGGATTATAAATCAACTTTCTGAGATTGGCAATCCAAAACCATTGGAATTTGTCAATCCAATATTCGACATAGGATAGTAAGCTGCATTGTGTCTGGCTGAAGACGGTAAACTTAGCGCTTATTGGGAGGCAACCCAATATTTAGTTTTTATCTAATTTATCTTTTTAGTTTATTTTTTTTTAGGATAATTTGAATAAGTTGGAGGGAGAGCTCAAATTTTTCAAAGGCATGTGCTGGACCAAAAATATATAGTTCAGGTGTATTCTTCCATGTTCTTTATTACATCCTTTATTTTTTCTTCTCCATTGAGGATAATGTCGATTAAGTTGGGAGGGAGAAAAATAAAAATTTTAAAATTTTAAGTCCTCAAAAAAGTTAGTATTTAGTATTTAGACACCTGATTATGCTTAAGAATCGAATTAAACTAAGCATTTTTAAAAGAAAATTGATGCATAGATCAGAGAATCTG